>JAPMLY010000356.1:145000-249417 GCA_026401115.1 Tetraselmis chui
GCTGGAAGGCCGCGTTCCTACAATTTTTGCGCATGAAAATGCCGACACTCATTCGTCAACTCGTGTTACATTAGTCTCGGGCAGTCATCTACACCAAGTCTCAAAACATCATTTAGACCATGCTGCTCCAGTGTGCTAGCGACAATCGCCGCGCCCGACAGGCTCTCGACATGGTCAGCGCCTCCCAACCGGATCGTGATGCCGCGTCGTGGCACTCCCTGTGTGACCGCCTAGACTCCCAGAGCATCGCATTCACCATGCGCATGGCCCGCCAACTCATTCGCGTTCAATGCCCGGACGAGTCCCTCTCGGACTTCGTCCACAACATGCGGAAGGCGTATGATGACATGGACTAGTCTTGCCTCATGGTTGACGGCCCTGTCGCCATGCCCGAACACTTTCTCAGCATTTTTTTGTTCGTGAGCATGTCCCAAGAGGGCCCGTATGGCTAGGCAAACCAGTGCATTGTTAACGCGTTCGACCCCACACTCTCCCTATTAGCCTATGAGGTGTCAAAACAAATTCTGCGCCACGCAGACCACTTGGACACACATGCCGCGGTCGTGGACAGCACATCACCGCACCTCCAGTCTCTGCGTTTCTTGCTGGCTCTCACCCCCATCGTCGTCGTTCGTCTGCTCTTGGTGGTGGCAAACCTCCTCTCCCCGCGGATCACCCTCTCAAACAATTCAGCGTGAGGTGCAGCTGCAGTGGCGGCGAAGACCATCGTGGCTCTGACTGCAAGGCCACTGATGCAGAACTCATCAAGTGGCAGCGCCACAAAATCGTTGTTCTCCATAACTGCTTTAACCGCCCGAAGACCGCCACTGCTCACCTCAGTGACATCACTGAAGTCACTGCGACTGGCCCCCCGCTGGATTTCCTTTCTCACCCGGAAGAGGTTGAGGAGGTCCATGACTTCGAACCTGACTACATGGCCCGTTCCCCCTCCTGCCCGGTTGCCCTCATCAGCACCCCTCATCCAACCCCTCCCCCATTGTCCACATGTTGGGTCGTTGACTCCGCTTGCTCCATTAACCTCACAGCTCATCGCACAGACTTCATGTCATATTCTTCTTCTAAACACATGTCCACGGTGGGTGGTGTTGGTGTTGCCATTTACGGCAGTGGCACAGTTCGCCTTCGCATCCCCTTGCAGTCTGGACGTCCCATTTCCCACGACATCTTCGCACTCTATACTCCTGACCTTATCTCGCGGTCCTCTCAGGGCATCAGCCGCTTACTGAGTGTTAGTTGGCTGCACCAACACTGCAACTGCGAAATCTCTTTCCCTACTGGCACTGACATTGGGACACTCACTGTCCCCACATGCATGGGAGTCTTGAAGCCCAGCGGGAACGGTCTCTACACCCTCCCTCATCTTTCCCCGGTTCCCCACCCCACTCCTCCCCCATCTGCCATGCTCACCTCATGTGACGCCGCACTGTGGCACAAGCGTCTAGGACACCTTCACATGCAAGGCTTGCAATCGCAGCACTCCAATGGCGTAGCATCTGTCCCTGCCATGGGGTTCCATGTAAACAGCCTTTCGTGTGATTCTTGCCTCATGCACAAAGCTCACGTTGCTCCCCGGAACAAAGCCGCTTGCACAAATCCCATGTCACCCCTCATGCACATGTCATGCGACATTTGGGGCCATGTCAATGTCCCTTCCCCGCATGGACTTCGCTATAAGGCTAGGGATCAGCCATCGATGCATCGTCGATAGTATCATCATCACCTGGTGATATTGCCATCGATGTGATAGGTTGCGACATCGACATCGACACGATGGCAATAGTGCTCGCATCAATGCCATCAATTATCAAAACAATTGTAAAATAATGATTATTTAAGCCCGATGTATCGATATATTGTCCCAAATATCGATACATCGGTGATAATATCGGCTTAAATTGCCATCGATGTCAGCATCTCAAACTATCAACGCCATCAACATTGACAATCCAAGATATCAATACCATCAACATCGACGTTGCAAAATATCATTACCATCAACATCGACAAAATTCACTTGATCCCTAGCCTTACTTCGCTAATGCTTGCTCGTCATTAACCACCACACACATTACATGTGGGTGCGTTATTCAAGTCTAAAGACGAAGCATGCGCGTCCCTTGAAGCCATCCTCTTGGAAATCAGACACACTCACGCCAAGCACCATGCTCCCTCGACTGTGTTTGCCCCCATCATCAAATTAGATTGTGATATTGTGTTTGAGTCCGCTTACACGAAGCACATGTGCGCCCAACTTGGCGTCGGCACACAGTTCTCTGCCCCATACGCACATCACATGCTCGGTAAGGCGGAACGGCCATGTCGCACTCTCCGCGACTATGCGTCTGCCATGATGCACTCTATGTATGTCCCCCCCTACCATGTGGTCATGTGCTATGAGCACCGCCGTGTTCCTCCGCAATGGCACATTCAATAAAGCCATTGGTCCAGCTGGGGGCGTTCCCCTAACCCTTCTCACAGGTGCCACCCCAGACGCTGCAACGTTCCGTGTGTTTGGATGCGTTGCCTTTGCCAAAACCCATGACAACCAGCGTCGCAAACTGGATCTCAAATCTGTCCGTGGTGTGTTCGTGGGCTATCCGCCCCAATCTCTTGGTTATCGGATCTACAACCCAGCCACACGCCGCATCACCACCTATGTTCACGTTGTGTTCCAGGAGGCTGTCCCGGGTTTTCCCCTCCCGGTAAGACCTTTGGCCCACACCCCATGATAACCCCTTCCAACCCTCGCACATGCCCTCTCCCGACCCGGCACCGGCCGCCCCTCGGCCCTCGCCCCTCTCGCGACCGCCGTCCCCCAGCTCACCTGACGGACTACGTCGCAGCCCTCGCTTTCCCGCCTCTCACATGTGCATGCCCGATTCGTTGCCAAGGGCTGCATCCATAAAGAGGGTGTGGACTACACAGAAACCTTCTCCCCCGTCATTCGCATGGCCAATCTCCGCATCTTTCTCGCCATCTCCGCGGCCCAAGACCTTAAGCTCTTCCAACTAGACATCCACACGGCCTTCTTGTACGCCCCCATCAAAGAAGATGTCTACGTCCTACAGCCCCTTGGTTTCTCAGACGGCACCACTAAAGTCTGCCATCTCCAACGCTTTCTCTATGGTCTTAAGCAATCACCCCGCGAGTTTAACGAACTCCTCCGCGACTGGCTGCTCCTCCAGTGGTGTACCCAATGCAAGTCCGACCCATGCATCTACATTTTCCGCGCCCCCGGAGTGTTCGCCATGATTGGCGTCTATGTCGACGACCTTCCCCTCGCGTGCAACAACCCCACCTTGGCGTCACAGTTCAAGTCTACCATGGGCTCGCGCTTCAAAACAAAGGACCTTGGCGAACTATAGCACATCTTGGGCATGCACATCACCCGTAACCGCACCGCCCGCACGATTTCCATCAATCAATCCCAATACCTCGCTGATGTTCTTGACAAGCATGGCATGACGGACTGCTAACCGTCCGCCCTGCCCATGGACCCCAGTTTCCATGCCACGGTTCGCCAGGCCACCCCCATTCCCCTCGTGGGTCTTGCCCGTGATGTCTACCCGAGCCTCCTTGGCAGTCTCCAATACGGTGTAACGCTGCCGTTTGCTCTCGCCCAGACATCTCCACCGCACTCAGCATCATGGGCTCTGCTGAGATGTCTGGGCCGACCCCTGTGAACTCCACCTCCAAGCCCTCAAGAAAGTCCTCCGCTATCTTAAGGGCACCTTGCACATGGGGGGGCTCCTGGGCACCTTGCACATGGGGGGTCCTGGCGTTGGGGGGGGCTCCGACCACTCCGTGCAACTCTCAGGCTCTGCATATGCAGATTGGGGCAACGACACCGCGCAACGCAAGTCGCGCTCTGGCTACATTTTTACACTTGGCACCCGCGCCATCAGCTATCGCAGCCAACAGCAAACATGCGTCACGCAGTCTACTTGCGAAGCCGAGTACTACTCGGCAGCTGAGGCTACCCGCGAAGCCATTCATATCCGCCACAACTCCTCGGCCAAATTCAGGGTGTCCATATCTCCGACATCACCACCATCAGGGAAGACAACCAAAGCACCATTGCATACTCTCAGAACGCACTGGTCAGCGACAAAACCAAACACATCGGTATCAAATACTACTTCGTCAAGGACCACGTCGCACATGGCACAATTCGTCTCAGGTACTTACCAACGTCGGAGATGGTTGTGGACACCCTCACAAACCACTTCTTGGTCCAGCCCTCTCCAAACACACCTCCGCCATGATGGGCGCCACTGGACCAATGCACAGACAGTCAAACACATCCCTTAGCTATCTTCATAAGGCGAGTTGTAAGTAACTCCAAAGCACTTACTTGGTTCAGATATCTCAGTGATGTACCTAGTACACAGTACAACCAGTAGACTACTTCTCACTCATGGTTAGTATTGTTCCCTTCCCTCCGTCTTGCATCGCGCTCCAGCTTCACTCGATTAGTCACCACCACCAACCCATCTCTCAGGCTGGTGGTCACTGTAACCACACTATTATCTTGCTTCCTCGAACTAAACCATGCACCGTGTTCAATACACACACCAAAAAATACAAATGAACACACAAGCAAGCACAAACATACACAAGTTAATGCGTACACATACCAGCAAACACACACATACATAACCAAACAAGCCAGCAAACGTGCAAACATTCAGACCAGCGTATGCGCACGCGCGCGCGCACACACACACACACACACACACCAGCAATCAAACACACACACACACACACACACACACACACACACACACAACCATACACACGCCGGCAAACACACACGCGCGCGCGCACGCACCAGCGAATACAAGTACACACGCGCACTTACACACACACACACACACACACACACACACACACACACACACACACGCACGTACCAGCAAACACACACACGTACTAGCAAACACACACACACTTACACACACACGTACACACACATACATGCACGCGTATGCACCAGCAAATACACACATGCACCAGCAAACACATACACAAACACACACCAGCAAATGCAAATGCACATACACAAGCGAACACACACGCAACGGTAGCGAAAGGCGTTGTTTTCCTTCGTGGAGAGTCGTCTCGCCTACATACGACGCCGCAACCCCGCGTGTCTTGCCAAGATTTATCCTTGAGCGGCTTGCCTTTATTCTCGCCGTTGTTATCGCCCTATTCCTGCTCGTAGGGGTCACCATCGCAAATCGTTACCGCTTCGATGCGACATTAGCATTTTGCTTCCCTTAAGGACCCATCCCTTGCCTCGCGCTCAAGGGGAGGTAAAGACATGCGGGTTTCGTACATGTAGGCGGCGTCGATGGCCCAGAAGTAGTGGAAGGAGGGGCGCCGTCAAGGAAGACGGGCAGGTGATTATCCTCTTCTATTGAGGACATCGACGAGCTAGCCGACGATATTCTTCTTGACAGTCTTTGAAGTTGAAACGAAGAGGGACTTCTTATTTTGATATATCTCGCTTAACATTTTCAGGATTCTGCGTTCCGCCCGGAGCTACGTGTGGCTGTTGGTGCAATCCGTACATGTATACAAATAAGACGCAAAAACGATCTGTTAGCACGCTTATTATGACTTTAGGAATCCGTACAAAAAGGGCTACGCGTCACGTGAGGTGGCCGCTCTGTAGAGGACGGGGTTAGTGATGAGTCGGGTGTTACATGGTGTTGCGAGTTGCATTTTGGCACTTCGATTTTTCAAATTAATTTGTTCGCCTATCGTACGGCATGATATTGTAATAGTACGAGAAATGTCCAAAATTGGCAAGGGGATGTAGATCCCCGGGATCTTTAGCAAATTCCTTATAACATATGTTCATTTAATTTACAATTTGATATTTTTATATGTCATTGACATTATAATATATGTTCATGTGATACTTTTATATGTCATTGACATCATAATATATGTTCATTTAATACATAGTATATTCTTATATAATTTACAATTTGATATTTTTGTATCATTGACATTATAGTATATGTTCATTTAATTTACAATTCGATATTTTGTATCATTTACATCATAATATATGTTCATTTAATACATAGTATATTCTTATTTAATTCACAATTTGATATTTTTGTATCATTGATATTATAACATATGTTAATTTAATTTACAAATTGTGATTTTTGTATCATTGACATTATAACATATGATCATTTAATTTACAATTTGATATTTTATATGGGTGGTCTTACTTGTATCCAGTGGATACGGGCTTACTTAATTTACAATTTGATATCTTTATATCATTGACATTATAACATATGTTCATTTAATTTACAATTTGTTATTTTTAAATGGGTGGTCTTACTTGTATCTAGTGGATACGGGCTTATTTGTATCCTCTCAAGATTTTTACAATTGGGCTGTCCAAATCTGGACATCCCAGCTTGCGGGTACGTGTATCGCTACATCACTATGCAAATGCTTGCATCATTCCCGGTACAATAATAAATCGAACCGGTACATGTACCGTGCTGGCACAATGAGGATATATCGCTATCCGTACATTATCACCCTAAGCAGTGGTAGGAGCGCTATCGCCGGGTTGAACATGCGGGATGCTATCCTCGGCCAAGTTGTTGGGGCAGGTGGCACGGTTTTGGCCAATAAAGCCACACTTGCCGCACTTGCGGCGGCCCTTGGCCTTATTGTCAGGCCGGTGCAGTCTTGAACGTTAGCAATCGCTTGCTTCTTGGCGAGAAGGGCCCTATCGGCGGGTGCCGCCGCCTCCAACGCCTTTCGCTTCCGGATGACGTCCTCTAGCTTAACGAGGACGGCAAGGAGCTCCTCGGCCTCTCTCTCCTTGACGTAGCCGTAGTCCACGCATATGAGGGAGGTGACGGTGCGCGACTTCCCCCTTAGTTTTCCGTAGACTTGCCTAGCGTAGCGCTGCTGGTCGACCGGAATGGCCAACACTTGATTACTGCCGGCGCAATGCACGGGGACAAGCTTTGCCGTTACGGGAGCAGCAATAGGCGCGGTGACGCTTAAGTCGCCGTTCCCGTACGTCCAAAGCATCGCCGACTTGGGTTGAGATGTGTGCCACTTGTTGTTGATTAATTGCATGTGGAAGCCTGCCCAACCCATGTGGCGATGGGAGGCAAAGAAGTGGCGGCATGGAAGGCCGGCGGTGGTTGCCATTTCGCATGTACACCAATGTGACTTGAATATTGTCACGTTGTCCGGCCCCTCGCTGCTTTGCACAGTAACCGGGTCGTAGAACACGAGATATTGACTCACTATGTGCAGATTATTCTCCACACGCAAGACCTTGGATTTGGAGACGTCGGGTTGGCTCGCCCGAAAGGATGCCAACCCTTACCGGCGAAAGGGGTCTTTCTCCGCCAGCTCTGCATTGTCAAGGTGCGCCGTGAAGCGCGTAAGGTCGAACGTCGCCCCGTCGACCTCGGGGACGTCCGCTAAATGCGCGAGGGTGATCTCGGTTGGAATTTCGTCGTCCTCAGGTACGCCGCTAGGATCGTAACAGCCCACCACTCGGTAGTTTCCGCTGCTTTCCATCTCCTCGTGGCATAGTTGGGTGGCATAGCCCGAGACGTGCTGCGCTAGAGCCTCCGCGATGTCGGGAAACCATTGCTTGGACAACTTTAGTGAGTCTACCCGCGACGTGGCATCTCGAATCTCACGAATCTTGCCTTGCCTTTTCTTGTTGGCATGAACATGTGTAACACGGTCGTACGCCTCCACCAAGGTGAGCGTGCGGAGGAGGACACCGTGCTTGTAGTCTTTGTTGGCGCCTTCACCGCGGCTAGACGCGAAGGACGTTGCAGTGACGCATTGCAATCAAGGAGCGCCCCAGCGTGAGAAGTTGGCGCCCAACCTCTTCTTCAAATATTCTTGTGCCCTTGGATAGTTTGCAAGTAGTAGGTGCCACCTGCACAAGCACACCGTATCATCAACTTTATGATGGTGGACATGGGTACGGTGACGTGCATGCTACTAACGTTGATGGACACGTGGTCCAATTATGAATAAGGAGAGGGAGAGAGGGAGAGAGAGAGAGAGACAGAAACAAAGAAAAGGAACTCATTTGTGTGTGCGGGGTATTGTGTGATGTATGTAGTATTGCATTTGATTGTGTATTGAATTATCGTGTGCGTGTGTGTCTGGTTGTTTGAAAATTTTATTACTACAAGTTGTTCGAAAATTTTCTTACTGCAAGTTGTGTGAGAGATTGTTTGAAAATTTTCTTACTCTAAGTTGTGTGAGAGATTGTTTGAAAATTTTCTTACTGCAAGTTGTGTGAGAGATTGTTTGAAAATTTTCTTACTGCAAGTTGTGTGAGAGATTGTTTGAAAATTTTCTTACTGCAAGTTGTGTGAGAGATTGTATGCGTCTATGTGCGTGCTAGTGTGTTTGTGTCTGACTATCTTAAAACATGTTCATAGTGTGTATGTGTCTGACTCATTTGTCTGACTGTGTGTTCGAGTCTTTTGTCTGACGGAGAGGTGTGTGGGCGAGAGAAAGGCAGAGATAGAGAGTACTTCTGGCTTTCCTCTGCGTGCTAGTATGTGACCGGCTTTGTGAGAATATGCTAATATTTTGTCTATTATAATAATCGCGTTATCCTGTGTGTGTGTGTGTGCGTGTGTGTGTGTGTGTGTGAATGTGTAAAATTATGTGACTGCGAGGTGTGTGGGTGAAAGAGAGGGAGAGTAATTATGTTTGTCTGTGCGTGCTAGTGTGTGTGACCGGCGTGGGATTGTGGGAATGTGTGCATGACTGTTCGTAACCTATTTATGAAAATATATGAATGAATATATGAATGTATGTGTATGACTGTGTGGAAAATGTGTTCGTATCCTATATGTGAAAATACATGCATGAATGTGTGTGGGTATGTGCACGACACCGTGAAAATTGTTGACAGAGAGGGAGGGAGAGAGAGGGAGATATATGCACATTCGGAGTACGGCGTTGTATAAGCGATGGCCAGCTCATATTTCATTTAAACGATTCAAGTTACCCCTTGGAACATCACGAGACGAGGATGAAGGGCGTAAAGTTAGGAGGGGACACTTACTGATATTGGGGGTCGGGTGAGCTAATGGGATACAAGGGAAGGGATGGGGGTCGCACCGTGCATGGAATGCTTCGTTGGTAATAGTCTTAGAAACGGTGAGGAAGTTCACCACAAGCTGCCCAAGGGCACCATCTACAACGCCCCTGCAATTCTTGAATATGTTGGCAATAAGATGGTATAGACTCCATATATGGGAGGCATTGGGAAAGACGTCCGCCACAACGCAAACCACAGCGGGGTCCGCGTATGTAATGATAACGAGGGGGGCAAAGTTGTCGTGGGCCGCCAACCACATCCGCAGTTGCCAGTTGTAGGACCCGGATTCCTCATCTATGACGAAGCATTGGCCAATGGGGATGGTGCGGCCTTCCTTGCAAATGCCGGAGAAAACTGCTAGCTTGTAGCCAAGATGGTCCATGTTGTAGGTGTTGTCGTGAATAAGAATGTCGGACCCGCACTCGATCCATGCCCCCCGTTGCTCGCCGGTGACCCTGAGCACCCCCTTGAGGCGTTCTTCGTCGTCTAGTAGTTGATGCATAACCATGCCGGGGTCTTGATTATGTTGTTGTTCCAACATCTCTCGAGTAGGCAACGGCATTGGTCGACCGTTGTGCTTCTATTGCCCTTGACGTCCCGCATGACGTTGCGGATTTGTGATTCCTCAATTGTAACATTAGGAAAACCGCTGTGCTTCTATTGCCCTTGACGTCCCGCATGACGTTGCGGATTTGTGATTCCTCGGTTATAACATTAGGAAAATCGACCAACGACAACATGACCTCTATCTGCTGGTATATGTATCTGCTCTTGTTGACGTAATGCGTGATCCTTTGGCGTACCGCGTCGGCAATTGTTTTGTCGGGGACAAGGTCTTGGCGGTGGGGATGAAGGGTGTGGGAAGCTCCATTGAGGCCCTCGCACGGGCCGTGGTTCAAACCCGAAACGGCCATGACGACCCATGCTGGGTAGTCTTCACAAGCCGCTTGGCATGTGTGCTCGCCCGGGCGGCTAGTAGTTTTCCATATATTCATGTTGTAAGGACATTCCACGCGCTTGCTGAGGCGTTCCCGGTGCTTAGAAGGGTCTTCTACCTTTTTTGAAGGGGCGGGTTTTCCGGAGTTGCCACATTGTATCCGGAGGCGGCGGGGGACCCCGTCTGCGCCCTTCTTGTCTGCGAGCAGTTTTTGTGTAAAGCCCACGGCCTTGGCGTAGTCATGTGCGTAGCGCGTCACGACTTCGATTTCCCTTTTTATATCATTGACATTATAACATTTGTTCATTTTATTTACAATTTGATACTTTTATATCCTTGTAATTATAAAGTATGTTCATTTTATATCATTGACATTATAACATTTGTTCATTTTATTTACAATTTGATACTTTTATATCCTTGTAATTATAAAGTATGTTCATTTTATTTACAATTTGATACTTTTATATCCTTGAAATTATAACATGTAATTATAAAGTATGTTCATTTTATTTACAATTTGATACTTTTATATCCTTGAAATTATAACATATGTTCATTTTATTTACAATTTGATACTTTTATATCCTTGAAATTATAAGATATGTTCATTTTATTTACAATTTGATACTTTTATATCCTTGAAATTATAACATATGTTCATTTTATTTACAATTTGATACTTTTATATCCTTGAAATTATGACATATGTTCATTTTATTTACAATTTGACATTTGTATATCATTGACATTATAACATATGTTCATTTTATTTACAATTTGATACTTTTATATCCTTGACATTATAACATATGTTCATTTTATTTACAATTTGATACTTTTATATCCTTGAAATTAAAATATATGTTCATTTTATGTACAATTTAATATTTGTATATCATTGACATTATAACATATGTTCATTTTATTTACAATTTGATACTTTTATATCCTTGAAATTATAACATATGTTCTCTTAATTTACAATTTGATATTTCTATATCATTGACATTATAATATATATTCTCTTAATCTACAGTTTAATATTTTTTATATCATTGACATTATAATATATATTCTCTTAATCTACAATTTAATATTTTTATATCATTGACATTATAATATATGTTCATCTTATATATTCTCTCAATCTACAATTTGATATTTTTATATCATTGTCATTATAATATATGTTCATCTTATATATTCTCTCAATCTACAATTTAATATTTTTATATCATTGACATTATAATATATATTCTCTCAATCTACAATTTAATATTTTTATATCATTGACATTATAATATATGTTCATTTTATTTACAATTTGATTTTTCTATATCATTGACATTATAAGATATGTTCTCTAAATTTACAATTTGATTTTTCTATATCATTGACATTATAAGATATGTTCTCTAAATTTACAATTTGATTTTTCTATATCATTGACATTATAAAATATGTTCGCTTATTTTACAATTTGATATTTCTATGTCATTGACATTATAAGATATGTTCGATTATTTTACAATTTGATATTTCTATATCATTGACGTTATAAGATATGTTCGCTTATTTTTCAATTTGATATTTCTATACCATTGACATTATAAGATATGTTCGCTTATTTTAATATTTTATATTTCTATATCATTGACATTATAAGATATTTCTATACCATTGACATTATAAGATATGTTCGCTTATTTTTCAATTTGATATTTCTATATCATTGACATTATAAGATATGTTCGCTTATTTTACAATTTGATATTTCTATATCATTGACATTATAAGATATTTCTATACCATTGACATTATAAGATATGTTCGCTTATTTTACAATTTGATATTTCTATATCATTGACATTATAAGATATGTTCGCTTATTTTACAATTTGATATTTCTATATCATTGACATTATAAGATATTTCTATACCATTGACATTATAAGATATGTTCGCTTATTTTACAATTTGATATTTCTATATTATTGACATTATAAGATATGTTCGCTTATTTTACAATTTGATATTTCTATATCACTGACATTATAAGATATGTTCGCTTATTTTACAATTTGATATTTCTATATCATTGACATTATAAGATATCCTTGACATTATAAGATATGTTCGCTTATTTTACAATTTGATATTTCTATATCATTGACATTATAAGATATCATATATATATATACATGTACTCGGTGAAGGGCTTGCGCAGCGAATAACACTCCATCACCGACACGTGGGACGGACACGACCTCAACATGGATACCGTCAAGCGTGATCTTCGTCAAAAGGGTATGCGCATCGAGAGTCGTGCGCAATCACATACAACGGAGCCCCTCACGCCAACGGCTTTTGAAGCGTCTCATGATGACTCAACGACTGAACTTTTGAAGCGGCAAGTCTCCGAGCTCCAAGACCAACTGAAATCTCTTCAAGGAGCTGCGACTACTCGTCGTACCTCATATGGCAGAGGCGGATCGAGAATTTTTCGTGGTGTTTGCTATGGCTGTCGCAAGAAGGGCCATCGCAGGTCCGAGTGCCCAGTCAACAACACCGGAGGTAACTCTGCGCAAGTGGACTCCCCGGTTGCTTTTCCGGCGGTCATGGACGTGAAAGCCATCCCTGCGAGGCTATTCTCCGAGGCTCGACACATGTTCGAGCGCGATGGGGAAACGTGGATGTGGTTGGCCGACACCGGCGCCAGCCATCACATGACTAGTGTGCGCCGTGACTTCTGTGAGTATCGAGCGCTCACCGACCGGCTTTGGGTGAAGGGTATCAGCGCCCGCGCTGTTGGAGTGGGCTCGGTCCGCATCATTGCGAAGGTTGAAGATGGAGAGGAGATTCCTATCACGCTAAAGAATGTGCTCCACGTTCTTGAGCTATCCCGTCGTGCGTCGTGGTCTTACCATCGGCTTTTCAGCCTCACCCAAGCTCTGCGACAAGGTCATTTTGTGGTGTTAGCTGATCCCGTGGACCACCTTCGTCTTCATGCCGGTCATGGTGGTGGCGTGGTGGTTCCGTTGGAGCGCACGCATTTGTTGGTGTGGTTGTCGGCGCGGGTTGCTTCGTCGAATCCTACCGCTTCGGTCGCCACTGCGCCATTGGAAAAACGGTTGTGGCATTCCCGACTCGAGTCGCAATTGGACGGGCTCTTGGCCAATCAGGTGGAGGGTGTGGCGTTTTCTGCGTCGGAGAAGTTGGGCTTCTGTGAGACGTGTGCTGTGTGTAAGTCGCACGTCCGCCGTATCTCTCGTGAGCCGGCTGACCGGAACGTTGGTGTCTTTGAAGTCCTCGGCTTAGACTTCTGCGGTCCTATGAGTGTTCCATCCTTGGGAGGACGGCGGTACAGCTTGTGTGCGGTTGATTTCCGGTCCCGTTTCATGCTGCATGATGCGGTCCGCTCCAAGGATGAGGCTCCCGCCTCGTTCCGTCGCATGTTGACTACCATCCGTTCTTTTGGGCACACGGTTCGTCGTCTTCGGGTGGACAATGACGCGGTGTTCATAGGTGCTGCCTTCCGAAACCTCTTGGATGAGCTCAACATCGTTGTGGAGATCACTGCCCCTTACGTGCATTGGCAACATGGCCGGATTGAGCGGCAGTGGGGGACATTGGTCCCGATGGCGCAGTCAATGATCCGGCAAGCCGCGCTGCCTAAATCGTATTGGGCTCTAGCGATGGCCGCTGCGGTGCATGTCCGCAATCGTGTGCATAGTAGCGGAGCCGGCGGTGTACCTTTCACCTTGGCGACCGGTAGACGAGCTGATTTGAGCTCCATGCGGGTCTTCGGCTGTCCGGCCTATGTCCACGTTGACAAGTCTCAACGCCGCAAACTTGACGATCGCGCGTGGAAGGGTGTCTTTGTGGGCTATGCTTCCGAATCACCTGCGTGGTTGGTGTACAATCATGCTACTCGTCGGGTGGTGAGCAGCCGTAACGTGGTGTTCGATGAGGTTGCAGTCCTCTCCATGGGGGAGAGCAATGCGGAGCAACGCATTGATGATGAAGAGGACAGCATCCCGCGCACCATGTGTAGCGAAGAACGGGATACACCTTCGGGGGAGTCGCCGATGCGGGAGTCGCGGCAGCATTCCGGGCCGACGGAAGATGAACGGGACATGCATTCGGGGGAGACTCCACGTCCAAGGTATAATCTTCGATCCACTACCGCACCACAACAATGCGTACCCAGTCCAAGGTATAATCTCCGTTCAGCGGGCGCTTCGGGAGATGGATGGACTACGGGAAGTACCGCGGCTATTAAGTCAGCCAGCAGCCCGACTTTTTAAGAGCCGGTGTCATACAAGCAAGCGCTAAGGAGTCCCCAATCGGGGGAGTGGGAGGCAGCTATCAAGAGCGAGTACGACTCACTTGTATCTCGGAAAACCTGGACATTGGTCCCTGCCGGTCGCAAACTCGTAGATTCTAAGTGGGTGTTTAAGCTGAAGCGCGATGCCAATGGACAGATAACAAGGTACAAAGCAAGTCTTGTGGCTCGCGGGTTTACTCAGGAGAAGGGTGTGGACTACCACGAGACCTTCGCTCCCACAGTGAGGGTGATTTCTATTCGAACGTTGCTCGCGCTTGCTGCTTATAATGATTGGGAGGTGGCGCAGCTTGATGTGGTGACTGCATTCTTGGAGGCCGATATCGAGGAGGAAATCTACATGAGGCAGCCGGAAGGATTCCGTCACACCGACATCAATGGAGAGGAGCGAGTGTGCATGTTGAAGATATCGAGGAGAAAATCTACATGAGGCAGCCGGAAGGATTCCGTCACTTCGACATCAATGGAGAGGAGCGAGTGTGCATGTTGAAGAAATCATTGTATGGCCTCAAGCAAGCTCCTAGGAACTAGAATAAGACCATCACAACATGGCTAGAGGAGTATGGCTTTACCCAATCCAAGGTGGATCTGTTAATCCATGTACACACGGAATGGCATGAAGGGGGATAGAACCGCCGCTTCCCGGAACGGAGGTGTACGCCTTATCCAAGTACCGCCAAAAGTCGGTACCCGATAGGAACATATTGTGTATATGAACCCATCGCATCGCATCGCGACGGAGCGGCGAACACCTATAGCGAACACCTATAGGTGGAGGGCCAAGACTCCCCCGGAGTCTAGCGTACACATGTGTCCATTAGAAGTCCTACGGAGGGATATGTAAACACTCCCCCTTAATGGACAAACTCCGGCCGGTGCCCTAGTAAACCCCACGTAAACGCGGAGGGCCCATAACCTGTTAATCCATGTACACACGGAATGGCATGAAGGGGGATAGAACCGCCGCTTCCCGGAACGGAGGTGTACGCCTTATCCAAGTACCGCCAAAAGTCGGTACCCGATAGGAACATATTGTGTATATGAACCCATCGCATCGCATCGCGACGGAGCGGCGAACACCTATAGCGAACACCTATAGGTGGAGGGCCAAGACTCCCCCGGAGTCTAGCGTACACATGTGTCCATTAGAAGTCCTACGGAGGGATATGTAAACAACGTCCAAGGTTTGTCACCTCAAGCGTTGCCTCTACGGCCTTAAGCAGTCCCCCCGCGAGTTCAACATGCTACTTCGTGCGTGGCTCGTCGACCATGGATGGCAACAATGCGTCTCCGACCCGTGCATCTACATCTATCGCGCCGGCCACGTCTTCGCCATGATCGCCCTGTACGTCGATGACATTCCCGCGGCCTGCAATGATGCCACCTGGCTCGCATCGTTCAAAGCCCAACTCGGAGCACGGTTCAAAATCAAGGACCTAGGCGACCTCTCCCAACTCCTCGGCATGCACATTACCCGCGATCGCTCCACGCGCACAATCTCGCTGGACCAGTCCAAGTACCTGCGCGACATCCTCGCCAAGTACGGCATGTCTGACTCTAAGCCTTCGTCCCTTCCGATGGACCCAGGTTTCCTCGCCGGCCTTGCACACTTGAACTCGCCTTCTCTCACAGGAGTGGCCAAGGACGTCTACCCAAGCCTCCTGGGCAGCCTTCAGTACGCCGCCGTTTGTACACGCCCCGATGTCTCCACGGCGTTGAGCATCCTCGGCTCTGCCCAAGCCTCGCCCACCGAGGCACACTTGCAAGCTCTGAAAAAGGTCCTCCGCTACCTCCATGGCACCATCAACATGCGCCTGACGTTGGGGGGGGGCCTGGACCACAGCCTCCAACTCACAGGCTTTGCCGACGCTGATTGGGCCAACGACAGCAGCACCCGCAAGTCTCGCTCCGGCTATCTCTTCACCCTCGGACGCGGGCCAATCAGTTACAAGTCCAAACAACAGACTTGTGTGGCTCAATCCACGTGTGAAGCCGAGTACTACTCTGCGGCTGACGCCACCAAGGAGGGACTCCACCTCCGACAACTCCTGGGGGAAATCTTCGACTCCCCCATCACCGAAACCACCACCATCTGGGAGGACAACCAAAGCGCCATTGCATACTCCCAGAATGCCTTGGTCAGCGAGAAGACTAAACACATCGGCATGAAGTGGCACTTTCTCAAAGACCACGTGGAGCAAGGGACCATCAAGTTGAGGTACCTCCCCACAGACCAGATGGTGGCTGACATGCTCACAAAACCCCTCCCATGACCTGCACTAGCACGACACCGAAGTGCGATCCTTGGAGGACAAGACCCAATGCAACGCTTCATCCCGTAGCTACCTTCAGGGGGAGTGTTGTAAGTAATACCGCATACGTATTAGTTGCAGATAGCTACTGTAAGCTACTCTAGATATGATTAGTACATGTCTAGATCGGACATACCGATAAACTGTTTGACTCGGTACAGAGCTGTCGCTAGGCTACAGCTCTCACACTTCTGTTGTCCCGACACCACGCCTGTAGGCTGGTTGTCGCTGTAACTGTTCCGTTTGCGGGACTGTGACTGTAACTACGTTTGCGTACGTTATCTTCCACACTAACTGTGTTTGCATGGTTCAATAGGATCCCGGCATTTACGTTTTCATCAAGGAGGGTGAGCTTTATGTCTTGGCGTTGTACGTGGACGACAACATCATCGCCGGACCAACGGGTAGCTTCATCGTTGGGTTCTAGTCGGCTTTCGGCGAAAGGTTCAACGTGTAAGTTGATATTTTTACATCATTGACATTAAAATATATGTTCATTTTATTTACAAGTTGATATTTTTACATCATTGACATTAAAATATATGTTCATTTTATTTACAAGTTGATATTTTTACATCATTTACATTAAAATATGTGTTCATTTTATTTACAAGTTGATATTTTTACTTTTTTACATCATTGACATTAAAAAATATGTTCATTTTATTTACAAGTTGATATTTTTACATCATTGACATTAAAATATATGTTCATTTTATTTACAAGTTGATATTTTTACATCATTGACATTAAAATATATGTTCATTTTATTTACAAGTTGATATTTTTACATCATTGACATTAAAATATATGTTCATTTTATTTACAAGTTGATATTTTTACATCATTGACATTAAAATATATGTTCATTTTATTTACAAGTTGATATTTTTACATCATTGACATTAAAATATATGTTCATTTTATTTACAAGTTGATATTTTTACATCATTGACATTATAATATATGTTCATTTTATTTACAAGTTGATATTTTTACATCATTGACATTATAATATATGTTCATTTTATTTACAAGTTGATATTTTTACATCATTGACATTAAATATATGTTCATTTTATTTACAAGTTGATATTTTCATATCATTAACATTATAATATATGTTTTCTTAATTTACAAGTTGATATTTCTATATTATTGACATTATAATATATGTTTTCTTAATTTACAAGTTGATATTTTTATATCATTGACATTATAATATATGTTCATTTTACTTACAAGTGGATATTTTCATATCATTGACATTATAATATATGTTTATTTTACTTACAAGTGGATATTTTCATATCATTGACATTATAATATATGTTCTCTTGATTTACAAGTTAATATTTCTATATCATTGACATTATAATATATGTTCTCCTGATTTACAAGATGATATTTCTATATCATTGACATTATGATATATGTTCTCTTAATTAACAATTTGATATTTCTATATCATTGACATTATGATATATGTTCTCTTAATTAACAATTTGATATTTCTATATCATTGACATGACAGCATTAGTTCATTTAACTTAAACTTTGATATTTATATATCATTGACATAATAACATATCCTCATTTAATTACAACTTTATATTTTTATTGACACAATGACATATGATAGGATTTGTTCATTTATTTTAAAATTTGATATTTAAATATCATTGACATAATAACATATCCTCATTTAATTTACAACTTTATATTTCTATTAACACTTTGACATATGTTCATTTCATTTATGATTTAAATTTTTTAATTTAAAATTTGATATATTTATTGACAATGTGACATATGTTCATTTAATTTACAATTTGATATATTTATTGACAATGTGACATATGTTCATTTAATTTACAATTTGATATATTTATTGACAATGTGACATATGTTCATTTAATTTACAATTTGAAATTTTTTATTGACAATATGATATATGTTCATACTATTTATAATTTGAAAATTTTTATTGACAATATGACATATGTTCATTTAATTTACAATTTGAAATATTTTATTGACAATATGATATATGTTCATACAATTTATAATTTGAAAATTTTTATTGACAATATGATATATGTTCATACAATTTATAATTTGATATTTTTATTGACATTACATCGTATGTTTATTTTAATATTTATTATTTAATTCACCATTTGTAATTTATAATTTGAAAATTTTTATTGACAATATGATATATGTTCATACAATTTATAATTTGATATTTTTATTGACATTACATCGTATGTTTATTTTAATATTTATTATTTAATTCACCATTATAATTTACAATTTATAATTTGATATTTTTATTGACATTACATCGTATGTTTATTTTAATATTTATTATTTAATTCACCATTTGTAATTTTTTATATAAACTTTTAACATTCTGACACATGCTTATTAAATTTATTTCATTGTATGTTTACTTCAATATTTATTATTTAATTCACCATTTGTTATTTTTAATATCTACTTTTAATATTATGACACATGCTTATGAAATTTATTTCACATTAAATATTTTCAATATATCTACTTTTAATATTATGACACATGCTTATTAAATTTATTTCATCGTATGTTTACTTTAATATTTATTATTTAATTCACCATTTGTTATTTTTAATATCTACTTTTAACATTCCGACACATGCTTGTTAAATTTATTTCACATTTAATATTTTCAATATATCTACCTTTAACATTATGACACATGCTTATCAAATTTATTTCACATTTAATATTTTTAGTATATCTTTTTTTTAACGTTATGACATATGATTATTTAATTCAATTCACAATTTGATATTTTGAATATATTTTTTAACATTATGATATATGCGTATTTTATTTAATTCACAATTTGATATTTGGATTTATTTTTCAACATTATGACATAAACATATTACATTCTCAATTTGGTATTTTTATTATCACTGTGTCATATGATATCATAAATATATTTTGATATTTCAAATATATTTTCTAACATTATGACATAAACATATTTTATCTAAATATATTTTCTAACATTATGACATAAACATATTTTATCTAAATTATATTTTCTAACATTATGACATAAACATGTTAAATTTAAATTTGATATTTCTATATGATTGACATTATAACATAAATTATTAAAAAACATATTTTATCTAAATATATTTTCTAACATTATGACATAAACATGTTAAATTTAAATTTGATATTTCTATATGATTGACATTATAACATATGTTCATTTAATTTTCAATTTGACATTTTCATATCATTGACATTAAAACATGCATTCACTTAACTTATAATTTGATATTTTCATATCAATGAAATTAAAACATGTATTCATTTAACTTATAATTTTATATTTTTATATTATTGACATTATAATACATGTTCTCTCAATTTACAATTTGATATTTCTATATTATTGACATTAAAATAGGGATCTGCTAGTGATAATACATGTTCTCTCAATTAACAATTTGATATTTCTATATTATTGACATTAAAATAGGGATTTGCTAGAGAGATCCCGGGGGGTCCACATCCTTTTGCCAATTTTGGACATTTCTCGTACTATTACAATACCATGCCGTACGATAGGCGAGCAAATTAATTTGAAAAATCGAAGTGCCAAAATGCAGTGTGTAACACCATGTAACACCTGACTCGGCACTAACCTCCGTCCTCTACAGAGCGGCCACAACGCGTGACGCGTAATGAGGAGATTGTGACTAATTTGGAACACCAAGAACAAGAAAACCTTAGAAAAACAGGTAATGAGGATTGTGACTAATTTGGAACACCAAGAACTTGAAAACCTTAGAAAATAAGGTAATGAGGATTGTGACTAATTTGGAACACCAAGAACTTGAAAACCTTAGAAAATAATGAGGATTGTGACTAATTTGGAACACCAAGAACTTGAAAACCTTAGAAAATAATGAGGATTGTGACTAATTTGGAACACCAAGAACTTGAAAACCTTAGAAAATAATGAGGTAATGAGGATTGTGACTAATTTGGAACACCAAGAACTTGAAAACCTTAGAAAATAATGAGGTAATGAGGATTGTGACTAATTTGGAACACCAAGAACTTGAAAACCTTAGAAAACACCAAGAAATTGAAAACCTTAGAAAAACTCAGGTAATGAGGATTGTGACTAATTTGGAACACCAAGAACTTGAAAACCTTAGAAAAACTCAGGCAATGAGGATTGTGACTAATTTGGAACACCAAGAACTTGAAAACCTTAGAAAACACCAAGAAATTGAAAACCTTAGAAAAACTCATAATGAGGATTATGACTAATTTGGAACACCAAGAACTTGGAAGAAAACTTAGAAAAACAGGTACTGAGGATTATGACTAATTTGGAACACCAAGAACTTGGAAGAAAACTTAGAAAAACAGGTAATGAGGATTGTGACTAATTTGGAACACCAAGAACTTGGAAGAAAACTTAGAAATGAGGATTGTGACTAATTTGGAACACCAAGAACTTGGAAGAAAACCTTAGAAAAACAGTTATAAAACCCTAAAACACGTGTGTTTATGGTGTGTTTGTTAGTGCGAGTGTGTGTGTATTTGCTCGTGTGTGTGCATTTGCATTTACTGGTGAGTATGTGTCTGTGCGTGTATGTTGGTAGGTGTGTGTGTGTGTGTGTGTGTGTGCGTTTTCTGGTGTGTAGGCGCGTTAATTAGTATGTGTGTGTGTGTGTGTGTGTGTGTGTGTGTGTGTGTGTGTGTGTGTATTTGTTTGTGTGTGTGCATTTGCATTTCTTGGTGAGTATGTGTCTGTGGGTGTATGCTGGTAGGTGTGTGTGTGTGTGTGTGTGTGTGTGTGTGTGTGTGTGTGTGTGTGTGTGTTTGTTTTCTGCTGTGTAGGCGCGTTAACTTGTGTGTGTGTGTGTGTGTGTGTGTGTGTGTGTGTTTGAGAGAGATGGAGCTAGAGCCTTTGTGTGTGCGTGTGCGCATTTGAGCGAATGCTTGAGATAGCGCATGCCAGTATGTGGATATCGGACTTGGGAGGAGAGTAGTGCAGTTCTATCAATCTGAGCGTTTGTTTCTGCTGTGTTGTGAGTTAAGGGAAGTGGGTAGGCGCCTCACCTTCGGGATCTGGACACAGTCACGAGCCTGATGCCATGTTCGCCCACAGCGCCAACACTCATCGTAGCCGCCCCCGCGACCCACACCCTCAACGATGGCAATACGGCACCCACCCGATCCGTCCATGCGCCCCAGTGACTCCACCGCCCGCGAGCGCAGCCCCTGCCACATAACACTAAGCTCAGCATAACGCACAGCGAAGGACACAGCACCAAACCCTCCCACTCTTGTCTAAAACTATCCTAAAAAAAACGGCTGAGTCAAATTGCGTGTTCAGTTTTGGCTGCGACAAACCTCACCCCATGCTTATGAAATTATACTGCGTGTAAAACAACGATGAGTCATTGCTGCTTCTATCGTTGGCAGCTCTGGATAGTTGGTAAATGCATGGTGACAGAGGTGTGCCTGCGTGGGCGCTCGTGGATGTATGTTCTTGGGCCGTACGACACTTTCAGTCCCTCGCAAGTGTGTGTGTGTGTGTGTGTGTGTGTGTGTCTGTGTGTGTCTGTGTCTGTGTATGTGCGAGACAAAGAGAGAGGAAAGGGCGGATATGTCGGTATGGGTGGGCGGGGACCACTCACCGGTCTAACAAAGCCAGCCTCGGACAAGAGCTCTAGCAGTTGCCGCTTCAGGCTCGCAAGCCACAAGCCTTGGCCCACTCATGGCACTCTTCCCGGCAAATGTCAAGCGTGGTGGCACCGAAGAGGTCAAGTAGGTCCGGAAAGTCGGCCCCATTCCACTGCGTCGACATAGAGGAGGCGTCGTTACCAACCACCGTTGAAGTTTGTACCGGAGCATACTCATTTGGGTTGGGGGGGGTCGGAAGAACCGGGGGGGGGGGGGGGGGGGGGGGGGACGGACGAGCCGGCGGGGCCATCAACAACACCATGACCGACAAGGGCGGTAGACGGCAGTTCACTAATTTGTTGCTTCGCTATCTCTGCAAATCCGTGATGGGCTTACGCAAGACGCCCACCAACGCAACGTCGCGAGGGGAAAGGGCGCGCGCATCCGTTGTGTTGACTCCTGCTACAGAGGCGATGGGCCGTGCGCTTACTAGAACCGGCCGGGCCAGCGGTCGCTCCTGTATCGCATGCATGTACGCGTACGTCGGATTAAGCCTCCGCATCACCCAAAAAAATTAAAGATCAAGCATCAACTGCAATGCATAAAAAAATGATGCATCAAAATTTTAATTAAACTGTTAATTCATGGACGCATTGATTATATAAGCCACTAATTCATGGACGCATTGATTAAATGGGGCACTAATTCATGGACGCATTGATTATATAGGCCACTAATTCATGGATACATTGATTAAATAGGGCAGTAATTCACGGACGCATTGATTAAATGGGCCACTAATTCATGGATGCATTGATTAAATGGGATACTAGTTCGTGGACGCATTGATTAAATTCAGCACTAATTCATGGACGCATTGATGCGGGTGATACAGGGCGAATACATTGATGCATCATGCGCATCGGTATGTTGGCAAAATTCATATTATGGGTGGATGTTTTCAATTACATAAGTTTATCTAGAAAACTAAAATGAGTTGGATATTGTATGGGACGTCCCATACAAGTTTGTTAAAATTTTGACCATTTTTTGGGTTCCCTCCCCCTCTTGACAACGGCCGCCTAGACTGGCCCGCCCACGAGTGCAACCCTCTCCATGTTGTGAGTTTAACCCTCTCCAGGTTGTCTTGGTTGCAACGGAGTGACCCGCCGACTAGCCGCTCAATTGGGATCATCGGGAACATATATATATGATGAGGATACTAATAATGAACAAACCAAAATCCATGTCGAAATTTGTAATATGCGGAGTATGCATGTACTATCAATTCGTCACGTGCGATAAAGTAGATGCATAGATTAAATTTGATTAGACGCAGGTGCATATTTCGACATTGTACAGTCTGCATTTGCATATTATGAAATGTTAGTGCGCATTGTGCAGCTTGTTTGTAAAAACATGACGCATTCGCGTACAAATTCAGTGCGTTAAAAGCTTGTAGATCTATTAGACTACACCGGTACACCCCCTATGCTACATTCTGAAATACCATAAGAGACACCTCTAGCGATCCCTCTGATGTCGATTTTTGCGCGTCCCCGTGCTTCTTGCCTGCAGCACTGAACAAACGCTCAACTCCAGCAGACGATGCAGGCAATGCAAAAAATCCACGAGCCATCCTGGCTACATTGGGATAGCGCCAAGAATGTACCCTCCACCACTCCAATACGTCGAACGCAATCCCGTCTGGATTGTTTTGCCGCACTTGTGGCAAGGCTAGGTATTCATCAAGCTCCGTTGTCGCGCTGAGAACCCCTTGTTCCTCCCCCAACCCAGACGGAGTCTCGTCAACTTCGTCCTCTGCAATGCAGTCACATTTCATAATTTCACAATTCACATCATAACTGAAAGATGAAAGGTGATGAAGGATGAAAGAATTAAATTTCACATTTCACAATTTCACAATTCACATCATAACGGAAAGATGAAAGGTGATGAAGGATGAAAGAATTAAATTTCACATTTCACAATTTCACAATTCACATCATAACTGAAAGATGAAAGGTGATGAAGGATAAAAAATTTAAATTTCACAATTTCACAATTCACATCATAACTGAAAGATGAAAGGTGATGAAGGATAAAAGAATTAAATTTCACAATTTCACAATTTCACAATTCACATCATAACTGAAAGATGAAATTTGATGAAGGATAAAAGAATTAAATTTCACATCATAACTGAAAGATGAAATTTGATGAAGGATAAAAGAATTAAATTTCACATTTCACAATTTCACAATTCACATCATAACTGAAAGATGAAAGGTGATGAAGGATAAAAGAATTAAATTTCACAATTCACATCATAACTGAAAGATGAAAGGTGATGAAGGATAAAAGAATTAAATTTCAATTACCGCAGTGACTATTATTCATTAAGACATACGCGAGTTAATCACGCAATGAATTGACGTGAGCTCATTACTAAAAGTCTACTTCATACAATTGCATAACGTAGTCACCTTCATCGCGAAGCAGCTCCATCTTATTGGCCAATCCGCCCGTCCTCGCCTTCTTCGGCGGTGGTTCTGTGGCCGCCTTTGGCTGAGCTTCCACCGACGGGTTAGATGTAGATTTTTCAAGTGCCCAATCAGCAGCAAACACAGCTCGCGTGTAGCCATAAGCTTTCTCCCGCATCTGCATGTCAGCCGTCGGAAAGTCGAAATTTTTCCACCTATACATACGAATGATATAAGCAAAAAAATTACATCATGTCAAACCAACGTCGGAAAGTCGAAATTTTTCCACCTACACATACGAATGATATAAACAAAAAAATTACATCATGTCAAACCAACACTATCAAATACATATAAACAACAATATAAACCCATATAAACATAGGGTATACCTAACGTCCAATGTGGTTGCGATTAATAAATCCTCTTGGTGCCCTTGTCGGTCGGACACGAGGCGCCTTTGCACGGCTTCCTTGAAGGCTTCCCTCACTTTCGCCACTGCTGGTAGAATGGCCGGAGACTACAAACAACAAACATATCGATGTCAGTCGGGTGGTGAAACAATGTTGTCACACAAAAAGCATAGCAACAAGGTTTACCTTAATCTTTTGGAGTTGTCCATCAATCACGGCAACTGCATGATTGTAACTGTCCAAACAAGTCAGCAAAGTCCCAAAGACCGGCATGACATTGCTGATTGTTGGACGAGTTGTAGCCTCCATGTCGCTAGAACCTCTAGTCAACATCCCAGCACCACCCCCTAAAGTGCAATTGCAAGTAAGATATTAAAACACACATCATACGGCATTGAGATTCAGGCGCAGTGTGGAAGCAAACAAGAGAGTATCGTCCCCCGCTGATAGCAGCGATATAGGTCCGAAACCGTGTGTCTTTTTTGGGCATCGAAAACGGCCTATTCGACTTCGCTACCCACGTCGCACATATCCGGTGAAGATAGTTGCGTTGCTCAGCCGGCAGTGGCATAACCCGAGAGGTTTCGTCCTTAGCTACAGGTTTGGCGCCTGTTAGAACTTCTTCAAGTGTTACCTATATTGAAAAACAACGCGTAAATATTTTCGAAATGCGGACTTGACACGACAAAGCGTAGACGGGGTCGAGGATAAAGTATGTAACGACACGGGTCGTCAAAGAGAGATATCCAAAGCAAGAGCCCTGAAAAAGTTGGCAAAATTAAAAAAGTAACATACCTTATGGTCGACCACCGCGGTCTTGACGAGTTGAGAGCCATGCAATCGAAGCAAATGGTTCCGCAGGTTGGTGGTGTTGCATGCCGACAATATCGTGTGGCAGTAGTTACACTTCGAGACCTTTACACCCTTACCCGTCAAGTACTTCGGTCCGAAGTGTGAGCAAACACTTGGTACACGGGCGTGCTTCACCTCTATTCTCCCGTCCTCGTCCGCGTCGACGGTGATGGGAGCGCCGGATAGCGAAACGCCTTTGCCGAATGAAGCGCTAGACTTCGACATGCTAGTCAACGATAGTGGGACAGCGACAGAAGCAGATTCCTCAGCTGCGTCTCTAGATGCTCCATCGTCGTCATCACATGAGCGTGACTTCAGATAGGCATGTATCACAGCTTGGCTCGCAGGATCTTGCAGGTGGGAAGCAGGCTCGAGCGTATCGCTTCCGCTCGGCAGGCCTTCCCAACGAATCTTGTAGTGGGGGACCCCCAAACGGAAAGCCTCAGCCAACATAACTCCAACCACATAAGAATCCTTACCAGCGTGAGAATCGAAGTGACTAGTAGGGGTGCGCAGTGGGCCTTCGGAAGCGCCTTGGGGTTTCAGTGATTGTTGTTGAGGCAAAGTTTGTCGGGGGCGGCCACGTTTCCGCATTGTTGCGGCTTTTTCAAAAACAAACCGCGGTTGTAGAGACTGTGTGGCGACGGCTAACGGGTGAATAATGATGGTTTGACCATGGTTGTGCAGAATCTGTATTAAACGTCGTCGCAACGCCCGGCAATTCTCGCCCTCGATGTAATTCAAATTTTCAAACTCTTTATTATCAATATGACCACAGATTTGGCGAGGCGCGTACATTCGGCGGGTGAAGCGTAAGAGTATAGTGTGAATGTATTGTACAACAACAAACAATCGCAATCCAAGTTTGGCTCAAATGTGACCGTTAATTTGAAACTCACGCACATCGGACGGTGCAATTGGCTTGCAAGACATGCCGTAGTCCACGTGTGACAAACCTCAATGCACGTCGACCACAAGTGAGTGAGGTGACAAGTCGCGTCTGTGGAGTCAACGCCCATTTCAAAATTCGAATCATCGTCGATTAAACGCGTATGACTCAACTACGGGTTACCGTAGCTTTAGACGCGTGAGAAGCAGTAAACTTTCAGCGGCATTTCTCACATCCGTACCATGTACTTAGTACATATATTAAATGTGTACGTGAAAGAATGATACACAAATTATCGCTAATTGAATATAATAAACTAGATGCATCGATGCGGTCGATGTTCCAAAAATGTACAGGTAATTCGTTGTGCATTGATTGTATAGGCCACTAATTCATGGACGCACTGACTATATATGCCACTAACTCATGGATACATTGATTAAATAGGGCAGTAATTCACGGACGCATTGATTAAATGGGCCACTAATTCATGGATGCATTGATTAAATGGGGCACTAATTCGTGGACGCATTGATTAAATTGAGCACTAATTCATGGACGCATTGATGCGGATGATGCGGCAGACGCATCATGATGCAATGAATACATCGATGTTTGATGCGGAGGCTTACGTCGGATGTGCAAGGGCGTACGTGCCGTACATGGGGGATCTCCATCCCGGGGATGTAGATCCCCGGGATCGATATTGATATTTCCTTAAAATACATGTTCGCTTATATTACAATTGGATATTTTCATATCATTGACAATATAATATATGTTCAATTAATTTACATATCATTGACAATATAATACATGTTCAATTAATTTACATTTTGATATTTTATTGACAATGTGACATATGTTTATTTATTATGTTCAATTAATTTACATTTTGACAATTCTATTGACAATGTGACATATGTTTATTCATTCACAATTTGATATATTTATTTATTCACAATTTGATATTTTTATTGACAATATGACATATTTTTATTGACAATGTGACACATGTTTATTAATTCACAATTTGACATGTTTATTAATTCACGATTTGGTATTTTTATTTATTCACAATTTGATATTTTTATTCACAATATGACATATTTTTATTGACAATGTGACACATGTTTATTAATTCACAATTTGATATTTTTATTGACAATGTGACATATTTTTATTGACAATGTGACACATGTTTATTAATTCACAATTTGATATTTTTATTGACAATGTGACACATGTTTATTAATTCACAATTTGATATTTTTATTGACAATGTGACACATGTTTATTAATTAACAATTTGATATTTTTATTGACAATGTGACACATCACAACGATTCCCAACGGTACCTGTACTTACATCCCGAAAAGTACCCGGATTAGATCCCGGTTTTGTGTGTGCCGACGTGAGATACTGTATTTTTTTTGTGCTGCGCGCAGCTCCCGCGGTTAGCTCACTCACACAATCGACCACTCTCATCCGCTGCTCAGTTAACCATACCACTTAGCGCACACAACATCAAATTTGCTCAAACTTTGCCGACTGACAAGTATGTCTAGTAGAGGTGCCGGACCACTTAGCGCACACAACATCAAATTTGCTCAAACTTTGCCGACTGACAAGTATGTCTAGTAGAGGTGCCGGACGCGGAGTGAGACGACAACCGAAGATGGTTCCCTTCGGTATCGGCATGATTTCTGAGGAAGTACTTCGGCAAGTAGACGGTTAGTACTCATAAAAACGCCCCCGCCATCCACGCATCCAGAATAGAATCCCTGGTAAAGTAATACCCTTATGGCACTTCTCATAAACAGACAGGCATCGAGTTGCGAAGTTACGTGTCTAGGTTGTCGCTACCTCGCCCGTTTTTTGGTTTAGCGTGTCGGTTTCTTCAAAACGACACCGAGCGACAGACACATGTTTGTGCGTTTTTCAGAGATGGAGGCGCGCGATAAAGCAAACGCTGCAGCACGGGCTGCTGAGAAAAGAAAGAGGAGAGGCTCGCCGGTTCACCCGTCACAGCGCCCAGCCTGGCTACCCCATTTTAGTGGGCCATATTTAAAGCTTCCCCCGGATGACAACAGTGAGGTGACGACTGACAGCGAGGGCGGCATCCCAGCACGCGACAGCTTAAGCCCCCCCCGCCTCGTTGGGAACAGGGGTGATATGCCAGGCGACCATCCGCATTGCCTTCACTGTCTTTCCGAGGCAGAGGCAGCAAACATTAGCGAGACCGCTAGAGATGTCTTTACGAACAAGCTATACCGGTACGCTCCCCAATTTTAGCCTCTCAACTGATCATTCCTAGTGCTCACGCTTTGCAGTGCCGGCGGACGCGTGATTGCTGCCGCGCCGCGCCGCCCCTACATTATTGTTCTGCTAATGCCGTTCGATGTTACTTCCTTATTGCAGTTGCACGGAGACTGCATGTTGGGTATGTTCTCGGAGGGTCTCCGGGTCCGTCCCATTTCCGGTAGAACTTCTCAAGACGGAGATGCGGAGGAAGGTCTGGAAGGGGCTCGTGTCCTGCAAGGCGGGCATGGCATCGAGAGAGTTCGATTTGCCGTGCTTGGCACCCGACAGCATTTTAGCCTTGGCGCACCAAAGCGGTGCGAAAGAGTATGAACCTGAGACCCACTCCCCATCCGTGCTCTTCGGGTTTTGCTTCATGGACATGGAGAGTATCCGGACTTTCTTGCGCCTCGAAAGCTTCAGCTCGCGGGCCTCGGGGTTGCTCGTCTTCGCTGACAACGGGTCCTTCGGCGCGGCGGTACTGCCTTTCTATTTTTACCTCTCCCGGACTGAGGTGGGGAAGAAGCTCTTCACCACCAAGTTGCGGGTGATCTACAACGTCGTGACAATGGCGTCGACACCAAAGGCATCGCTGGACTGGGCGCGGGACTACAACGTCGACGTCAAGCAATGGCCCCGCCGGCCGGACAACTTTTACAAGTCGCCCAAGAAGGCAATTTTCCGCAAGTTTTATGACTTCGTGGACGACATCAAAGGTGTCGAATATCGCCTCCCTATAGCGCAGCAGCTTGTAACAGATAACGTGGCAGTATCGATGAATGCCCAACGCTCAGAGCTAGAAAATTCTATGGGTGAGGACAGTAGTAGCGGTGTGTCTTCTTCTAATACCTCGGACAGTGATTCGCCGGCGGAGCGTGGCAGGCGCAGACGGCGGGGCCAAGGTGGGAGAAGGGGAAAATGGGGTGGGCGGAATAATGCGGTGTCTCCAACAATCTTGCAAATAAGCAGTGCACATGCAGACGTGCAGACGCTAGCGCGCAGGAAATCGCAGCGCCGCGGTGCTGGGCGGGGTGGACGCGGGAGGGGTGGGTAAATCAAGCGCATCTTTACATCAACATTGGTGGAGAATACATATCATGTTGTAATCATAATAATTTTTACATTCCTAATTTCTGAACTCGCCCTTGCTTGTGACATGATGCACTTATAGCTCTAGGAGTCCTCATGATCAGCATTTGCCTTCCTCTTCCTGCGCTCAGGAGTAGGCATGTCAGCGTCGTGGTGGATGTTGGTTAGTAGGGCGTTCATGGCTTCTTGCACACGCTTCTTCGGTTGTCGGCTTGTCTCGAACTTGAAGCTCCTCTTGGTAATAGAGTGCATGTGCTCCGAGCCATGACATCCATAGTTCAGCAAGTCTCCATAGGACTCGATGAACTTGGGAACATGGCACTGTAAAATGTGCATGTAGACCGGCGGCGTTGGCAAACGCCGCCACAAAATTCTCGGCCACTCGTTTCACCTAAAGCGCATTTGTTTTCAGTTAGCATAATGTAATCGTATATTAGCATCACATGGCTTTAAACGCATTCTCTCATACCTCACGTGCCCTCTTTTTCCTCATGACCAGGGGAGGGAGCTCCTTCGTCTGCGGAAACAATTGAATTGGTTCCACAAGCAACTTCCACAGGTCCACGTAGAGCTCCCATGCTTTCGCAGCCTTGTCGTGATCCGCCTCGCATACAGCGGGGAAGGAGGCCCGCACGTGCTCCAACAATCGCTCGTGGCCTGCCAGCAATTTGATACACTCCTCTCCGATGAAAGACTCTTTCCTCTGACCGATACTGACAGAGTCTTGCTTCTTCGACTGCCGCTTTTTTGACGACACCTGTGGGTGACATATGCGATGAGTTAGTAGCAAAATTGTACAATTTTTTGTTCAGTTTCATGAGGAGTGTATCATGTTTCATGTCTGTGTTCTTTAAAGATATTGAATGGCATTTAATTTTTCATTCCATTTCAGTTGGCATCACGATACATTTACTTTCACTTTTTCTTTTGTGTCGTATTTTCAAGATTACCTTTATTTTCAGGTTGTCCAACATCCATTGTTGCAGTTTGGCAATCATTTCCGTGTTGCTGCCGCAATGCCGCTCAGTCGTATGCCAATACAGTTGGGCCACGATCCGGAGGTTGATGTGCAACATGTCGGGGATACGCCGGGACGGTTCGATGTGAAGCAATGGGGGGCAATTGAACCTTTGAGAGGCGTGCTGCTGCTGCCACTTCCGCATGGAAGCGTCGGAACCAGTAGGCCCGTGCTCCTCCACTTGTGTGATGTTCTTGTTGCAACATGGGCAAACGGAGGGGAAGGAGATAACCCCGTCCTGCTCAGTGTGCGAAGCTTGCACCTGCCACTTTAGTGTCCGCTCGAACACTCTTGTATTTGTGGCGCGCAACGCCTCCCATGTCAAGTGGAAATCTGAAGTCCGCGCTGTGCAATAGCAGCAACCTGTGGCGAGTACTGTCCTGTGACAGTACGTTACAGGACTAGTACAAGTACTCGCTACGATATTTATACCGTACCTTCCACGGATGTAGTGTACTAGCATTTACACTTGCCATTGTGAAGCTCGAGGACACTGTCCGCAGTACTCTACGTATATGTACCTCCCGGTATGTACAGTACGCACAGTGAGTTCTCCCATGCGTCAAGACGCTAGGCACGAGGCCAATTGGTAACGCAACCTGGTCTACGAAAGACTACGGACGTCGACACGTCGACACCTGCCTGAGGAAGCGCGACGCGTGACGAGACCGAAGGCGAGCTTCGCTAGACTATAAATAGTCTAGGACAATGGAGGGCGGTGACAGGATACTCCACATTGTAACTTCTTTCCTTCAATCCCCGCATAGCGACTGCTCCACTATAGTTTGCTTACAGAACTACCAGCACTTTTCACTCATTGAACGCTTCCCATGAGAGATTTTGACTAGCAACCAGCCACCGAGAGGCTGGTTGTGACACTGGTTTCGGAGCGTGGTCCGACCCCACGTTTTCACTCGCGAACTCATTTGCTGCTCGTTAGTGCTCGTTTGCATACCAGAGACTCAGAGAGATTGATTGGCAAGAAACCATGATACTGAGTGGTAGTCTAATTCGTGACTAGCGAGATATCCACAATCCGAGTTTGCCGAGGCAATACGATTGGACCAGATTGCGCAACTTGAAAGTTGGCAAGGTCTATTGACTTTACCTCGATGCGCAACAAAATGTTGGCATGGTACGAGCCTGATGCGTAGACACGCTGAAGGGAGTCGATATGGAATGCACGGAAGATGAGTTGAGTGGTGGACAAGACTGTAGTATTTTCGGATATTTATTACAGTGTCCCTCGTTTGTCGAGAGAGAGCTACCGACAACAGTCAAAGGCAACGAAGAAGTCGCTGCCTGTGCAACCTCTACTACGACAGAACCTGAGAGTGTTTGCCGTGCTTGAAACACTTACCTGCTGGTTGAAGTGTTGTTTCTGTGTCTGTCTGAAGATGGTAACTGACTGTCAGGACATCAGACGCGATTGATATTATTTTGTCCCATAGTGTATACAGGGATCGAAATATTATTGATGATGACAGATACAGTACCTGTATGATTCTGACGATATGAAAAGTGTTGACTTTTCTACAGGAGCATATTGATACATTTGATTACAGGCTCAGATGAAGTGTCGCTAACGGTATCGCTAATCGCTACGACTACCGCCCGGAATTGAGACATCTGCGTCGTGCTGAAGAGCAGCACTGAGATAGGACGCCCGGTTCTCCTGAGAGCACAGCCTGCAACGCAGCGCTCGACTCGAGTTATGGAGAAAGCCCGAAGACCCACTGCTTGAGGTTGGCCTCTCGGCCAGCCTCGCATCCTGTCAAGAGGGGGAGCGTACGAGTGTGGCGAGTACTGTCCTGTGATAGTACGTTACAGGACTAGTACAAGTACTCGCTACGATATTTATACCGTACCTTCCACGGATGTAGTGTACTAGCAGTTACACTTGCCATTGTGAAGCTCGAGGACACTGTCCGCAGTACTCTACGTATATGTACCTCCCGGTATGTACAGTACGCACAGTGAGTTCTCCCATGCGTCAAGACGCTAGGCACGAAGCCAATTGGTAACGCAACCTGGCCTACGAAAGACTACGGACGTCGACGCGTCGACACCTGCCTGAGGAAGCGCGACGCGTGACGAGACCGAAGGCGAGCTTCGCTAGACTATAAATAGTCTAGGACAATGGAGGGCGGTGACAGGATACTCCACATTGTAACTTCTTTCCTTCAATCCCCGCATAGCGACTGCTCCACTGTAGTTTGCTTACAGAACTACCAGCACTTTTCACTCATTGAACGCTTCCCATGAGAGATTTTGACTAGCAACCAGCCACCGAGAGGCTGGTTGTGACAAACCCTCCATTGCGTTGCAACCGCACTGGCCACTGCAACCGTTCAAGTACTTATTATCGCCGCCTTCACACAAGTGCAACACAACTTCAGTCCCATCCCGCAGCTTCAAGGTGTGTTTCTGGATCTCATTCAGCTGCGTGTAGGTTCTCCATCCCTTCTCCTTGCATGTCTCATACGAGTCGTCCCCTAGTGCGCACACCACCGTTGAATTTGTAATTATCATAATCAAAAATCAAGCGCAATAGTTCACTTGAGTATGTAAGCATGGAACACAATTGTATGATTCGTGAATCAAATGAATGACCTTCATATAGAACTTACCTTCATACAGAAGCACGGGGTTGTTTGCGAGAGGCTTGTTGTTGTCGACTCCATCATGACGGACAATCTTGACGCAACATGTGGTTTGCTTCACCCGTTTGAATACCTCTGCAGAGTCCGTGATGCTTTGCAAACAAACTGGGCTACTCAAGTCCAAGCTATCTCGAATGTCCCATATCTTGCGCTCCACAAGCGGCAACAAATCCACGTAGGCTGTTGTCACTTCCTCGCTGCCGAGCTTGTCTACGTTAATTCCGAAGCCAATAGTAAGCTCCCCTCGGAATTTCCGCACCGCCCGCACCGACGAGTTCGCGGACATGTGTGGGAATTCCAGTCCGCATGACTGCATAATTGCTGGTGTGTAACGACCCGTGGTCTCGTTGAATGTCTGCCCGACGCCACGAATCATGCGTTGCATCTTTTTATAGCTCAACCGCAGCTTAGTCTTCAAGCTGCTCCCCTTTTCTGCATCCCAAAAGCTCTCAATGTCTTTAATGGCCGCTTTGATAGCGGCCTTGCAGCACGGCGCCACATTCGGCGCCCTTACACATGATTGTTCGCGTCGTTGCCTTAGCCCCCATGTTTTTGGGAACTTTGAGCGCAGCTTGTCGACGACGAGGCTCTGGCACCTCTTTGCCTCCTCCTCCGAGGAAGCCTTCGGTGCGCACTCATGCAAACACCCCGCTATGGCACTCGCCAGCACGCTAGCAGACCTCTCGCTGAACCGATGGGGTAAGGTGAGCCTCCGGCTGTTGCTATCACTAGCCGGTCGGTACGCCTCGGCGACCTCGTCCTCTAATTCCTCCTCAACTCGACGATTCTTGACGACCTTGAGATGCTCCCTAGTGACACGCTCATGCTCAGCGCGTTTAAGCCGTGCAATTGTGTTGAGGAGTACTTTATTACGAGCTGAAAGTATTACATTTCTAGCCCTCACAGCATTCAAGGCCGCTTGATGCCTAGCGGCTACGGTAAGACCTTCCGTATTATTAGACCGAGCGCCCCGCTTTTTCAACTCACCTTTCAACCTAGCTATCTCAGAATGCAGGCTGGCATGAGCCTCTACCGCTACCCGGCGGGCTACTTGTTGTTGTTGCGACGCCACCTGCTGCTCGAGCAGTTGCCGCTCTAGTGTGCGAATTCGCGCCTCAATCGCCCCGGCCGGCGTGGTTGAAGGTGGGGGCCTCCGCTTCTTGAAGCGCCATGAGCTCCTATCTCGCGGTCGTACAACCGCATGCACCGAGTCTCCTTCTGCGCCATCCCATGCTTCGCTACTGCTCGGAAGAGTGACTTTAGAGGAGGAGGCGATAGGACCAATGGCAGAGGCATGATGCCGAGTTACCGGACGAGACGGCACGGCGGAAACCTCGATACCGGACATCGGGGTGAGTGAACACGATGCGGCACCTCTCCGCATGCACTAGTTCAACAGACGCGAAATATTATTGCAAGGTCATGCCTTTTTCGCTTAGGCGTTGTCTAGCTGCGTGAGAAACGTGTGCGCACAGACAATTGAGATGAGGGCTACAGCATCAGGAAGTGCGCATACGCATCAGGCGGCGCAACAGTAGAGCGGTAACGGCGCGCGGTACAAAATCATTTCGGGCTTTTTTCGGAACCCCGGATGTATGTACAGGTACCCGCGGGAATCGTTGTGATGTTTATTAATTCACAATTTGATATTTTTATTGACAATATGACATATGTTCATTTAAATTATAGTTTGAATATTTCATTGACATTACAACATATGTTCATTTAATTCACAATTTGAATATTTCATTGACATTACAACATATGTTCATTTAATTCACAATTTGATATTTTTTATTTTTATCTTAAACATTATGACATATGTTCATTTAATTCACAGTTTGATAATTTTTATTTTTATTTTAAACATTGTGACATTTGCTTATTAAATTTATAATTTGATATTTTTATTTCTATTTTAAACATTACGACATTTGCTTATTAAATTTATAATTTGATATTTTTATTTTATTTTAGACATTATGACATTTGCTTATTAAATTTATAATTTGATATTTTTATTGACATTATGACATTTGCTTATTTAATTTCTAATTTGGTATTTGTATTGACATTATAACATATGTCCATTTAATTCACAATTTGAAATTTTCATATCATTGACATTATGACATATGTTCGTTATAACATTTGTTCAATTAATTTACAATTTGATATTTCTATATTATTGATAATATAACATATGTTCATTATAACATTTGTTCAATTAATTTACAATTTGATATTTTTATATTATTCACAATATAACATATGTTCATCTAATTTACAATTTCATTTTTTAATATCATCGACATTTTAATATATGTTATTTTCATTTACAATTTGATATTTTTATATCATCGATATTATATATTATATATGTTCTTTTCATTTACGATTTGATATTTTTTTATCATCGATATTATAATATATGTTCATTTAATTTACAATTCGATATTTCTATATCATTGACATTATAATATATGCTCATTTAATTTACAATTTGATATTTCTATATCATTGACATTATGATATATGCTCATTTAATTTACAATTTTATATTCTATATCATTGACATTATAGTATATGTTCATCTCATTTAATTTACTATTTTATATTTTATATCATTGACATTATAGTATATGTTCATCTCATTTAATTTACTATTTTATATTTTATATCATCGATATTATAGTATATGTTCATCTCATTTAATTTACTATTTTATATTTTATATCATCGATATTATAGTATATGTTCATCTCATTTAATTTACAATTTGATATTTTATATCATCGATATTATAGTATATGTTCATGTAATATATATGTTAAACCCCAAGTGTAAACTGCGACAGTGTATACACCATACGTACAATGTATATACTGTCTAGCACTTGAGACAGTGTATACACTGTACGCCTTTGTATGTACAGTGTATACACTGTCTCGCAATATTTCAGACAGTGTATATACTGTCTAGGACTTGAGACGGTGTATACACTGTACGTCAAAATAACGGACAGTGTATACACTGTACACACCGCTACCCCTCTGCTACGTACAATATGGAAACTTGCTGAATGCGAGGCAAAACCCCGTTTTACCGGAGGTTTTTCCCCGTGCGCGGGAGCGCCGCACAATTCTGCAGGATCTGTCACCATTTCGCAGTGTCATCACCCCGATCAGCGCACGCACGACCGATAGCCGCCACGGACAGGCGGGGGACAGTGTAAATTAAAAATATTAACCGGCGGATAGGCTATCGTCCCGCCGACACAACATGAGTGGCGCGTCAGAGTCGGCGGGAGGGTCGGAGGGCGGCGAGCTGGGCAGTACCGCCCATGCGGCGGGCGGCGGGAATAATACTTGTGTGGTGGGTACTGCCGCGGGCACCCCGTCGCTATCCTGCGAGACTAATACATGTAAAGACAGAGGGGCAGACACGTAGAGGGAGACACACATACATAGATAGAGAGAGGGAGAGATACACATACACGTAAATACTACACACAATTATAGACACATAACATACACGTTTACACATACACACAAACGCGCGCACACGTAGATCGTAAAAACGCAATAACAGAAAATGAGAGGGAGAGGGAGAGATAGAGAGGGAAAGGGCGGCGGTACTGGTCGTGAATTGGATGATGGAGGTGTTGATGAGGAGGAGGGCGGTGGTGGTGATACACGCACAAACACACACACACACACACACGCACGCACACACACATACACATATGCACACACACACACACGCACACACAAACACACACACACACACACACACACATACACATATGCACACACACACACACGCACACACACACACACATATACACATATGCGCGCACACACACGCTCGCACACGAAATCTAGAGAGGAAGACATTGAGACATAACGAGAGGAAATTGGAAGACATTCTCACACATACGGAAACGCAATAGAGAGAGAGAGAGAGAGAGAGAGAGAGAGAGAGAGAGAGAGATACTGTGTGTGTGTGTGTGTGTGTGTGTGTGTGTGTGTGTGAGAGAGGGATAGATATAAATATCGTTACATATAGATGAGAAGTGATCCCTTCTTTCCTTGCATTCGTAATAACCTTTGCATTTGTCGAATTATAACCGGCCAAATGAGTTTGGGAAACGCATACCGAATAAACACCAATACGTGCATCATAAGTCAAGTACCATCAATCAACTACAATCTCATGGGCGATGTTATGAGGATGATTACAATATGGCGACACCTAAAGATTGAGGCAACCTTGCACATTTACGACGTTGGGGGTTTGTTTGAACAACATATATTTCGTGGGTGGCAACTTGAGGTGCAGTACCGTTGGTGAGCAAGGCAATTGCACCGTCTACTGTCGCATTTTCCTTTGCAACCGCAACAATTTTCGGTGCTATAGCCTTGTCCACCAAAGCGTGAGGACTTCTTTGCGGCCTCACGAAGTGTCATTCCCTTCAACCAATTACCATCAGCATCCTTGTACACAGTCCATTGTCCGCCATCCATATTTTGCAAGACGCTGCCCATGCCAGCTGCCTCCACTCCAATATTTGGCAAATGCAAATACGAAGCATGCACACATCTTGCCAAGAGGCCGTGCTTTGTGGCGAGACGAAATAGTCCAGCATCCGTGACCTGCATCCGCGAGCATTTCGATACCGTGTTTTCAACGACATTCATTCCATTATCTTGAGTTGTGCGAGCTGAAATTAGGGCGACAGACATGGGGCGGGTACCTCAACAACCATAGCGAGAAGCATGGGATCGTCTAGCTTAGCGCGGTCCACCTTCTCCACAGGGATCTGCACAACTTGGCCAATAGCAGCGGTTGCACCGCCACGCCTAGCGGCTATGCGTCGCATGGTGCCCGCTTGTTGCTTCTGGGCGGATGCAGCCACCGCCCGAGATGTCTTCCTGCGCGGCGACTCCGCTGGTGAGGACGGTGTTGCGCTGGCATGTCCTACTTTGGGTAGGGCTACTTCGGGAGGTCCTTCGGCGGTTAGGAGTGCTCCGACGGGCCCTCTATCGGAAAAGGCTTGCTCAGGAGGTTCTCCAGCGGGAAAGCCTACTCCAGCAGGACCTCCCATTGGCATGGTTGCTCCGAAAGGTCCTCCGGCGGACAGGGACGACAACTGGAGGCATGCTTGCGAAGGCAAGAACTTTCGCTTTCTAGAAGGCCTACCGTCCTCACCACCACCGCCCTCCCCCTCATCATCACCACCGCCCTCCCCCTCATCACCATTGCCGCCCTTCCTCTCATCAATACCACCGTCGTCCTCCTCATCATCACTACCGCCCTCTATCTCATCAACACCACCGCCCCCCCCCTCATTACCACCACCGCCCGCCTCATTACCACCACCACCCTCCCCGTCACCACCACCACCGTCCTTCCCCTTATCACCACCACCGTCCTCCTGCTCATCATCACTACCGCGCTCCGTCTCATCAACACCACCGCCCCCCCCCTCATTACCACCGCCGCCCGCCTCATTACCACCACCACCCTCCCCGTCGTCACCACCACCGTCCTTCCCCTTATCACCACCACCGTCCTCCTGCTCATCATCACTACCGCGCTCCGTCTCATCAATAACACCGCCATCCCCCTCATCACCACCACCGCCCTCCTCATTACCACCAACACCCCCCCCCTCATCACCACCACTGTCCTTCCGCTCATCATCACCACCGCCGTCCTCCCCCTCATCATTTATTCCACCATCAAATGCACCATCCAAAAAGCCTTCTGCGGAAAGTCCCAACTTTGCTAGGAGATCGTCCTCCGCCCACAACCCATTTAGTAGGTCATCTGACAAGCGAAGGGACGATATGCCGCACTTTGCCCTTTGGCCAAAGACAAGCTTGTAGGGCGTCTGTGAAAGTGATGTTGCATCGCACATGGCATATGCATGTCATTCGCACAATGGTGTTGCTCATCATACAATCACAGAAATTCGCAGGGTGTCCCACCGTTTTGATAGCTGTATGATGTGAATTGTTGTATTGCGCGGTGACAATAAGAGCGGCGAGGGGCCAATTGTCGCTATTGTTGTCATGTAGCCACGCACGGATCTGAAAATAAACAAGAACATGATGTATTTGTTAGGGGCAAAGAGTGTGTGATTTCCAACATGGCTTTGTGTCACTTGCCTTTTGTTGCACGGTACGATTGAACCTCTCGATTCCCCCATTAGACGGGCTGTGTCTAGGGCTTCCAGTCACCATGCGGCACTCTGGCCACAAATCACGGAAATGTTTGCAAATGTCTCGCACATCTTCGGTGGTGAGCGTGCCCTCCTTGATAGCCATGCCCGCAAACTCTTTGCCGTTGTCTGGTTGGAGAATAGCGGGCGGGCCAATGACTGCAAATATCTCCAGCAAAGCCCGAGCGATGGTGACGTGCTGCCACAAGCAAACACTAATTTGTAATTTGCAGCATTAAAGTAAACCATTCAATTACGCAATACACACATGACCGTAGAATACACCCGCACTCACCCTTTTGTCTGCGACAGGACGTACTACCCCAAATTTGCAACCATGGTCACAATATGTGAGCAACCACTTATAGCCGGAGCGGGGAGAAGACTGAAAGTCGATAAGGTCAACTTGTCCCCGCGTCCCAAAACCATGGGTGAGGATGGGCATGTTCCCAGCTCGGGCCTTCCGAGAGGAGGTGCGGGTGCTAACACATGCCCCACACCCATTCGCGTACAACTTGCACATGGCGCGGGTAATGTTGGAGTACAACTCAGTGACAGCCTTGTGCATGACAAGCGCCTGACCATGGCCACTACCTCTATGCACATCTCGCAACACGCGAAATATATCTTCGAAGGCGATAAGGGTAGGGGGGGCGTCGCCTGTCCCATCTGCCATATGGGCGTCACGCTTTCGCGCGAGGCGCAACGTCCCATCGCCAAACTCGACAAGGCTATAGCACTTGTCCATGTTGTATATTCCTCGGGCGTGCCTCTCCTACACAATAACGTGACGAATCCCCAATTGGCGACCATGCAAGAAGGGCGCAAGGCGGGCGGGGGGGAGGGGGAGGGTGAGTGGCTTCACCATGTTCGTTAAGTTTTGGAAGTTGTTAAGGGCGAGCACGATCTCGTCGTAGCGCTCTTTCGTAATTCGAGTACTGTTTCGCCCGCGACCCTTCGCGTCCATTTCCTCTAGAGCGGAGTAGAAGCGAAGACGGTGCTCCTCAACAACACCCGGGTCCTCGAGTGCGGTATCAGCATTGCGGCGTACTCCCGGGCGACGATGATGGCGGATGGCGGTAGGGGCGGCATTACCCACATTAGTGTTATTTCCTCCACCCACGGCATGGGCGCTAATGCCAAAATTTCCCTAGGTTGTAAGGGTGCAAGATAGCTTTAGTGCTTATCTGTTGTCATACTACGATAAACCGCCTGAAACAAATATCACCCACGAAGTTTCAACGAGAAGATGAGAATTGGCTTTCGATGCACTTATTTGTGTTTTTCCGCCGGTTTGAGTTTCCTGACCTCATTTGTCCGGGTATACTTCGATATATACTAAGGTCATTACGAGTGCAAGACAAGAAGGGACATCTATCTCTCTGTCCCTCACTCAAACACACACACACACACACACACACACACACACACACACACACACGACGGGGTGCCCGCGGGAGTACCCACCACACAAGTATTATTCCCGCCGCCCGCCGCATGGGCGGTACTGCCCAGCTCGCCGCCCTCCGACCCTCCCGCCGACTCTGACGCGCCACTCATGTTGTGTCGGCGGGACGATAGCCTATCCGCCGGTAAATATTTTTTAATTTACACTGTCCCCCGCCTGTCCGTGGTGGTTGTCGGTCGTGCGTGCGCTGATCGGGGTGATGACACTGCGAAATGGCGACAGATCCTGAATAGGGCCTTTCGCGTAGGGCGGGTGTTTATCATGTGGGGTTTCTAGGGTTTAACTGTACTTTAGCTCGTTGAAAAGGCGGACCGAAACTTGTGCTGACGGTGAAGTAGAGGGGGAAGCGGGGCACAAATGGGGCCCGTCACGGCTACGAATTGACGTATTAGGGTTTGCGGGTCAACCCCGATTTCGGGGCATACCCTGATTCGGGCGCCCCGGAATTCGGATTTTCCACACTTTGGCTCGTGAAAACTCCCGAAATCGGCGACACAACACGCGGATTTTATGATCCCAGCATGCTGTCCGTAAACATGGGAGCACGTGGGTGTGATGGCATGTGCCGTTAAGATGCTTGACAAGGGTGGGATAGGGGCCGGAAACCCACAGCTTGGGAGGCTTAAAAAAGCCTAACTTTGCCGTACGGTGTCCGATTCGAGCAAACTAAGTTGCAAATGGAAGCCCTTCCCCCAAGTAAATATAAGTTTTCAACTTAATTTACGCCTACCGGCCGGTTTTCGCGTCAAATCCGCCGTCCGATGCCATCCAGCCCCTCGTACAGCCAACTAAAGTTTTTAGGGTTTCAAAATCTGCCACATTCGCGCGGGGCTAGCAACCCTTGGACAGGTGGTACCCGCACACCCGCTCCGCCAATACGCTCAACAATCAGCGCTCTATATTTCGTTTATTCACGGCGTCACCCATTTCATCCCCCATGTTGGCATGGTGCCGTGCCATTTGCCGCATGCCAAACCAAGGCCCGTGCTAGGGTACTTTGAAAGCTCCCCGCCATATTTCACGCCCGGCGATGCGAAAGCTTGAAAGGCCAGCGATCCGCGCGCTAGGGTGCTTACACTCCAAGTCAACCGTCCCTCAAGCCCAATAGGTCCCCAGCCCGTGCTCCTTGGCTGTACTTTCGGGCACTTGGCAAGAAAACCTAGTGCACACGATATGCCATTCCCGGTATTGCCGCTCTGTAGGCGGCCGGGCGCAACACACTCGGCGGATACTCGTGCAATTGTGCAAACATGATGAAAGCCCAATGTCGAGTATTCTCCCGGCTTATCGCGACATTACGTGCACCGAGCCACGCATAGAGGCGTGCATAACCTGCACATCCACAAATTTCGGCCTGCAAAATTTCGGCCGCAAATCCAACGTGTGTGCCCACAATAATCGGAGCGTGCCGATAGAGGTGCTCACGTCAGTGAACAACGCGCCGTGGTGTGTTGTTCGAAAGTCATTACTCTACCCCCCAATCAAATTGCATGGCCATCGCGGCTGTGCGTGGCGGGTAATTAAATGCGTGCCGCTAGTAACGGACTTTATGGGAAGAGTGTGGGGATGGGCGACGGTGGTTCTCACTACGTTATTTTTGTGAAAGTCTCCACGCAACGGCTTAGCGCATGTCAATATTTTGTGCTCCCGCCTTTCGCAGCAAGGCAAGCTTTCAGCCTGCGCCGAATCGACTTGTACAATGCTCGCATGGCCGACTGTGGCAATTTTTCCCACTCTTCGAAAACCGCGTCCTGGAAGTTTCTAGCAGTCAGATCCGTCCTCGCTTGCAATTGCTTTGCCACGATGCCCCAAACGTTTTCTATCCACGACAGATCCGGGCTGGTCGGCGGCCAATCAATCACTGTGAAATCCGACTGGCTGTGCAGCCACGCTTGGGTAGTTTTAGCTGTGTGAGCGGGTGCGTTATCTTGTTGAAATACCCAAGGTTGGTCTCGCAGCGGCATGGGTCTGCATTCCATCAGTTGTCGGCATGCCGGGATGAGCTTCTCTTCCAGCAACTTCACATAGACCTTGGCAGTCACACCCTTGCTCTCGCTCTTGAATCCCGTGGTGCCCGCTGTGACGAACAAGTCGGTCTTGCCCCATTTAGTTACCGCGGCGTAGGCATGCACTTTTGTGCAGCTTCGATATGCTGGCACGGTAGGGGGGTCATCCTCAAACAAAACCCACCGCTTGTCGCCCACGCCTTTGGGGCATAGCCAGAATATCTTAGAGTCCGAAACAGCCACGCTTGCCCAGCTCTTGTCGACCCACTGCCTGCAAAAATGGACGCGCTTGAGTTTGGCTGTTGCTGTAAGGTTGGGCTTCTTTTTCGGGCGAAGGCGCCGAGCTAGATTCGCTTTCACAAACTTGCGCACGGTCTCCCTGCCCACGGAAAGCCCCATGCCAGCCTTTAAGTCGCTGACAATGGCGGTGCATGTCTTCCCGTCGCGAATGCACGCCTTGAGAACCTCTCGCACCGGTGGACTTGCCAACCCCCGCGGAGGCCTCCCCGAGCGAGCTTTGTCCAAAACGTCCCCCGTGCCCTCGTAAGTACGCACCCATTTGCGAACCACCGACGCGCTTGTACCGTGCTGCCGGGCTACTTTGGTGAAGTTTCCCACGTGTTTGAAGTCCCACACAAGTTGCAGTCGCCACGCGTGAGTGGTTGGTGTAGGCCCCATACTGGTTTTGGAGCCGCGACGCTGTTGAGGTCCGGCGTGGTGTGCGCAATTGGGCGACATCCCACCTCCAACCGAAATTCTCTACTCACACGTGGACGCCCATATCATCGTTGCTTCATCCCCGGCCAATACTAGGGAATTCGAGGTGGTTAAGAAATCGCCCACACTCTTCCCATAAAGTCCGTTACTAGTGAAATAGGGCCTTTCGCGTAGGGCGGGTGTTTATCATGTAGGGTTTCTAGGGTTTAACTGTACTTTAGCTCGTTGAAAAGGCGGACCGAAACTTGTGCTGACGGTGAAGTAAAGGGGGAAGCGGGGCACAAATGGGGCCCGTCACGGCTACGAATTGACGTATTAGGGTTTGCGGGTCAACCCCGATTTCGGGGCATACCCTGATTCGGGCGCCCCGGAATTCGGATTTTCCACACTTTGGCTCGTGAAAACTCCCGAAATCGGCGACACAACACGCGGATTTTATGATCCCAGCATGCTGTCCGTAAACATGGGAGCACGTGGGTGTGATGGCATGTGCCGTTAAGATGCTTGACAAGGGTGGGATAGGGGCCGGAAACCCACAGCTTGGGAGGCTTAAAAAAGCCTAACTTTGCCGTACGGTGTCCGATTCGAGCAAACTAAGTTGCAAATGGAAGCCCTTCCCCCAAGTAAATATAAGTTTTCAACTTAATTTACGCCTACCGGCCGGTTTTCGCGTCAAATCCGCCGTCCGATGCCATCCAGCCCCTCGTACAGCCAACTAAAGTTTTTAGGGTTTCAAAATCTGCCACATTCGCGCGGGGCTAGCAACCCTTGGACAGGTGGTACCCGCACACCCGCTCCGCCAATACGCTCAACAATCAGCGCTCTATATTTCGTTTATTCACGGCGTCACCCATTTCATCCCCCATGTTGGCATGGTGCCGTGCCATTTGCCGCATGCCAAACCAAGGCCCGTGCTAGGGTACTTTGAAAGCTCCCCGCCATATTTCACGCCCGGCGATGCGAAAGCTTGAAAGGCCAGCGATCCGCGCGCTAGGGTGCTTACACTCCAAGTCAACCGTCCCTCAAGCCCAATAGGTCCCCAGCCCGTGCTCCTTGGCTGTACTTTCGGGCACTTGGCAAGAAAACCTAGTGCACACGATATGCCATTCCCGGTATTGCCGCTCTGTAGGCGGCCGGGCGCAACACACTCGGCGGATACTCGTGCAATTGTGCAAACATGATGAAAGCCCAATGTCGAGTATTCTCCCGGCTTATCGCGACATTACGTGCACCGAGCCACGCATAGAGGCGTGCATAACCTGCACATCCACAAATTTCGGCCTGCAAAATTTCGGCCGCAAATCCAACGTGTGTGCCCACAATAATCGGAGCGTGCCGATAGAGGTGCTCACGTCAGTGAACAACGCGCCGTGGTGTGTTGTTCGAAAGTCATTACTCTACCCCCCAATCAAATTGCATGGCCATCGCGGCTGTGCGTGGCGGGTAATTAAATGCGTGCCGCTAGTAACGGACTTTATGGGAAGAGTGTGGGGATGGGCGACGGTGGTTCTCACTACGTTATTTTTGTGAAAGTCTCCACGCAACGGCTTAGCGCATGTCAATATTTTGTGCTCCCGCCTTTCGCAGCAAGGCAAGCTTTCAGCCTGCGCCGAATCGACTTGTACAATGCTCGCATGGCCGACTGTGGCAATTTTTCCCACTCTTCGAAAACCGCGTCCTGGAAGTTTCTAGCAGTCAGATCCGTCCTCGCTTGCAATTGCTTTGCCACGATGCCCCAAACGTTTTCTATCCACGACAGATCCGGGCTGGTCGGCGGCCAATCAATCACTGTGAAATCCGACTGGCTGTGCAGCCACGCTTGGGTAGTTTTAGCTGTGTGAGCGGGTGCGTTATCTTGTTGAAATACCCAAGGTTGGTCTCGCAGCGGCATGGGTCTGCATTCCATCAGTTGTCGGCATGCCGGGATGAGCTTCTCTTCCAGCAACTTCACATAGACCTTGGCAGTCACACCCTTGCTCTCGCTCTTGAATCCCGTGGTGCCCGCTGTGACGAACAAGTCGGTCTTGCCCCATTTAGTTACCGCGGCGTAGGCATGCACTTTTGTGCAGCTTCGATATGCTGGCACGGTAGGGGGGTCATCCTCAAACAAAACCCACCGCTTGTCGCCCACGCCTTTGGGGCATAGCCAGAATATCTTAGAGTCCGAAACAGCCACGCTTGCCCAGCTCTTGTCGACCCACTGCCTGCAAAAATGGACGCGCTTGAGTTTGGCTGTTGCTGTAAGGTTGGGCTTCTTTTTCGGGCGAAGGCGCCGAGCTAGATTCGCTTTCACAAACTTGCGCACGGTCTCCCTGCCCACGGAAAGCCCCATGCCAGCCTTTAAGTCGCTGACAATGGCGGTGCATGTCTTCCCGTCGCGAATGCACGCCTTGAGAACCTCTCGCACCGGTGGACTTGCCAACCCCCGCGCAGGCCTCCCCGAGCGAGCTTTGTCCAAAACGTCCCCCGTGCCCTCGTAAGTACGCACCCATTTGCGAACCACCGACGCGCTTGTACCGTGCTACCGGGCTACTTTGGTGAAGTTTCCCACGTGTTTGAAGTCCCACACAAGTTGCAGTCGCCACGCGTGAGTGGTTGGTGTAGGCCCCATACTGGTTTTGGAGCCGCGACGCGGTTGAGGTCCAGCGTGGTGTGCGCAATTGGGCGACATCCCACCTCCAACCGAAATTCTCTACTCACACGTGGACGCCCATATCATCGTTGCTTCATCCCCGGCCAATACTAGGGAATTCGAGGTGGTTAAGAAATCGCCCACACTCTTCCCATAAAGTCCGTTACTAGTGAAATAGGGCCTTTCGCGTAGGGCGGGTGTTTATCATGTAGGGTTTCTAGGGTTTAACTGTACTTTAGCTCGTTGAAAAGGCGGACCGAAACTTGTGCTGACGGTGAAGTAAAGGGGGAAGCGGGGCACAAATGGGGCCCGTCACGGCTACGAATTGACGTATTAGGGTTTGCGGGTCAACCCCGATTTCGGGGCATACCCTGATTCGGGCGCCACGGAATTCGGATTTTCCACACTTTGGCTCGTGAAAACTCCCGAAATCGGCGACACAACACGCGGATTTTATGATCCCAGCATGCTGTCCGTAAACATGGGAGCACGTGGGTGTGATGGCATGTGCCGTTAAGATGCTTGACGTGGGTGGGATAGGGGCCGGAAACCCACAGCTTGGGAGGCTTAAAAAAGCCTAACTTTGCCGTACGGTGTCCGATTCGAGCAAACTAAGTTGCAAATGGAAGCCCTTCCCCCTAGTAAATATAAGTTTTCAACTTAATTTACGCCTACCGGCCGGTTTTCGCGTCAAATCCGCCGTCCGATGCCATCCAGCCCCTCGTACAGCCAACTAAAGTTTTTAGGGTTTCAAAATCTGCCACATTCGCGCGGGGCTAGCAACCCTTGGACAGGTGGTACCCGCACACCCGCTCCGCCAATACGCTCAACAATCAGCGCTCTATATTTCGTTTATTCACGGCGTCACCCATTTCATCCCCCATGTTGGCATGGTGCCGTGCCATTTGCCGCATGCCAAACCAAGGCCCGTGCTAGGGTACTTTGAAAGCTCCCCGCCATATTTCACGCCCGGCGATGCGAAAGCTTGAAAGGCCAGCGATCCGCGCGCTAGGGTGCTTACACTCCAAGTCAACCGTCCCTCAAGCCCAATAGGTCCCCAGCCCGTGCTCCTTGGCTGTACTTTCGGGCACTTGGCAAGAAAACCTAGTGCACACGATATGCCATTCCCGGTATTGCCGCTCTGTAGGCGGCCGGGCGCAACACACTCGGCGGATACTCGTGCAATTGTGCAAACATGATGAAAGCCCAATGTCGAGTATTCTCCCGGCTTATCGCGACATTACGTGCACCGAGCCACGCATAGAGGCGTGCATAACCTGCACATCCACAAATTTCGGCCTGCAAAATTTCGGCCGCAAATCCAACGTGTGTGCCCACAATAATCGGAGCGTGCCGATAGAGGTGCTCACGTCAGTGAACAACGCGCCGTGGTGTGTTGTTCGAAAGTCATTACTCTACCCCCCATTTTTTTGCGCTACGATATTACAGTGGGCGTATTATAGTACATCATTATTAGTACATGTACGTTAACGGTTGTGAACGTTATTAATGAATTCGTATAGCTTACCTAGTACATATAAACATGATACAAGTAGCAGTCGGTCTTGCTGATGTTCAATTCTCTCGTAACCATCACAGAGTCCCTACTGCAGCCACACCTCATGACGCACCTAGCGTCTCACGGGCACCTCCGAAAAGAGATTATGGGCCCTTCAACAGCTAAGTAACCATCATACCACTAGGATCGCGGCCCACCCCGTTGCGCCCCGTACGCCCCGTTGCATCCCGTTGCGCCCCGTATTGTATACTAATACCTGCATTCCGTACAGATGCATAAAAAATCCATGTACGGGTACTTGTTTTGGCAATATTGCTTCCTGACCTAAGTACAATTGCCAGTAAACGTACGCAGGCTACTATGAGCGAATTCCCTGCCGGCGGCGGCATGGCGACTACGGCAATCTCTGCCATCCGCTGGGTTGGTAAATACCTAGACATTGGGATGGTAAATACCTAGACATTGTCCAGTGGCGGCGCACGGAGAAAATATCATAATTCCTAGCAAGATGGGCACTCGTCGGCCATCCCGAGGAAAGAAAGGGTATTTCGACCGCTCACTGGTATACGAATCTCCTGGCGGGCCGTTGAAACAACTTAATGTGGCTTGCACGTTTTGTTCTTGGGAGGGGCATGTAACGTCCGACGATGCACAAGGTCTCCCAGGCACCGTGCCAACGTTGTCGGAGTACAAGAGAGTCGAGCTCAACCGTAGGATGGACCACCTTCGCCGTCCTTGTGAACGACTACGTGCCAAGCAAAACGCGGAGTACTGGACGGAGAAATCTGTAGAGGCCCAGATAGGGTTGGCAAATGAGTATTCCCGTCAGAATCCAGGCGCGTGTGAGGTCGAGGTAGGAGAGGCTGTTTATGCGTTAGACAGAGAAGGGTGGCTAAATATAAGGTTTTGTCGTCGGGCCGTTGACGGCGGACCACCAGTGCAACTTGTTGTTAGCAAACTTATTAGTTCTAGTACGTCGGCCACCAGGCGGTACACTCTCGAAGCCGACGATGGAAGGCAAGTTCTCAAAACGCACGACAAACCTCGTCCGCTGGATTGGCTAGTTTATTTCTCTCTTGGTCGACCAAATCTTTGCTTACTCTTGTTTGTGATGTCCGTCTTTTCGGTGTTTGAAATAAAGTTCACGAGACTTGACGGAGCAAGAGCTCGCTGTGGAGTTCGCGTTGGCTGCGGAAACGCCACTTGATCCGGAGTGTCATGAGCAAGGGGTCGACGGCCTCGACGAGGAGCAACTCATGTGGGCTTGGCAATATGATGAGGATGAAGATGAGGACGAAGATGACTGGTATGATTGCGAAGAAGAAGGTGAATGTGCAGCATACAACGAACCCCTCTACGACGGTGCCTTTTACGGAATTACAGTTGGCAATGCGGTAGCCAACCTCATCTTCGTTCAGCCAACCTCATCTTCGTTCAGGTTAGTTCCTTCACTGTGATTAAAGGGGCAATCAGGATTTGTGCTTAAAGTCCTCATTCACATTATGCAGTTGATGGTTGCTTTACATACCCTGCTTTAGACAGGAACCCCCCTCCTCTCTCTCACACACAAAGACACACACACAGACACACACACACACACACACACACACACACAAACACACACACACACACATACACATACACATACACATACACACACAAAGACACGCACACAAACACTCACACACACATACACACACACACACACAAACACTCACACACACATACGTACACACACAAACACACACACACACACACACAAACACACAAACACACACACACATACGTACACACACACACACGCGGACACACACACACACACACACGCGCGCGCGCGCACACGCTTAAACGTATACACACATGTAATTCGTCATCGAGTCGTTTCCTCACTATGCTGATCTCGCATGTGCAGGCCGATTTCAGCATTTCTGATGGAGTTGTACTAGCTATTCTGCGCTTGGCCGAGGCTTTCTTTCCTGCAAGCGCCCACGGGAAGCTGCCAAAGTCTTACAAGCAATGCTCAACGCTATCGGGTACGACCCCACATAGAGTTTGCACCATGGATGGAATTAATGTATTTGTTTGGCACAACATACTCGTTTTTTTGTTTTCCTTTAAGGTGCGGGGCCCCCAACAACATCTGAAGAGCACTATTGTGCGCCGTGTGGCTTCATATATCCGCAAGGCACCGACCATAGTCAGGAAGAGTACGCGCGGCAACATGCTACGCCGGGGAGAGGCACGTCACAGTGTGAAAGATGCGGTGCATCGCGCTTCACCAGTAAACGCCATGGAAATGCACAGCGTCTGCAACCTGTATCGAAGTTTTATGACTTCAAAATTGAAGACGTCGTGCAGCACTCCCTCATGAGAGAGGACGCTCCCATTTTAGACGAAGGTGCGCCTTTTGTTATTTTTCTTGTTTCATGTTTCACATTTCAACGCTTGCGACCAAAGCTCCCATGTTGTTTTCGGGCTTGTTGATGCAGATTTCGATTCGGATATCAGTTGCAATTCATTTCAGCAGTCTCCTCATGGGCAGAAGCTACAGTCTATCGCCCACAATGCATGGGCAAATGCTGGTGCAGACTTTACTTTGATTGTGGACATTGGCGCCGATGGTGTTCAATTGTACAAGTTCAAACATCACTCGGCTTCGGTATACGCAATAAGGTGAACATTTCAAGTGTAATCACGGCTCCCCTTCTTGCATGCGCCCATTACTAACGCGCTTTTTTCTGTCTTTCCAGGTTCAGCGACACCAACCCCTCTCAGAGGAGCTCCAACGCCAATATTGAGATTTTGCTTATTATTCCAGGTCCACATGAACCAAACAATGCATCCGTATTCTTGAAGCGGACTCTCCAGAAAATGAGAGAGTCCTTAGATCAAGCTCTGCGCATGAGAAGGATCCGAAAAGACGGCCGTGGGCAGCAGTAAGTGACTACGTTATTTGTTAGAGAAGTAGTTGTACATAATTTTTGCTTGCTGCGGGTTGCTGAATTTGTTTCATTATCTGCGTTTCATGTTTTATGTAGTTTATTTTTACATGCTTATGTTGTTGGCGCAACAGGTATGTCAATGTTTGTATGATTTTGGGTGGAGTTTTTGCGGACTTCCCGGAACGTCGGAAGTTGGTTTGCCTAGGCATGCATGGGCACTACTTTTGCTGCTTGTGGTGCTTGCTTCAGGTGATGTTCAGTTTGTCATGTGCGCGTGTATGCCTAGCTCAAAAAGTTTATGTAATGAGTATCCGCTTATATTCCGTTGCCATTGAGTATCCGCTAACATCTCATCGCTTTTGTATTCAGGGTATCTACCACGACAACCACATGATTTACCCCGGCTATTTGGAGCCTTGCCCGCAGCAAAAGTGGTTCCATGCACGGCACCTGCTTGACGATGTGTACTTGTCTGACCGGCGTCCGCAAGCTACCAAGGACAGGGAGCAGGCCACGAAGGAGCGCATCATGGATATTTTTCCTCAACGAGTATTTCCAGATGTAGCTAGCACTGGAGACTCGTCACTCCATGTGGAATTGCGTATTTTATCACATGCTTTCTTGCAAGTAGAATGGCCCTCTTATTGCTCGTCATATGTTATCGGTACAGATTTCTGACGAAGAGCTCGAGAAGCTCATAAGGGCCACAGTGGAGGATGGGGTGATCCCGGAGTCTCTCACAGGGGCCAGTCACGTAACCGAATTCTTAAACTATCCCGAGGTTGGTTATAGCTTGAAGGATTCTCATGTGCTACCTATAAGCCATGCCTTCCCGCTAGGCGTGTGCAAGACCTACATGTCCTCGATTTGTGACATAGTAGTGCAGTGGGGTGGACATTCACTGAAGCTAAAAACCGTTATTGGCCAGGTATGTTGTTATGGTGCCGTATCTGCGCCACTGCTTGATTTTTATTTTTTTAGCGCTAATTGCATCCGAGTGTTATCGTTTGTGCGGCTATAGGTTTACATGAAGCGTGCCATCGGGGCTAACATCCCCAGTGAGTTTGGTCGTATTCCAATTCCCATCATGGGAGCTTCCACCATGTTCCCCAATTGGACTAAGGCTAGGGATCACCCGGATTTTCTCGATGTTGATGGTAGTGATGGGTCGGCTTCTCGATGTTGATGGGAGTGATAGCTCAATTTTCCGATGTGGAATGGCAGTGATAATGCAAACACCGATCATTGCCATCGCGATATTTATTCTAGTCGATGACCGATGGGGACTCGCACTGACATGGGATATATTGATGGCAACGATGTGCAAAGGCGAATATATTGCCGGCTGATATTTTGGTTACATGAATTATTGCTATCAGCGATAATTATCGACATCGACATTGCCTTCGGCGCCAACTATCTTAATCAACATGAGCATGTTCGATGTCGTCATCTTTAACATTGCCATCAATGTAATCAATCGTGCACACAGATATAGCAGCTCCACAAAGTACTACAATCTCCTAGAGGTAGGTGGTACGTATCCCATACAATCTATCCCATACAAAGTGGCAAACCCTCAATTCCCACACCCCACTCTTCCCAATGCGAACGTGCTCAAGCATTTCGCATTGGGGTTTTGGCAGCGCGCCATGCCCTCGTTGGCATGACGCAAAAAGGTAGTCAGCGGGGTGTAGTCCTATCATCGGGAGATAAATGGAAAAAGTGACAAACGCTAGATCTTTTTGTAAATATGTGATTACAGTTTCGTTTTTTATAAACATTAAATTCTTGCCCATGTACCTTAACGATCTTTACAAACATCTTTTTCTGTGCCTATGTGCCTGAACGATCCATATGTTGTCGTTCTAAAACAGTCTGAACAACCAAAATACTAAGAGAACTTCTAAAGACTTCTAAAAACTAAAAAAGTCTTCAGCATCTTCAACTTCACTCTTGATCTTCACGAGTCTCCACGCTTCCTGTCACCTGAAGATAAGACATACACAAATTAACAAGCAAAGGTCACAACATGGACGGATATAAAGAATTATGAACTTATTACCTATTAAAACTCGTGGAACACAACATAAGCAACAATGTCATTTTTCACTTAGTTCAAACAACAAAAAGTAGCGCCCACATAAGGAAATCCTTTCAAGAAATTTTAGTGGATACCACCAAGCAGATGAACATGGAGAGACTCCATAGGTTGAGAGAAATGAGGCATGCAAAAGCACTAACACCGCCCACATAAAGAATGCTGTCCGAAAACGGAGCAAACATCATATTGAACACAACTTTAACAGTGGGGAGCAGCATATTGAAACAACAGATAACCATTTCACCATAACAGCAATACTGATTAATGCCATAACCCACAGCATCACAAAGACTATCCTCAGATTAATCAACAAGCAAAGATGGGGGGAACAATCGTCTCGATCCAACAGAACAAAAACCGATGCTCAACGAACATGAAACAAATAACCATGTCATGAGTCCAATTTGAAAATCAATCCGACAACTGACTACTAAGCTTAATGGATGCCCACCGTTCAGAACTACTAGCGGGTATCAAAATTGTTGGCACCTGGCTATCGATAGTCACCTGTGGTGCTCGTTACACGGCTAAGGTCCAAGTCCAAACTTGCGAGTTTGCACCTAATAAATAAAAACATTCGCATTTCAGCATGCGCATTTCGGAATGGACGTTGGATTATGAGGTGGGGATATTTCAACGCGTCGACTGGAAGCATTTGAATGCACAAGCATGGGGGGGGGGGGGGGGGTAAGGGGGGGACGCATGTTGCGGACGTACCTTAGAAGCACTTGCTTCGGGCTCGATCTTTATATTGCTTGACTCCCCGACTAGCTCTTTCTTTCCTGCTCGCAACGCGTACCTGCGCATAACAACAACGTGTTTGAACATTGTACTATATAAATTGATACGTGCAAAGTGTGGCGAAACAAAACTTCACATATGCATTTACCTAGGAGCTTCGTCGGGCAACATCAAGGTTGGATGACAAGAAACACTATCAATAGCCGAAATGATATTATCGTCGTGGAGAGACTTGGACAAGTAATCGTTGCCTGATGGAGAAGCAGTGCGGCGGTACTAGTGGCAGTCAAAGCGCGAACCTTTGCGATGGTCGCGGAAATACGTCCGGTGGAAATTTTGAAGTGTTTGCGGTGATTGCGGTCGCTATCCATGTTAAATACATGCCACGAGCCGAGGAAAAGACGGTGACTGCGTGACTAGAGTGGGTGTAGCCTATGATAATCCAGTACTTTGAATCAATGTATATTGAATTATTGATCCATGCCTCGACGCTTTTATAGTATCAAAGATTTCATTTTGCCTCGTTGGCAGCATGAGCAGACAAAAATACCGCCAGATGTGCGGGAATCCGAATCATCAAATAGTTATTAGCTGTCGGACGGTACGATCAACTTGTTGGATGACGATTGACGAGCCGATGAACAGACGCCCATTCGTGACAAGTGTAGTTTCCCAGCCGCACACGCAGTTGTCAATTATAGAAAATGTACGTAAAGCACTAGAGAAGTGGCGCGAAACGCAGCAAAGACGTGCGCCTTTTCAGCAATCACATACATAAGTTAATAAATTAGAATGCATACTTCTGAAAATTCAAATAAACTACACAACACATGTAGTTGAAATTCAACTATAAATGAAAGAAAGTTTTTGGAGAACAAAGAATTTAAATATGACATGTTTAAAAAAATCTTAAAGAAGTATTGTATGACGCATTCAAATAAATCAAAAACAACACTTGTAAATGACAATGACGCAATGAAATCTAACAATCATTGACATGAGTCTTGGCTGTTTATAGTGGTTTCATTACACGCATAAATATAATTACAGAATAATTCGGACGGAACAGGCACATCATGAAATAGTAGCACACTACGTGCAATTGAAACTACAGAAGATTCATGTACAAACCAGTAATGGCAAAAATGATTACAAGAAGCACTATAGGAACAAGTATAATGGTACCGGCAACAGTCATTATTATTGACGTTTAGAACGACACTATCCCATGTGGTATATACGCGCTAAACTACTGAATTTGACTTTTTAGAAATATATATCGGGAATTATCGATATAAATGGCACTCATCGACTATACCTATCATGCAGCCATCAATGGTAAGGCCTCACCCATCACCACACCATCGATAACACAAGCACTCCCATCATCATTCCATCGACTGCAAGCGAGTAAATTATTGTCATCCTCGATATTTAAGAACATAAACATTGCCATCCCCGATATTCATCAATAGTCATCGTGTTGCCATCAATGGCACATGTGTCCATATCGATGGCACCATCAGATGGCAATTTTTGCTTGATGACAATAACATCGAAAAATCATCGATGGCTGATCCCTAGCCTTAAATTGGACCATTGAATCTTGGCTAGATTTCATGACTGTGTACCTCCACTTATTCTTGTGGTATTTCCCTATCCCTTTTCCATACTTGCACGCTTGGCATTGCCGCGGACGCATTTTGGACATATCTTAAGCTATGCTTGCTATCCGATGCATCGTAGGGAGGTTATTCAAGCATTGCCGGAGCACCATGTGGTAGCTGTGCAGAGTTTGGTATCGGCGGTTCAACACTACTATCGCTTTGACTCGGCATGTGCCCCGCAGCGACATGGTGAATCACCCAACGGCTTCCGGGAGAGGCTCGATGACATCAACGCTTTGATTCGCTCTCGTCGTGAGGACGCTGCGGCTAATCTGTTGAGGTTTGCCAAGTTGTGCGAGCAACACTGCCCCAAAGCAGTGCTGACAGCCAATCTGCATACATTGGTTTGCCGATTAACCGAGCAGGAGAGGGCTAGGGGGGCAGTCACTCGTGACAACGAAGTTTGGATGGAAAGGGCGGTTCGCATGTTCAGGTCATCTATTGGAGGGAAGACATCTGTGGATCCCGAGGGATTGTTCGTCAAACAACATTGTCTGCTGGTTGCCATGGAGCGTTTGGTACAAAATCCGGACAATAGCCGCCTGTTTGTAGAAATGGTGAAACGGCGGGACCAGAGAATGCGCGTCATTTCGACACCGCGTTCTCACTTGGAGGCTGGCATGCTGGGAAAGGGCTGCGAGCCCCCTGTCCCCAGGCCAGAGGTGATGTCCAAGCTGCGAGAATTCTTGACAGATTTTTTCCTTGAGTTCGACTTAAAATCGATCAATGCAGCGACCCGGTAACCCCAACTCCCCAACAAAAAGATATGTGCACCTCACTTCCCCCCCAACGCGCATGCACGAATACTTTTTCGATTGTAACACACTGAATTGCGTGTTGCAAACGTGTGAACTACAGGTTTACTATGTATAAGCGCGCTGAAAACTTCTTTACCGGTGAGACTGTGAAGTCTACGTCTTACTTGGCGGATCGTGGAAGAGCTAACTATTGGGTCGGACAACGCTACTCATCATGTAGGGCAACGAATGGGCGTCCGTACGGCCAAGGAATGACGCCAATACAACGGGAAGACCTCAGCCACATGCCAGTCAATCCGGACAGCGGCGCAATTGACAGAGAAACAGATGTTTTCCAATGTTGTGTTATGTACTTCCTTTTGGTAGAAAACTATCTGCCGGTAGAGTCAAATTCTGCCACTACTCCACCCGATTTGCTTGTGATTGCAGTGAGTGACGTCTATTGCGGACAACGGTGCAAGCACACAACGGTGGACGCCAGCATTTGGGAAGTGGGTGCTGATGAAGAACCAAGATGGAAGGCGTATCCTGCACCCTTCATGCCTGAGGTGATGTGCAATGTTCATGGGAAGTTGGTATGCACGGTTTACGATGGCAAGCGCCGTTGGATGTCGACAAACAAGATGTCCCGCCGCAAACGCATTGCAACCTCCCAGTTCAATATAATCAACCATTCGGACGTGGACGAGTCCATGACTTGAGTGCATGGTGTCTCTGCATTGCGCTGATTTGTTTCTTTTCGATTTGAAGTGTAATATTATCGGGACCCGTTTCCCATCGGTTTTTGTATTTCGAGTTGTAATGAATGTACACCTTTTGCTCGTTGTTGTCCTCGCGGACGATTCATGGTCGACTCTTTGTACTTTTCAACTCATCACTTTTGATAATGCATTCGTTATGATATTCCATTAAATACCTGCCATTTGTGTGTTCATGCGTGCTTGCATGTTTTTGGTTGGGACAAGTATTGAGCGATATGCCTCGCTCCTCTTCATATCAGGCCGAATGACATAATAGTTTTCTACGTTGCACATATACATTGACATGTGCACTGACGCAAGTGTGCTGTTGTATCCCCCCCGTACTGCACATGTTCGTGCTGGTGAACCATATGTGTACTTTGTACTGCAAAATGGTAACATTCTATAAGAGAGAATTTCCGATATATTTACCTTATGATACCGATAAAACCACAGTATGAAGAAACTTTGCACTGAGTACTGTATTTGCCGGTTGGAAATACATATTAAAAAAAAACGGGTTTGACTAGGCAACACAGTATGCATTTTCACACGCCGCCGTCACATTTGTTACATCGATGCCACATTTGAATTCATCAAGGCGGGTGACGGTCATGTTGCGTTGACTCTGGTTCTCTGTCGGTCATACCCATTTTGCACTGCCCTCGGCCTGCGCTCGAAGTAGCAAGTAGCGACTAACGAAGTCAGCTATGGCGCTACTTACGGAGATAAAATTGCACACGCCCACTCCCGCAGCTTGCCGTGGGTTTATACCCTCTGAGGAGGGGGTTGTTTTACCAGCTACTACCGATTTGAATGAGGAGAAGTTGCTGCTGACACTTAATTCGCGGATAGGGAACAACACTGCCCCCGCGCAGCAAGTGTTTTTTTTTTGCGACGAGGGCTCCGCCGCGAACAAGCTCAACCTTGGATTTACTGCGGATTGGTTCCTAGAAAGGGCTTGCGATTCATGTCGTCATAAAGAGCTAAAAGCCTGGGGGTTTTCGATCGGACAAACAGTCACCACCCCACCAAGGGCGTTGGTGATCTGCTACGTCCATATCGTGAGAAGCCACTTTACCAGTGATGAGACCGTTGGTACTGAAACTTCCCAAGACGTTATGCGAAATGTGACCGGGAAAAGGCGGGCTCCAGTCGTGCGTAAGTGTGGGCCCTCAGACTGGTGTGCATTGCTGGAACTCTAAGTTGTCCGTACCGGGTAGGTATTGTTACAGTTTTTTAACATTGACTCGTCTGCTCTCCGCCCCTTTTACAGGTTTTGGGGTTCGGCACCTATTCAAGAAAGCCTTTGACACGGTGTGGGGAAGAGATATTGACACGGGAGAACCTTTCAAACGTGAAAAGGCGCCTTTATGGATGAACACCATGACGGCCGTTCTCTTCGTGGCCGAGGTTAAGCGATTCCACGGCGGAACATACACCCTCTCGAAAAACGAGGGAGCCGACATCGTCCGCTTCGGTAAGTACGCGACAAACTACGCTCAAGACCGTCGTGCCAACTTGAAGAAGGCCGACAAAAATTGGTCATAGCCGTCGCCGAAACGGGTAGAAGAAATCGAGCTGGCTAAACAATGGAGAGCCGGCAAGTTTTACGAGGCCTACAACAACAATCTGGTCCCCTTCGTAAATGACAAGGGGGGATTGCCCTGCAGCAAAGCGACATAGACATGTCGTCTGTTGTGCGTACACGTCCCCATCCGCAAGACAACATTTCCATGAGGAGGTGAGATCTTGCCAATTTCGTAAAGATCTCACCAAGAGTAGTGGAGACGTTAATTTTCAACACGAACTAGTTTTTTTCGCTATTCTAACTACATTCCTTCGCCCCTTTTCATCCAACTCCGTCCAGACCTCCTCTATCAGACGCTCAAATTCAAAGCCGCCCTATTCCCGTTACCAAGAACTTTAGCAAGGCAAAGAAACCGAAGGTACGGAATATTACTTTGGACGGAAGACTGGAGGCTTCGTCGGTACAGCCCGTGCTTACGGCGGCCGCCGGCGGGGGCGGTAAGACTGCCGATCAAGGGTCAGTAGCACCCGGTCGAGACAACCTGCCCCGGCGCAATAAGCTCAGCTCCGTCTCAGATATCCTGAAGATGAGGGTCGCAGATATGCATCAATCTGCTACCGTTGAAAGGGAAAACGAGCCCCCATTAGCATTGGCTATTTCTGGGGAGGACTAAAGCCCTGCCGATTCTGCTGGTGGAGAGCCCCCTTCATCTCGCAGACGGACTCAACGTGTAGCAGCAGCTCAGCACGCTGTGATTAGACCTAGATAATTATGCTAATATTAGCGTTTAGAACGGGTGTGCATGAATTTAGTGAAATGTAAAAATGAATTTTTGATCGCAGAAAATATTTCGTCCTGCATTTCATGGCACGATCATATATTTATTTCGGCGGGATCAGAGCACAGCAGTGGGGAAAATGATAGTACCCGTAGGAAAATATTACATTTTTCAGTATTGATCTAACGGTGCATATCAATTCTTCCAATCGCGTGTATACGTGCAAGATAAACATCTTCGACTGACCGTGCGATGCGATGTGCCTGCTGTACTAGCGAATCTTCTGGTACTGATCACGGCAACGCCTTTCCAATGCGGTATTTGACATTTGGCGGTCCTGTACGGTTCTATTTGTAATATTCAACTCGCTGAATATCCATCGTCTTGTCCGTACAGTACAAATCCCGGTCTGTTGTAGAGCGATAAGAATATTATTGATATTCTCGACGAACTATTTTAGTACATTCGTATAAACAAGATTTTGAGTGATACAGGTCATATGCAGTACATAAAGGATAGACAATGATCCAGATGCATATCTCGCTCTAGTACTTATCACAGTGTATAGTTACGGGAAATTACGGGATGCGAAGCAATGAACAAGCAATCAGTACGGGGTGGGCCGCGATCCTAGTGACACGCGACCATTGCGGTTTTAGCGTAAGAAAACGTAAGTGTGATAAGTCGAAACAAGGGTTTTAGGCATGTCTGAACGGAAGCCTCCGCCGCCGCCGGCGCCCACTACACGGAGCAACGGCAGAACGACACACAGCCTCTGGGTCCACTCCCGGTTATAATCTTGTCGCTCCCTCTACCCTGAATAATACCCTGGCTTGTATGCGCTCTGATGTTGTCGAGCTCACACATACGGCGATAGAAAGGTCGCAAGCGACCACGCACGAGCTTATAATTGCGCAATTCGAGCGCTTTAACGCAAACCTAGAGCCCCATCGCGGGCAGCCACCAAAGCCACCTACGGCTGACGGTCACCCCTATAACCGTAGCGACAAGGACACTATCCGTGTATATGAGCCAAACCCTGATATATTCGACGATGACCACCCTCGACGCGGGCAATTTGACGACGGCGGCCTTAGTCGGTCGTTGCGTACACATGCACCATTTTTTACGGCAGAAATTACCTTTTCAGAATTTAGGAATTGCCATTTTTAACGGCAAAAATTACCCTTTCAGAATTCAGGAATTACCATTTTAGGATTCATGAAATGCCATTTTTTACGGCAAAAATTACCCTTTCAGAATTCAGGAATTACCATTTTAGGATTCATGAAATGCCATTTTTTACGGCAAAAATTACCCTTTCAGAATTCAGGATTACCATTTTAGGACTCATGAAATACCATTTTTTACGGCAAAAATTACCCTTTCAGAATTCAGGAATTACCATTTTTTTATTACCCTTCCAGAATTCAGGAAATGCCATTTTTTTATTACCCTTTCAGAATTCAGGAATTACCATTTTAGGATTCAGGAAATACCATTTTTTTATTACCCTTTCAGAATTCAGGAATTACCATTTTAGGATTCAGGAAATACCATTTTTTAATTACCCTTTCAGAATTCAGGAAATACAATTTTTTTATTACCCTTTCAGAATTCAGGAATTACCATTTTAGGATTCAGGAATTACCATTTTAGGATTCAGGAAATACCATATTTTTTTATTACGGCAAAAATTACCTTTTCAGAATTCAGGAATTGCCATTTTTTATTACGGCAAAAATTACATTTTCAGAATTCAGGAATTGCCATTTTTTATTACGGCAAAAATTACATTTTCAGAATTCAGGAATTGCCATTTTTACGGCAAAAATTACCTTTTCAGAATTCAGGAATTGCCACTTTTACGGCAAAAATTACCTTTTCAGAATTCAGGAATTACCATTTTTAACGGCCAAAATTACCTTTTCAGAATTAAGAGGCGACTATATCCACTCCATGCGTGCCATCAACTCTGCCTTCCTTGACCTTCTAGAAGGAGCAGCACCTCATGATGTTGTTGTTAACACAACTTATCAAAGCTTTCATAAAAAAGATGTTTGGGTACCTTTGCTTCGTCATGAAACACCCTACTGCTCCTATAGCGCAACAAATCTTTAAGCGGGCCCGTCTTTCAAAGCTCGAGTGTCGCCAAGCTCAGACGCATGGCGCACACTCATTAACAATTTCGACTAGCGTGGTGTCGGTAGAACTGTTGGGTTACTCGCAATTCATCTGGACGCGCAAAGTGAAATAGACGCCTTTCAGCTGCGTATGCTAAACAGCTATCAAGATATTAATGAAGACGAGTCCATGGTTGGTGAAAAAATCCTTGTAGCATCTACTCTCTTTAACTTAAACAACAAGTTATCGGGGGCGCGAGAGCCAACATTACTAGAGCTCTGGATGCCAAACACAATAGTCTACATGCTACCTCTATCCCTTTCACACAACTTTCCACCATGCTCATCCAGCATCACTCACACATGACCCTCCCTGACCACCGTCATCCTAGAGAGCGGCACGGAATGCACAACCCTAGAGCATTCAACTCTGTTGTTGAAGGAGTTGTTGACGAGGCGTGAACTGCACGTGCCGAAGCTCACAGCGCATCATGCGCACGCCACCACCTTGCCGCTATTGCATTGAAGCCAGCCTCCCTTTGGCCGACAAACTCCATTGGAATCAAGACTACCCTTTGCCCTTGCAGCCCTCTCACTATATGGACCACAAACTCCCGCACCAGTAGTACCATCAACGACCGTACCAACACGAGCACTACCAATAGTACGCACCCCACCCTTCATCCTTTCACGGGCGGGGTCGTTGTCCTCGTGATCGGGGTGGTCGATGGGGATCACATGGCCGTGGGGGGCGCGACACCCCGTCGCGTGATGCCCAGGGCGGGGATCCGACCTTTCTGGGGGGTTTCGTAAGTCGAATTTGTTTTTTTCAATTCCGAATGGACTCCAATACGAATAATCGGGGGATGAGTTGAGTTGGAACCCACAATGTTTTCATGAATTGAACAAAATTTTTGGGGGTTTCGTAAGTCGAATTTGTTTTTTCAATTCCGAATCGACTCCAATACGAATAATCGGGGGATGAATTGAGTTGGAACCCACAATTTTTTCATGAATTGAACAAAACCTTTGCCAGTCGCTGATGAGAGTGAGTAAATACCCAGATGCTTTCGACCGGTCCGAACAAGTACTTGGACATGCATACCTCGACACGGACGAATAACCTGCGATTTTTTGTGAATGAATATGGAGATATTCCCGACTTCAGTCGGATTTCCGAGCCGGATTATGCAAGGAGTTGCTGTTGCACTATGTACTGAAACATAATCATTTACATCGGAGGAAAATGAATTTTAAAAACCAATTTCTATCCCATACAACTTGGCAAAGCCCTCCGTCGCACAGTGCCCGAAATTTGTGTGTGTTGACGGGTGTGCTTAAGGGGCACACCACCCTTGGGCACTGTGCTTCATCACCGGGATTCATCATATGTACTGACCTGTGAAAACGAAATTACATAGTGATTATTTATGAGAGTGATGTTTGAAATCTACATGGCCAGTGTAGATTGCAAGCACTGCTTTCAGAAACAAACATATGCGGAATACATCACGATTATTCCAAAGGAGAAAAATAATGAGTGAATGGTTACAATATCTATGTTCACTTCAATTGCTAAACATTTATTTCAAGATGAACATTTTTGGAGTCCATCTTCATTCTCATGCAAATCCATAGCAAATCAATGAGTTTCGTACACGTTTCATAAGGGCTCCCATGCACCTAACCCATTACAAATCGAAACGGTCGCGCAGACACAAGACTCCAGTATGTAAGTTCTAGTTTTGAAAACAAATGTTTTCATACTCCCACATTATTAGTTACACAAGTTTCTTTGCTACCAACACGCGCAATCTTTCTTATGCATACAGACTCGCACTGATTCAGATCTCGACATAAAAAGACGCCATAGACAAACTCCATCTTTCATCCTTCTTGATAGCACACACACACACACACACACACACTCCCATACACATTTACTTAGGCTTCAGCCTTTAATTAGCGGCATCACCTTGTCACAAGTCCATACACCATAGATAGATAAAGGAGATTAAGGCTTCACCCTTTAATTAGCGGCATCACCTTGTCACAAGTCCATACACCATAGATAGATAAAGGAGCTCTGTACGTATGACTTTGCAAACACTCACTCACACGAAAACATGTTTCACTTCACATGATTAGATCTATACACACAAAGACACACGACACTCATACATTATTGTCTACATTTACATTTAGAGGTGCACACATGCACACACACACACACACAATCCAGTTTCTCATCTCGGGCTAGTCTCAAAGCAAGCACACACAGTAGCATGACTAACACGTAGAGATCAAGGCTCTTTACATGTATCGACAAAAACAAACAAAAAGATAGCCAATCACTAACAAACCCTATCACATAGAGCCACAATAAGATCCACATAACCGATTATTAATATGTATTGACAAAAACAAACAAAAAGACAGCCAATCACTAGCAACCCGATTATTAATATGTATCGACAAAAACAAACAAAAAGATAGCCAATCACTAACAAACCCTATCACATAGAGCCACAATAAGATCCACATATACGACAATTAATATGTTGTACATGCCTGCTTGAAATTCGCTCACACCCATCCACCCTATGTCCCTCGGGCTGTGTAATTAACATAAGAGGCGCATAAATTATAGACACACAGGAAAATAAGCCTAACACACACACACACACACACACACACACACACACACACACACACACACGAGGCGTCAGATACTCGTTGGCACACACGCGCTCGTGCTCAACTCCATCAGAAGTATCATGCGACGTCACAACACATCTACATTACATAGAGCCACAATAAGATCCACATAATCGACAATTAATATGTTGTACATACATGCTTGAAATTCGCTCACACCCATCCACCCTGTGTCCCTCGGGCTGTGTAATTAACATAAGAGGCGCATAAAATATAGACACACAGGAAAATAAGCCTAACACACACACACACACACACACACACACACGAGGCGTCAAATACTCGTTGGCACACACGCGCTCGTGCTCAACTCCATCCGAAGTATCCTGCGACGTCACAACACATCTACATTACAGACAAATAATGATGGAAAATCGAGCTACGGCTTGGTCGACTTTGCGAAAAAGAACGTGCCTATCATATTTGAACATAGTGTGAAACTTCGGAAAGCGTAGCTTTATATTGCCTTGCGTTTGCGAAATCGCAGCAGAGGAGTTGCGTGTGTGCGTGTGTATACGTGGGCGTACCTGTGCGTGTCAGCCAGCTCGCTTGAAAGACGGTTGTTGTTGCAAGGGTTATTATTGAAAAACAGTTATTGAAAATATGTAACATGCGATGGACGGGTAAACACGGTAAGGAGGACATCGCGGCGGGCACTAGGAACGTGTTGTTTATCATAGACTATATCGCGACAATAAAAAGACACTCAAGTTGACTGAGAAGGGAGGCCTTTCAGGTGACGCCACTGCCCTTTCTCATCACCTCGACGGTAGGTTGGTGAAATCAAAGGTCGACAGAGCCGCTGCGTTCTCTTGCAACCCACGATCTTGACGGAGGTGTCCCTATATCGGTAATTCTGACGGAGTGAAGCCGTCACGCGCCCTTTAAACATGCACCACAGAATAGAAACACACTCCAAGCCCGCGTTATCCATGCATCTAATTATAATGCGACATAAGGCTGACCTAGATTTCGATATCGCATGTTCATCATCATTATGTACCAAAAACTAAAGATCTCTAATACACCATGGCGATATTAGTTTGGTCATTATCCTGCTTTACCACAGAATATACCTCCTAATAAATCGCGTCATACCTTCGTGCCAATCGTGCGTGGCATTTCAAACAAGCAATCGTGGCGGCATCACTGGTGCAATATTCCCGATACCTTTAGATTTTGAAGAAGCTCACATTATGTACTACATAAAAAATAAATACGTCATATTGGACGACGGGTTTCGATTAGAGATAGAATATTTGCCAGTTGTACATATATTGAAACAAATATGTATCTCCTCGATATGACGATATCCAATACAAACTAATAACATGTTGTTTAGGTTTCGAGTTGGGTCAATACAATGGCGTTTAGGGCTCAGTTGATTACATTACTTTTCCTTTCTACTCGAAATGAACTGAAACCTCAAAAATTGGTGAGACACTTGAAAGTATTACTTTTCCTTTCTACTCGAAATGAACTGAAACCTCAAAAATTGGTGAGACACTTGAAAGTATTCAAATACCTCAGGTATCGGTTCCACGCCCTGGTGATGCCCCTCTCGGACATCCATCGGTGTCCCACAATAACATGGTATCTCCAAGCGGGGACGTTGCCCCTGCACAATCTCCTCTCATGTCAGTTTTTACCTTGAAGGAGCACCCTCCATTAACATGGCCGATGGATTCCGTACCGATTTTGGACCCCCCCCCTCCCATGATGAAGAGTACGCCACCTACATGCCTCGGTCACACCTCCGGCCCCTCATCCGTGGCATTCGCATGAATCCACTGTCTCCCGACATGAAGTCGCCTAATAAATCCCCCGCGGCTTTCAAAGCTCATGTCGCCAGCGCGCCGACCGAGCTCCTCTTTATCGACGCCGGTGCCAACATCAGTTTGGAGGCTCACCGTTGCGTCTTTGTCCCTTATAGCTACACCCGGCTTCGCACCCCCATCCACGTCAAAGGCATTGATGTTGACATTCATGGCTAGGGCTCGTCGAGCTCCACCTTGTCTATGAAGACGGCCACACTCGTCAACTTCGCATTCGGACTGCCCACGCACATGATATGTCCAAATGTGGTGCCCCAAGCATAATTTCTTAGGAGCATCTCCGGAACCGACACAACATAAGTTTCTATTACCATGCCATCGGACAACCATGTGCGAGTGACCCACATGGCAAGTTCGTCCTCATAATGCACAACCATCTTCCTCACCTTGAGACTCTTCCCGGTGAGTACACTTCCCTCCTTGCTTACAATGGTGTTGGTCCCACGTCTAATGACACTACTTTGTGGCACCAATGCCTTGGTCACCGTGGAAAAGATACCATGAGTCTCGCCCTCATGAGCGACCGTGGACATCACCGGAGCGAAGTACGACAACCATATTCCCCTCTTATCGTGTAACCCTGTATTTCAGCAAAATTACACCATGCCCATGTCAACAAACAGCCCGGCACTAATGCGACAGCCTGCTTTCAGGCATTCAACTCTAACATCTTCGGCGCACTCAAGGAGACTGGGCCGGGGGGAGCCAAATAATTGCTTGGCGGTGTGATTGATCACTTTTCCAACTATATTTGGCTCCTTGCACTCCCATCAAAGAAAGCAATTGTTTCCACTATGTCCTCCGTCCTCACAAACATCCGGAACTTGCACTCTCGCTTGCTCCCTGCTCGTGCTTTCCGACCCACCATCAAGTTCGACTGTGACGCAAACTACCTTGATGTTGCTTGCCGCGCCATGGTCTCTTCGTTGGATTACACTTCCCAATTTACGGCCCCGTACACCCACAACCAACTTGCCAAAATGGAACGCCATTGGGCTACCATCGCGGACTCCGCCACCGCCATGCTTCAGTATGCCAACTACCCCACAAAATATTGGGGACTCGCCATGCGCACGGTTCTTTACCTCCGTAACCGCCTCACCTCGCCCGATGCCTCCAACGGTTATGGAGGTGTTCCTTGCACCCTGCTTCATGGTGTCCCCACCGACCTCGCTCATCTCAAGGTCTTGGTTGTACGGCCTATCTCCTCCTAGAGGACCGCTGCGTGGACAAACTATCTCCTAAAGCTCTCCGATGCATGTTCATTGGCTATTGTGATGATGGTCCGGGCTACTGGATCCTAAACCTCGAGTCTAGCCAACTCGTTCCGACCATGTCGGAATCGGGAACATATGGTTACACGTAGGTCGTGCCGGCCCACAAGGGGGCCGGCTGTGGTGACTATAGAAGTGAGAGGAGAGAGAGATGGCGGCCGGCGAAGGCACCGGCAGGGCCGGCCGACCGCCACTAATTTGGAATAGAGTACCGCTAATAGCATAACAATAAGTACTAGGATGACAAATAGCTACCTTGTACATAAGTACTAGGCAGCGGGATGCTAGTGCTAACATACCATCCATGTCGCTTTCGTTGAGTCCCAACATGCGCATGCACCTCCAACACCGTCCGTCGCCTCTGTCACTTCTCAAGCCTCTCCGTCCAATTGTCTCGAGCCGGGGGGGGGGCACAAAGGAGTCTCCCGATGCGCCGAGCAGAGCGAGATGAAAGGTCGGGGGTGTATAATGCATGGACCGTGCAGTGAATGGTCTTGCCAAATGCCAGTCGAACGGAAATCCGCACCGAGCCATTGCTTTTAACGTCGACACCGACCCCATCCACGCGAGAGGAAGCGGGAGGGGGGGGGGGGGGGTGAAGGTAGCGAAATCACTTCGAAATGTCGTCAAGTTGATCGAGCAAGCGGAGTCAGCTACCCATAACTGTGAGAGGTCACGACTTGGTGTGAGGGAAGATGAGAGCGCGACAGAGCTGAAGGGGACACTCACTTCGGTGTCATCGTATTCATATGTACAGTCCTCCAGAGTGGGCAGACTGTCAGCGTCGTCGGCGGGGACGTCGCTCAGCAAGACAGCGTGTGCAGAGGCAGAGCCATCAGGGGTGCCGTAATTTTGGATGATCATCTTTCGGTTGGCAAGGGTCCACTTCAAAAGGGCGTCATCTATGGCCGTGCAGGAGGACAATATGTGGCTCATGCTGCCACAAGCGCTGCACTTATTGGGGAGGCCACGACCACCACGAGGGCTACGTGGGTTGTGTCCCCGACCGCCGTGCGAACCGCGACTAGCAGCGACAAGCGCAGAGATGGAAGGGGGTGATGTGTCGGGGGCCGGCGTGCCCGGAGCACTGGCTTCCTCGTCCATATTGTGTGCCATGTGGAGGATGCTGGCCATCACCTCATCGTCGGACATGAGGTAGGCGGTGTCGAAGGCGTTAATGCCACATTGTTTGGCCTGACCGAAAGGGCCGGTGTTGGAGATGCCACGCAGCGTGAGGAGGCCGCGGTTGTGGGGGTGGATGGCTGTTGAACCATCAATCCACTTACATGTCTCATTGTAGTCATCGAACGTCCGCCTCATGAAGTGGACGTAGTTAGTGAGGGACTGACCATAGCGTTGTTTGAGCATGAGGTTGTCCAACACGGAGAGAGAGCGAGCGAAGGACTTGCAGTCCAGTCTTTCACACATGATGTCCCATGCTGCAGTGGCGCAGTCGGGACGTGCATGTGAGACGCACTCCATTGCTTGGTCGGCGCGCTTATTGCCGCTGGCTGCATGGAGCATGAGTGTGTAGGCGTAGTGCTAGGTATGCTCATCCAGCCACACACCCGACTCGCATATGGCCAACCGGGGTGATGAGGTACGCTTCCTATAGGGAGAGGAAGTTTAGGAAGTTCCTCTCCCATAGCTTGAAGTCTGAGTTGGGCCCCATGGTGGGGACCGACATCTTCATGGACCGGTTGAGGGTGTCCTTGTCGAAGCCGATTGCTTCATGTGCAACACGGCCTATGACCACCGGGTCAATGGTGGGGCGACGGCCGCCACGGCTATTGTGAGCACTACGCTGGGCAAGAGAGGAATGTTGGCCAAGAAAGTGAGGATGCGGGCTACCATAGCCAACCATGACGCCACGAAACGCTTTTTCGCCGAGTTTCCGACGCAACTTGTCGGGCACTTTGGCGAAGACGGCGCACCCGAAGACGCGGAACTTGGATGCGTCAGGCACCGACGACGTAAGGAGAGTGAGGGGAATGCCAACGGTGAGACCGAGTGAGCGGCTGTACGTGCGGTGGCGGAGGTACACAACAATGCTAACAACGCACGACCACATGGAATCGGGGACGGCCATGGTGTGTAGCATCGCATAAGCATTCTCCCGGATGCTGCGCCAGGGGCGTTCGGCTTTGCCGAACATGTTTATGGGCATAGGGGGCAGAAAATTGCACACCGACGCCAAGTCGATGATGGCGTGATGAGTGATGGCGTGCATGCAAGTATTGGATTTCCAGCATGATGGTTTCTAGCGCAGAGCATGCGTCGTCTTTTTACTTAAGGAACCGCACCCACATGTAGTGTGTATGGTTGTCGATGACGAGCACACAGTAGCGGAAGCCATGGGGGGAGGGGACATGAACTAGACCCGAAAGGTCAAAGGACAGTTTGAGAAGGGAGCGGGATGGTTTCGGGCAAGCAATAGTGTTGCGTGGTGGCCTTGTGGAGCAGGCATGAATCGCAAGAAACCGGTTAATGTTGGGCTAGTCGGGACACCGTGGGTATGCTTGGCATGGAGGCTTTGCATATTAAGGTGTCCAAACCGGCGGTGCCACATTACGGGTTCGCATTGGCCAGTGAGGGCAACACGGAACCGTGGCCGCGCGCGTGATCCGCTGAGAGGCTTGGGGGTAGCTCTGGTTGGTGGGACATGATGTAGAGACCGTTGCCGGACGGCTCTAGCACACCCATTTATGTGGGCACCACGAGTAGGCTAGTGTCAGAGTGAATAGGAAAAAGAAATTCACAACCGCTATGTGATTGCACTCAATTGACACTAAGGAGTCTCCCGGTACGCTGAGCAAAGCGAGATGAAAGGTCGGGGGTGTATAGTGCATGGACCGTGCGGTAAATTGTCTGGCCAGATGCCAGTCGAACGGAAATCCTCACTGAGCCACTGCCATTAACGTCGACCGACCCCACCCACGCGAGAGGGAGCGGAGGGGGGTGAATGCAGCGAAATCATTTGAAAATGCTGTCAAGTTGATCGAGAAGGCGGAGTCAACTACCCAGAACTGTGAAAGGTCGCACGACCTGGTCAAAATTGAGGGGGCGATAAGGAATGCTTACACTCGGTGAGTGACATTGCATGTCATCTTACCCTCAGCTAGTGTCTAGCACTTGCCTATCACATGACACGCACTCACATTATGGTGAGCACACGCCAACGTATATTCTGAGCCTTTAGATGATATCTAACGCTCAGCAACTTGCCACCATCAGCAACCTAATCCTCTCTATTGCTGATTGGCTTATCATCTTATAGTGCTGAGTCACAGCCGTTTTTTATCAAGATGCTACTTGACCAACATTGCTGTGTAGCAGCAACTTGACTACCACACAAACTATGTCTCGCAACACTCCCCCTTGCTACGCAGGCAAACCCATGATGGCATTGCACAACTTGTTGTGCCTTGCACTCACTAATGGCTTGGTAAGCACATCAGGAAGCATGTTCTCCGTCGCACAATACCGCACCTCGATGTCTCCGCTCTCCACCTTCTCCCGACAGAAGTGGTACCGCACGTCCATGTGCTTGCTGCGTCCGGTCGTCATGCTATTTTTGCTGAGTGCGATACAACTCTTATTGTCCTCATGAATGGTAATGGGAGACCCGGAGTGTTGGTGAAACTCATGGAGCACTTGCTTCAAAAACATCGCCTCCTGAGTGGCCGCAGTCAGCGCCATATGCGGTAGGATTCAACGAAGCAACCCGCGCCGGCAACCACACCAACAAATGCGCGCGCTCCAACGGAATCACCACGCCACCACCATGACCGGCATGAAGACGAAGGTGGTCCACGGGATCAGCTAACATCACACAATGACCTTGTCGCCGAGCTTGGGTGAGGCTGAAAAGCCTATGGTAAGACCATGACGCGCGACGGGATAGCCTAGGAACGTGGAGCACATTCTTTAGCATGGCAGGAATCTCCTCTCCATCGTCAGCCTTCACAATGATGCGGACCGAGCCCACGCCAACGGAGCGGGCGCTGATACCCTTCACCCAGAGCCGGTCGGGGAGCGCTCGATACTCACAGAAGTTACGGCGCTCACTAGTAATGTGATGGCTAGTGCCGCTATCGGCCACCCACATCCACGTTTCTCCATCGCGCTCGAACATGTGTCGAGCCTCGGAGAATGGCCTCGCAGGGGTGGCCGTCACGTCCATGAAGGCCGGAACAGCAACCGGGGAGTTCACATGCGCAGAGTTACCTCCGGTGTTGTTGTCCGGGCACTCGGACTTGCAATGACCCTTCTTACCACAGCCATAGCAAACACCACGAAAAACCCTCGCTGCGCCTCTGCCATATGAGGTACGACGAGTAGTCGCAGCTCCTTGAAGAGATTTCAGTTGGACTTGGAGCTCGAAGACTCGCCGCTTCAAAAGACTAGTCGTTGCGTCATCATGAGACGCTGCAAAAGCCGTAGGCGTTGGAGGCTCCGTTGTATGTGATAGCGCACGACTGTCGATGCGCATGCCCTTTTGACGAAGATCACGCTTGACGGTATCAACGCTGAGGTTGTGTACGTCCCACGTGTCGGTGATGGAGTGGTATTCGTTGCGCAGGCCCTTCACCAAGTACATGATGATACGTCGGTCGTGGACGACGTCCCCAACTCGGGCAAGCTGTCGTTGCAGTCGAACTAACCAGTTTAGGTATTGAATACCGGTCTCATCGTCCGCTTGCGGCGTCTCCAAGTCCTGCAATGATTCCGTACACCGGTAAATACGATCGTCCTCATAATGATTGACTATCGCGGTCCATGCAGTGTGGCCGCAGGTCTTATTGTCATCATCCTCACTAACACTCTCGATAATGGAAAGATCGTCCTCCGGCAGCGCAAAAATCAATGTGGAGTACATGTCGAGTTGTTGTTGACAGGAAGCGGCACCATCCGACGACAAAGCTGGAGCCCGCTTTTGCATCATGCCAAATCCACGGAAACGTTTCTTCCGCACATCAAAATCTCGTCTCTCCTCACTGAACTTCGGTAGTTTTACGGAGTCCATATCAGGTGCGTCGGATGCGCTCTCAAGAGCACCAGAAAATCAGGAAAAAAAGCCACCAAGAAACGCACGAAGTACCGGTCAAAAGGCGGGCAACACGGCTCACAAAAGGAGACGACAACGGGCTGGCCGAAGACGCGGCTGTACTCCCGGAGTCTATGCAGCCAAGGCAATCAGAAACGAGTCTCGAAAGGTCGGTCAAGTAGCGTCGTACATTAGTACTAGTACACTTGTGGTAAGATGCCTTTCCAAAATTCGGCCGGACCACTATAGGCTTTCACGAGAGAAAAAAGTGGCGGGTGACAATCTCCGGAAACGAAGAAATTTCAGAAAGCGCCAAGCTATAACAAAGGAAAGCAAGCCGATCTTCACGTCACACGAGTCGGCGTTCGGAGGTTCAAGGCTCCAAGCGACACAAACAAGTCGCTTCCAGCCGGGTATCGAAGTAAAGCTACAAACACAAGCAAGAGCCAACCACTTTGTGAGCCAGCCGCACCTCACGTATCGTGCGACACCACAAAGGTCTACCACTCTTCTAGAAGCAAGCTCTAGGTTCCAGTCAAGACAAATGACTCCAACAACTAGCAGCTTGAGGGCCCATAACTAGTCAAAATTGAGGGGGCAACAAGGAATGCTTACATTCGGTGAGTGACACTGCATGTCATCTCACCCTCAGCAAGTGTATAGTACTTGCCTATCACATGACACGCACTAACCTTGTGGTGAGCACACGCCAACGCATACTCTGAGCCTGTAGATGATATCTAACGCTCAACAACTTGCCACCATTAACACCATAATCCTCTCTATTGCTGATTGGCTTATCATCTTATAGTGCTGAGTCAGAGCCGTACTATAACAATGCTACTTGACCAACATTGTTGTGTAGCAACTTGACTACCACACCAACTATGTCGCGCTGCCTCGACGCAAGCTAAGACGACGTCAAGACCTCGGCTACCTTGAGGGGGGTGTTAGCACTAGCATCCCGTTGCCTAGTACTTATGTACAGGGTAGCTAGTTGTCACCCTAGTACTTAGTGTTATACTATTAGCGGTACTCTATTCCCTGTTAGTGGTAGTCGGCCGGCCCTGCCGGTGCCTTCGCCAACCGCCATCTCTCTCTTCTCACTTCTCTAGTCACCACAGCCGGCCCCCTTGTGGGGCCGGCACGACCTACGTGTAACCATCCGTTCCCGATCCCGATAGAGACAGCTTCGCCGCGATCAACCTCTCCACCGATGGTCTCGAGTAGACAAGAAGTAGACGTAGTAGACGCCATATTTCCATTTTATTTTCTATTGTCTATTGTAGAAAAAGAAGTTGCATGGGACGGAGCGATCTCGAGCGCGGCGACGCGGCAGTGACGGAGACGGTGAACAAGACACCGTTCTTGAAATACCTGGCGGTACTTGGGGGAGCAATGTGGCTAATGGAGAGGCTTCGGCCGGCGAGACGCCCAACCTTGACGCGAAGCCCAGCCTTGACCCGAAACCCAAAACTAAACGAGCGAGCGAGAAGATGAAAGCATTTCTTTTGCGGGCCATGACGGCGAAGGCTAAAAAGCGCCGGTCGAGGACCGAGACCAAGCAACCAACACCACAGCCCTAGCCCCAGTTTTTCTTCGATATTGTTTAAAGAATGCTTCAGCAACTGTACTTGGACACGGTATACGCCGATGCGAAGCTCGATGACGGAACCTATGTGTTTTCTCTCCGCGACCCACTGACCGTTACGCAAGGGCATACGCTGCAGGTTAGGCTATTGAACGCGGTGCTCATGCATACTTATTACAGTCTCTTCAACGGGAACGACACGCTGGTTCTTCACTACGACGACGGTGGTGAGATCCAGCTAAATGATGTGACCATCAAGCATCCCCACGGCGACCGGTCGATCGACGACATCATTTAATTCTTAAACGACGGGAGGTTGGATGAGTACGTGACTAGTTACGACGAGAACACGAATAAGTTGTCGCTGCGCGGAACGGAAAACGGAGCGCGGAACGGAGCACCATGTTGCGATCGGGGAAGGCACCACGTGCACGGGGCTACTAGACTTGTCCGTTGGGGAATCTGTACAAATCGTTGACGGAGAGCTCTTGCTCACCGCCAGCCGTGTCGTAAACTTGAATGCGTACGAGCAGCGTATTTGTGCATACTAACTTATTGACTCAGAACCGCGATCCCCGGACTCGGCGCGTGGGCGACATCCTTGCGAAGATCTCCAGTTCGGCACAATTCAACGATATATTAATAGAAATGAATAAATGATTTACATGTTTACAACGTATGTACGAGTAGGCGCCCGCCGGCGGCGCAACGGCGGCGGCCCCGGAGGGGGGTGTGCTCCCACGCCCGTCGGCATCCCCTCACCTCCCCGTGGTGGGCGCTGGAAACCCCGTAGCCGTGCCAGGCTTGGCACGGTAGGGGGCTAAAAGGGCCGACAGCTCGATCCGCAGGATCAGCAGCTGTCGGGAAAGCCATGTTCGGAGGGATTTCGAAAAAATGATTTATGTGCGATACCGGCACCAAGATCTCCCGCTCGGCCCGTCCGATATGTTTCTTCGCATACATATACTCCTTAATACAACCTTACTTTGAGGAGTGGGGCCTGTCCTACGGCAGCGTCTGATGGCGAGGAGGGTACGGCCGGATTAGCGGTGGGAGGCGGGTGTTGGAGCTGGTGGTGGCCAGCCGGGAAGCAACGCCAAGAAAGGGCGCTCGCTAGCCGTCGACTAGCCCTGTGCCAGTCGAACCTTGCCGAAGGGTGAGGCAAGACATGGCACAGGCCGGTGGCCAGTCGCACATAGAGGAGCGGCTATGTGAGGCGGCGGCGATCCTCATGATCAGCCGCCGCCGGAAAGCCCTGTACGGAGGGTTTTTTTCGGAAACTAAAATAATGCCAGTACCCGGCGTCGAGCTAGTTGGGGAGGGCGCTCACTAGCGAGCCGCTACGTCGACATGCTTCATCTCCCGGGGGGAGGAGTTGGCTTGGGCGGCAAGGAGAACGGTCGCGACGGGAGGAGCGACACGATCTGGCGGCGACGACCCTTTGGGTCGGCGCCGCCGGAAAACCCGGCACATAGGGTTTTGTTTTATTTCCGGGCGCCCGCGGCCCGCCGGATCCGGGCATCCGGCTACGGTGACCTATCCCCCCCTCTTCGACACCCACTGTCCCGATTGACCTTCATAATCCTAGGATTCCTTGAGCGTGGGCCCGGGTGAGCGCGGAGGCCCCCGCTCAAGCAAAGGCTGCTCGGTGGACGCGCGATCAGAGGGGGGAGGGTACGGCCACATGCCGGACTACCCGACAGATACCCGGGTACCAGACAGAGAAAAAACCGAGGAAATGAGCGGGCGGGAAAATTCAGGCGCGGAGGCAGGAGCGCCCATTTTCTTCTATATCTGTGTGTCTCGGTCCCCCCCACATGTCCTCGAGGTGACGGGGGACCTCGACAAGGAGGACCGTCGCGTCGGTGGACGCGGCAAGACCTTGGGGCGGGGTTTACGGGATGGGGCGGCGGGATCGACGAGCGACCGCGCGAGGAGGGTTTTTTTGCCAGCCTTTCTCCTCCTACCTTCGGCAAGACCGAAGTCACGCGGGAGCTAGATCAGGCTGGCCCGTCGTCCCTCCCGAACGCCGACCGGCCTACGCCAGTCGGCACCCCGGTTCGGTGGGAGCGGGCCGTGCATCGTGAAGGTCGAGCAGCAGTTTAGTTTTGCATTTCTCGACAAGTGGATTTATTTTTAGATCTGTTTTTCTTGATTATAAAATTATTTAGTTTTGCATTTCTCAACAAGTGGATTTATTTTTAGATATGTTTTTCTTGATTATAAAATTAGTTAGTTTTGCATTTCTCGACAAGTGGATTTATTTTTAGATCTGTTTTTCTTGATTATAAAATTATTACGTTGTTACTGCTTAGGCGGGGTGACTGTGGCAATTACTGCGGTTGCTTACAGTTTTCTAACTCCCGAGGAACGTCGACACACATTGCAGATAGGTGTGTCGATAGGTGTACCTGTTCGAAGAGACCCGGGCCCAACTTGCTAATAAGTCCTAAATGGCGAAGTAGAGTGGCCCGAGAGACAGCGGTCAGTCCAGTTTGCCGGCACATGTTGTAAACAATTTTAATTTCAATTTTGTACGAGTACTAGTACAAGTCTACGCGATGATGATGTACCCGTACATGCCGAGCGTGATTTTGCAAAATTGATGTACGTACATGTTTAGGGTTTACCTCAACTAATATCTTTAACTTAGTTATCGCTATCGCTAATGTTCCCACATGGTGCTGTTGAACATATGCTTACAATAACACCTCCTTCGATTGAGACCAAGCGGTTGTCACCTAGACACTATGAAAAATTTCAAACTAGATAAACGCACTAAGCTAGAACCCGCCTCATTGCTGTTATGCCACCAACCTCGTTGCATTTTGTGGATCGGGATGGAACATGCCCCGGCGACAAAAATAAGTCGGTGACGTGCAAGCTATGCGGTTGGAAGTGGACTCTCCTTAACGAGAATTGAAACCCCACGAAAAGGAAGAAACATAGACAAAAGGCCATGGTGTGCCATAGAGACAGTAATCCATGCGATGGTGTGAGGAAAGACCGGGAAGAAGAAAGGAAAATCAAGGCTGTGAAAGTTGCGCAGGCGCAACTAACAGCCGAAGCATTCGAGGCAAACCTTGAGGCCTTTGTATGGGAGATTGCGGCTCATGGCCAACAATTGGACCCATGGCTAGCTGTGTTTTTAACGACCTAATGCTGCGGGTGGCATGCCATAAACATCTCGCGTAACATCCGTCGCTAACGAGGACGAAGGAAACGGCGCGCCCGCTGCGTATATTGTCACCGGGTCTGACGGAACGTACATAGAATCTCCCCGACCCCCCCCCCCTCCTCCACACACAAGGGTTCACATCGATACGCGCACTACACGGGAGTACTCATTATCTTTCCATACTATAGATAGAGTGATTGGGCTCTCTCAAGACGAACTACGCGACGAGTTCAATTTGGGCAGTTGCGACTTCCTTGACCCGCAGCTTGGGGGGTCTTAAGACTAGAGCGAGCTTTTGGCAAGCGGTGTGTACGCAGAGGAAGGTGGGTAAGACGTGGACTCAAGAGGAGGATCAAAAGGAGGATCACTATGGGATGATGACGAGTGGCAAGACTGCGAGGATGATGATGATGTGGACGACTGCAACGAAGAGTTGTATATCGGCGCACCCTAACTAAGGTGTAACGAAGGGTAACTTCGTGGCGAACGTGTTACAAGTTCAACTAGACCACGACATGTCCGAGGTTGCACTTGTGGCCTTTTTAATCTTGTTACAAGCTATCCTTCCAAGTTGTGTTATTCAATTACCCAAAATCTATCAAGGATGCACTAAACTCATAGGTGCGCCCTATTGCTTACATACATGGATGCTTTATTATATGAATCCGTATCCAATCATAATCCTAATAAGTACCGTTTTGTGTATGAATTTGCAAAGGTGCAATGCCCCCACAAGCTTATGAGCGTCGATGGTCATGGCAACGCTAGTTTCTTCAAATAACTCACGAACGGCCGCGTCGACATGCTCTTCGTTAGGCAAAATCGAATCGGTAGGGAACCAAGTTTTACCACTACGGGGTTCACCTTGTAAAACAAGCTTGGTGTCTCGGGCTTTAGAACCTCGGATAGGCAAAACGACAACAACGTAATTCCCGGGACCAAGGGAAGCCACGTCGAATCAATCGAACAAATCAAGCACCATCGAAAGCGTGTGAAGATCAAAAGACTCAGAAACTAATGTGGCAGTTTGCCTTATGAAATCTAATTATATTCTTGCTTGTCGCTGCTACTGCAAGTAGAAGTGCATATGGAGAGAAAAATAAGAATTCCAACTATTTGGTGTTGAACATTATATTGTAATTGAACAAAAGATTGGTTAAATGGTTATATTTCTTCCCCATGCTTTAATAGGTCCACCCTAGCTATGGCTTGCACTAGTTCTCGAGTGGTCTTTGTCATGTGCTAGAGTTCTAGTAGCGGTTTGAACAAACTAGCGACGTAGCTTGACTTTCTCGGAAAATCATACTAGCGCGTCATGTAGCTAGTTATATCAATTGTACGCACTTGTACGTACCGGGAGGTACTGGTAAGACAATACATATCAATACCCTCACTAAATTGCAGTGGCGACGTAACCACATAGTACGTCCTTCCCATGGAAAAGCACGAATCAAATTAGAAACGAGTACGTGTATAATGTCATGTAATGTACTGTTACATGACAGTTTTCGTCATCAAAGTTGCTTGATTCCTAGCGACACTTCTCATGTTCATTAGTGACGCGGGTTCGAGCCAGGGATGGTATCATACCGCTTATCTATCCCCGGGTTTATTCGGATGTGTTGATCGGGTGACTTGGGGGTGGCGTGAGGGGCTAGTAGGGCTACATGTAGGTGCCGGGTAGTTAGGGCTTCCCTCCTTGTTACTTGCCTCTTTCATATACACAGTTTAAGGCCGGTTCTCGGGTCAAAAATCCAAAATTTCTTACAAGAAAAAGCAGTGGAGACCACCACTAGGCCGGTTGTGAGGGGAACTTTGTCGACACCATCCGCGAAAGATGAGATTTCCGGCACTGCTAACCAAGTTCGAAAAAAATCTTACAAGAGAAAGCAGTGGAGACCACCAAGCAAAAAGAAGAAAGGAGGAAAAAACCGAAGCCCGAGCGAGGTACAGGAATAAGGGATGCCACCGCATCACACTGCCCTCCTAAACCCTAAACCGGCACTAACCAATAAATAAGCCTATTATGTACAGACATTGGTATACGGGTTTCTTAGGTAGCGCCGTTGCGGTACATGTGCGGGTTTAGTACTTAAATACGGGTTTATTGGGCTCCTTAGCTACTCTCGAAGCGACGCGGTCGACATATGGACCAGCGTTGACCTGCGCGTGGGTAGCGATACGTCAACCAAGACAGAGACGACTGCCGAGGCCGAGTCGTACTCCAGCTCAACCACTAGCAGTCTTACAGCGACAATCAGTATCGCGCAACGTTGTATGTTCTCGCCTAGATAACATGCAACTGTCACGATAATCCAACATTCCCCGACTGTCGCGCCAGAAGGAAAGACAGTCACCGCCGCGGCAGTACGACTGTCAGTCGTCAGTCCTGGAATGACTCGTACCTGTACCTTACACTGTTGCGCTAGCGAAACGGCTTGATACAGCTAGCTAGCTCATAACCATAACTCCAGGGTCAGTCATGACAGGCCGACGGAGAGGACTTTTGCCCCAGATCGGGGTAGTGCTTGCAGCGTTCTTGGTCGCGGGATGGGGAAACGGGGCGCAGGGGCGGCTGGAAGAAGGGTACTACGCTAAGATGCGCTCGGGGCTGAAGAAACAGCGACTAAACGCGAACGAGTCAGACGCCCAGGAGACAGCGGCGCTGCTAAAAACGATTGAGAACCAGGGTTGTGTCAATGACTTGATGCGGCCCGCGAGCCCCTACTCCCGCTCGAGGACAGGGAGGATGGTGCCGAGGGTAGGGTAGGCGGAGTGCGAACTGTTACAATTTCTGCTGTAGAAATAACATATACGCGAGTCCCAATAACACAGGGACGCTGTGCTCGCTATCGTGACCAGGCATACGAGCTGCTGTCGCGTAACTTCACTATGTATCGGGATCCACGAATAAGAGCCACCTTCAAGGCCCCGTGCTTCAATACCTGCGCTCTAGTGGGCTCTTCGGGGGTGCTCAGGTGCGTCACGTGATCATCACATCAATCAACCCACCTCGCCGGTGTTGTTCGCTCTGTTTCGTTCATACGGGGAATTGTATTTACCTGCAGGGGGGCTCGCTGGGGTAAGAGCATAGACAAGCACGACGCTGTGATCAGGCTAAATAATGCGCCCACTTACGGCTACGAGGCCGACGTGGGGCGACGAACGACGGTGACTTCCCGCAACAATAGTCCGAAAAGTTTTTTTTCTCGCGGCTCTGACTTTCACGAAGCTGATCGTTTCTGGGGAGGCTGACTCCGCCTACTGGATGCGCTTGTGGATCACAGATGCGAATCATGCACGACGTGCACCTCCGTTCGGAAAATCTGGTTGAGTATTTGCGGATGGACCGAGGCGGCCTAATTATGATCTGGCCGCCGGAGAATAAGCCGCGAAATATGGCCGGCCCGCCACCCAACTTACTTGGAAAGTCAGGCACGAGCAGCTCCTCCCCTCGCCTCGTCGTTGCATGGCGCACCATATACTTTCGTCTGACGACTAAATTTGATGCGCTTTGGGATGTCGGTGGCACAGAGAAGACGGCGACGGTTCAGGAGCTGAGACGGGCTCGGGCGCAGCTGTTGGTCACGCGAATGTCGCTGCGCGCGTTTAAAGACTCGCACCTAATGGCGTGGCGTCACGTGGGACCCTTCCCACCGTACGTTCCTTCCACTGGCTGGAACGCATTCTACACCGTCCTGCGTGTCTGCCGGTTAGTGCCTTCCTCACGATTACATCACTGCCACAGTCACAGGCACACACGCGCGCAAATCACTTTGGCAAAGTTGCTCAATTGAAGGTGAGCGTGTTGGGTCTCCAGGTCAGTAGATGTGTATGGTATCGGGTGGTCTCTTGCCAGCGAGAGCTTCCGACGCGCGAGGCACAGATCCATTGGCAAGGCTTACTATTTTTATAAGCACACCAAAGGCGACGTAACCGAGAAAGACTACTATTTCAAGTGCGTCCTTGTTTGATGACATTTGTTTGCCTCGTGTGCATGCTGAGTTCTATTGGGGGAAGAGGTTGACAAGCAACAACATGCTGACATTACTGTGCCAATGTGGGTGTGTGTATATCCCTGCAGTCGTCCCATAAAGGACGAGCGTTCCTTCCATGGGTTCGACAAGGAGAAAGAAGGGATGCTGGAGGTGTCAAAGATATACGACATAACCTTCCATTGATCAACCAGAAAATCATGTTACAGAGGAAACATAGAAAAGAAAACATTTGGCATATAAACTCAAAAAAATAACTCTCTCCGGCGCTATTCCGGACCCTAATCAGAGACGCCCCTCTCTAATCTGGCACAAATGGCCTCCTGCAAATAACAATGGCAACGACCTGCAAAATGCTTCCTTCGTGTCACACCATGTGGAATCATGGCAATTAGCTGAGACTACGCAACGGTCTACCCCACTAAGAAGAGTCCGAGGAGTGGACAAAATAAATCATGGCTCAAACCTATCGCTGTGGTTTGTCATGCTTTTTTGTATGTCTTTATCGGGCATCAAACCGAATGAAATCTGCACTATTTGCTGCCTTTCACTTTTTTCAATCGCCGCCATAAAGCTCTGGCACTCAGCATGCTCATATCATGTTTCCACCGAACGCGCAGACAAATTGGAGAAACTGCCATTGCCAGATGGAGACGGAGTTGGGGTCTCGCCAAGCGCCTCGCGCAGTTTATTCAGCCCATCGATCGAGAGGTTGCGCCCAAACAGAGACGGCGCACGCTTAGGCGGAGCACTCTCGCCAAAGCACACAACCTGCACACTGACGTTGTCAGCAGTGTTCTTCTGCAGGGCAGACGCCACCAAATACTCTGCACACAGTTGAGGGTCGTTCGTTTCCTGTGCATCAAATGCAACAATATCTCATTAATAATATATATATACACACCCCACCACTTCACCGCCAACTATGAGCTCATTCGCAGCCTCTCACCTGGAGCTTCGACCGCGCCTCCTCAACGCATCGCTGGCTCGTGAACACATCCCACAGCCCGTCGGTGGCCAGCACCATAAACTCGTCGTCCGGAGTCACCTTGTGAACCCATACTTCAGGCGCCGAGATGAGCGGCCCCTCCGTCACCAGATTACCGCACATAGACTGCCCCACCTTCCGCTGCAACAACAAAACAAATGCAGACGTCAGCACAGCCACAGTAGTCACGAGTGACTGTGACACGGCTAATCAGGTGTCGCGGGCTATGGAGAGCATACCTTGAGCAGAATGTCATTGTCACCAGTGACATGCCAGTTCCCAATTGCCCTTGACACACCCAGAACACCATTCAGATAACCCTCACAGCACACACGCCCCCCTGCCTCCTCGATGCGCTCCAGCTCCATCTCACTGGAGGGCTTTTGGTCCTGTGTGATATCCAATGCCTTCCCGCGCCGCGATACCACTGCTCGGCAGTCCCCAAGATTGGCCACCGTGATCATACGACCCCACAACACGGCTGCCAGTGCGGTGGTACCGCTGCCTTCCAACTCCCCTGATGCCCACTCACTTTCAAACGTCTGATCCGTCTTCGAAAAAGCCTGCGACAAAACCTGCTCCAGGTTCTCGGGGAAGCAGCTATTTGAAAGAATATGTCTCAACAAATTGTCCGCTGTCCATTGCGCTGCTGTCGATCCACCATGGCCATCAAAAACCTAACACAACACAGAAAGTAGCAGTGTTGGTTGCGGGAGAGACTAAGCTGGGCAGCAGTGCACGGTGGATGTTGACAAATGGGCGCCTTACCCCAAAGTATGCACGCGTGAGAGGAAAGCTTTCGGTGCTGTAGTTTGGCATCTTCAATGCGAGGTCAGGGACAGAAATCTGACGGTCCTCCATATAAGACTTCGGCCCCTGGCTGCAGGCCGTCCCGTCCCTTATACACTTCAGCATCCATTGCCCCTCTGCATTGGCGTCAAACCCCACAGCACTACCGGCCCTGCTTATGAATGGGCTCGAAGACACCGAGCTGTCGGAGTCGTTACCCCTCAGGCTCTTCTGGAAAAACAAAAACAGGGGAATATCTTGTAAGTGAGAAATTTCAGTATGGCAAAGTAACACAACCCCCGTTCACCTTCAAACAGCTAAAGTGAACAGTGCCAGGCGGGCGAGAAAAAATATTCATTAGTGGCTGCTAATATGTAACCCCGCGGCAGTCTGCCGCGCCGAAGCGATTCGTTAACTGGCTCGTCGGGGCACGAGAGGTGCGTCCAAGAGTCGTGAGTGACATGACCGAGAAAATCTTTAAACATTCACTGAGCGACGTACCAAGTAACAATATATAAATAGTGAAAAAGGCAGAACAGTCGGGTAGTGGGGATGAGCTGACAGTGCGGCACGTAGTCTGCAACGTAGCGGGGGGGAAATCCAGGACATAGGCAAGCAATGGAGTATTGAAGGTAGTATTGAAGCATACTGGTACTGACGACATGAGCGGGGGAGGCTAGCGACGGAAGTGTGAACGGATGGACCGTCCGCCAATACATGTACCCGTACCTCAGAGACGTGTCGAGGGCGGACAGTAGTGCCCATGGCGGCGGCTACTGTCGTAGTGGCGCTGTCAAGGCGTGGAGGCGCGGAGCTCGTACTACAAGCGCTTTCATCACCGCGGGTTTCAGTGGTGGCAGCGGGTCGTGGTGGTTGTGGTGCGGGGTGGGCCGGCGGGAGTTCGGCGCTTGGAGCCCTAAACGTCCCGAGGAGCGCCCCGTTGGACTTCTCGGCAGCAGCGGGCGCCTCGCGTTGCTGCTGCTCACGCAGCACAGCACTATTACTCTCAAGCACCGGCGGAAGCGGTGCCGTCACCGACACCGACATGTAGTCGTGAGTAGAGTCGATCGGTAGGGTTGTCTCGATAGTCTTGTTCTTTGAAGTCTCGGGGAGGTCGTAGCGTGAAGTGTTGCAGTGTTGACGCCAAAACCTGTTCGGACAGGCTATCTCAGTAGTCGTACGCGAGTAGGTGATATGGTGATGATGACGAAAAGTGCGGAATGGCTGGCGACTGCTCGACTGATGCACGAGAGGCAAGCGAACAAATTGTGATGAACGGCGCGTCGCGGTGCCACGTAGCGCGTGCCCCGTGCGGAATCGGAGAATAAAGGAGTAAAGTACTGATTTGACCGTTGGTCTGAGGAATTCTGGGGCAGTTGATTGGACGTCTTCAGCACAGATATGCGGATATTGCTTGCTGAGTTGCTGTCGTCCACGAAAGACTAGTAATCAACGGCAGTGCCTCTGCGTCAGTCCCAGTAGCAATCTGCATCGTCTCAAGTACCCCTAGCTCGTACCCAGTACCAGTACCCATCGGTGGGGGTACATACAGTACATGTACCTGTACAAATCGACATCCGTCACGGCGCCATATTGTCTCCGTCCCCGCGGCATATCCGCCTATACTACAGTAATGGTTCCCGAACTACACTCCTCCACAAAATACTGGATATACATTATGTTTAACATAAGCGCGTTAAGAACACGCTCCCCGCTCACCACGTCAGGCACGACGACACCCGAATACCACGCAATTGTAGGAGATTCAAGAAAGAAGTAGTTAGCCGTCATCCGGTGTGGTTAAGGATTAAAGTTCGACTTAAAGCGAGTATTGTCGCTAGAGTTTATCGAATCAAGCCCATAAACTCCGAGGAAATTGTATGGACTACACACGTCGTTCTGAGCGCCACGCTCGGGCATTGCTCAAGCGCTAATAGCAAGTTGCATACTACTCCGTGTTCCACATAGCCGTATTTGTGGGGACGTGTTGGAGGGGGTTTGGAGGCGCGGGTGCCGTGTTCAATGCGCGAGGTTAGGTTTTCGAACAGTGAATAGAGCAAGGAAGTTCACGCCGGAGGCACGGGTGATGTTTTTGAAAAGGAAGCGAATAAAACCGCACATAAAGCATGCTTGGATAAATTGTGCACGATGTAAAAATGCGAGGACGATTGGCTTTGGTGAGGGGCGAGGTCCAACTTGGCCGTTAGTAGGGACGCATAACGTTGATGGTGGTGTTTGGAATGCTTGGTTATGTGCTTGTGCAAACCACACCCGCCCTACGCGTGGCACGCGTCGGAAATTGAACTCGGATATCAGTAGCAATTAAGAATTGGTAAACAAACTCGACAAACCCCGCACAAATCGCCTCATGAGGTGAGCCGAATTCGACGGGTGTTGCTTGGCAATGCGGCTAAGCGTTCTCGGAGTAATGCGGAAATTAAACTAATTCACACAAATTTTGTTTGTCGGTGCTCGAACTCAAGAGTAGTTCGAACGTGCATCGACAATACGCGTCGAGCGGTACCCGTGTGAATAAGTTTCGACCAGATTTGAGTAAGTTATGATCGTTTGAACATTATCGCCGAAAGCGGCTTGTGTGACGAGTACAGTCCTGCAACAGTACATTGCAGGACATTGTACATGTACTCGTTACGGATACCAATTCGTGCTTTTCCACAGGATGGACGTATACTCGTGGGTACGTCGCTACTGCAATATTGTAATGGTGCTGATGCTACAGTACGACCAGTACCTCCCGGTACGTACAGATATGCATAATTAATCTAACCAGCCAGATGACGCGCCAGAACGAGCTCTTCGATGCAGAAGGAGCCGCGTCGTGAAACCCAATGCTAGGCATGCCGCGTCTCGAGAGTCGAGGACAGATGACAACGGTTAGACAGCCCCAACGCCTGACACATAAGCGTAGCTTGCAAGCGTAATTAATCTGGGCAGAAACCTATTTAAGCCCAGTGCAGTAGAGGGAGGTGACAGAACCATTTAACAATTCCTTTGTTCACTTACAACATCTACTGCCTAAGTACAGCAGTGAGACATCTTTCACCAATTGCCTCTCGACAACATCATTTTGCCATTTTGCAACAAAAGAACTAGACAGACTAGAACAGATTTGTGCTAGCGTTTAGCTTTCAGAGGCTAACCGCCACACTGGTAAGGCTAGGGATCACGTGAGTTATGTCGATGTTGATGGTAATGATATTTTGAAACGTCGATGTTGATGGTATTGATATCTTGAATTGTCGATGTTGATAGTGTTGATAGTTTGGGATGCTGACATCGATGGCAATTTAAGCCGATATTATCGCCAATGTATCGATATTTGGAACGATATATCGATACATCGGGCTTTGATAATCAATATTTCCAATTGTTTTGATTATTGATGGCATTGATACTAGGACTACTGCCATCGTGTCGATGTCGATGTCGCAACCTATCACATCGATGGCACTATCACCTGGTGATGATGATATTATCGACGATGCATCGATGGCTGATCCCTAGCCTTACACACTGGTTTCGGAGCTCTTTTGGTCGACGCACGCTTTCGTTGCTCATTGATTCGCTCGACGTTGTTTGATTGAGTTGAGATGGCTTCTCTAGGACCTGGACATTACGTGGTGTTGGTAATTCACGTTGGAGGAACTAAATCGTCGGACTTGAAGATGGTATTACAACGCGAGCCTCGTTTTGGTAAAACTTTTTTCCCATCTGGCTCTGTCTTACCTAACGAAGAGCCTGTCGACGCTGCTGTTCGTGAGTTACACGAGGAGACCGGTCTTATTCCGACGCCGGAAGATTTAACGCTGTTGAGTGGTGAACCTGTTACCGTTACACTACCTCAAGGACGACAGCTTGTTTACGTGTACTCATCTTCTATTCCTGTCATGTTTGCTACGAACAACTTACGCACACCTGCTCAGGTCGAGCAGGCTGTTTTGGCACAGTCGACAGTTAATCCTGATGGCACTTACGTCGTCCCGGAAACAATCAACATTGAAGGTCTGACCCTTACGCCCGCTCAGAAGGGGTTACTTCGTACTGAGAAGCACAAAAGTGAGTTACTTCACTTTGGCTACGTGACTCAATGGGAACTCTTTTTCCGAGCAATCCGGCAACACGGTCTAGTTCTACAAGACGACACATCTATCCCGAGACAGTACTTCATGTACTCTCGGTTTACGACGGTCGACTCTGGTCCTGTCTGGCTGCAGATTCGCGGACACATCAACCGATTGATTGGTGAAGGGCCTACAGATTTACGAGTGGGAATGCCGATGCCTACACACAACTTAGCTAGACTACCTGTCACCCTCACGGAAACCCAGCGGTAGCTGCAATTAATTCGCCAAATCAGAGTGGTCGTGTCCCTAATGAACTGGAGGACTGGCTTGAAGCTCAGCCTCAGCGTTTTCTCATGCTAGGGATTTCGCCTGATACGTACGACTCAGTGATATGGGTTACTTCACAGTTCTATGGACATCTGAATGGGTGGTGGCTGAACCGGAAAACTCAGCCTCCAATTCCAACTACGTACAACGAGCTTGTTACGGAGATACGCAACTCGACGTTTCTTCCTAACATCAAGGACGACGAAATCAACTCTTTGCTCAGCTTTACGCAGAGCAGCACGATGAGTTACGCGCTCTACACTAAACAGTACAACGACTTCTTACGTCGGTCTCGTGAGCCCTTGTCAGCTGATATTCAGTGTGTGCGCTTCATTAACGGCTTAGCGAACTCTTCGCTGAAGAACCAGGCAAAGTCACACCGAGCTCAGAGGGGGTACCAGATTACGCTGGTAGAGTTGCAAAACTTTTTGAATGACGTCGTGACGGACTCGCCGGAACTCAGCAATATACGAGGTCTGCTGGTGGTCCATCCGCCCAGCCTACACACAAGCGCAACCTTGAGGACCCTCTCGAGGAAGCCTCTAACGTCTGGAAACGTAATAAAAGTGGCCGTGGTCGTGGCCGCGGACGTGGACGTGGTGGGGGCAACAATGGTGAACGTGGTCAAACATCTGGCCGCGATAATTTTAACACACTCGCAAACGCGATGACAACTGAGGAGCGTAAGAGACACATGGACGAGGGACTCTGCTTCAACTACAACTACCACAAGAAGGGACACCGACTGTTCCAATGCCCGGAGTGGAAGGGCAAGGCACCGATGGAATCTAAGACGCAATGATGGTGGCAAGGCTGTTCTACCAGCGAACCGGAGCAGCCGGCTACATCTACTGTTCGTTTTGAGACACTGTTAGCGACAGAGATCGTCGAAACACCGTCGACATCTCCATCGACTACAGTCGCGACACCTGTAACGCTAGTAGCAGGTCGTCGTCGTCAGACTAAGCAGAGGCAAAGTCGTAAACCTGTAACCCGACGTTCAATTGCTTGGAAACTGGTTGACTCAGTCTTTGACCCTCTGCATGCACGATTCGACTTCACATTGGAGGGATGTGCTGATGATGAAGGTCCAAACTCGCACGGTGACTTACCTCACTGTTCGCCGAGTGACTCGATTCTAGAGAGATACTTGCATGAACATGTCTTCCAGCCGACATCCAGAAACGGACGGCTTGACAGAGCGCGTGAACAGCACATTCCAACATCTTCTTCGTTGCTTCTGTTGCTACGATGGCTCTGATTGGACGACACTTCTACCGCAAGTGGAATTTGCGCACAACGCTTCGCGTGCACTCGGAATTGAGCACACACCGTTCGAGGCTAATTTTGGTTTTTCTCCTGAGGAGCCTCCTGACTTGCTGTTTAGCATGCGACCGTCCATTCCAGTTTCGCAAGACGCAACAGAACGGTTGAGATTGTTACATGAAGTACACACCCTGGTACGCTCAGTGTTACAGCTACACAAGGACGAAATGCAGGCGCGCACAGAACCGTCTACAGCGCCACACATCGCTAAGGGAGACAAGGTGTCAGTCGTCACAGCAAACCTTTTTCTGAGAGGACAACCGAACCGGAAACTCAGAGACAGACAGCTTGGACCTTTTTCAGTGGAGGAGCAGATTGGGAAACACAGTTACAGATTGAAACTACCAGCGACAGTACGCTTACATCCTGTGTTCCATGTCAACAACTTAAGACCCTGCGCTACTGCTCCACTTCGACCAGCTGTCCCGGTAACTCTTCCCGAAGGAGACGATGAGGAGTTCGACGTCTCGCACATCTCTGCTGTGTGCATCAAGTCGCTACCTGGAGGACGAGGCAAATATCTGCTCTTCAGGACGCACTTCAGTGATGACGACATTCCACTTGTCTGACACCGGTTGAACGAGGTACACCGGACTATTGCGTTACAAGATTTCTTGGAGACGCCCCAATGGCACAATTTTGCCAAGACTCAGGCGTACATCGACTTCATGCACGCTCACCCAGCGCGCGTTCCTGAGTCACAGTAATTGCTTCAGTAAAGGAGCCAAGAACCACGGAGGTCTGCCTTGCGGCGGCCTCATTGATCTGTCAAGAGAGGGAGGGTACGAGTGTGACGAGTACAGTCCTGCAACAGTACATTGCATGACATTGTACATGTACTCGTTACGGATACCAATTCGTGCTTTTCCACATGATGGACGTATACTCGTGGGTACGTCGCTACTGCAATATTGTAATGGTGCTGATGCTACAGTACGACCAGTACCTCCCGGTACGTACAGATATGCATAATTAATCTAACCAGCCAGATGACGCGCCAGAACGAGCTCTTCGATGCAGAAGGAGCCGCGTCGTGAAACCCAATGCTAGGCATGCCGCGTCTCGAGGACAGATGACAACGGTTAGACAGCCCCAACGCCTGACACGTAAGCGTAGCTTGCAGGCGTAATTAATCTGGGCAGAAACCTATTTAAGCCCAGTGCAATAGAGGGAGGTGACTGAACCATTTAACAATTCCTTTGTTCACTTACAACATCTACTGCCTAAGTACAACAGTGAGACATCTTTCACCAATTGCCTCTCGACAACACTGAACCATTTAACAATTCCTTTGTTCACTTACAACATCTACCGCCTAAGTACAATAGTGAGACATCTTTCACCAAATGCCTCTCGACAACATCATTTTGCCATTTTGCAACAAAAGAACTAGACAGACTAGAACAGATTTGTGCTAGCGTTTAGCTTTCAGAGGCTAACCGCCACACTTGCCCTTGGGCTGTAGTGCGCATATCGGTGGTGAGTCTACACACGCGATTTCGTGCGTTTTCCCCACAGCGGCCTGCCCAACACCTCTTCCCACCGTCGCATATGCATTACATTTGCGCGACCGTCGCAAAAGCATTCATATTGCGGCGTTGTGCGCCCGTTACTCTTTTTGTCTAACTAGCACGACGACCGTTTGGAAGAGCCGTGCGGGCGCGATAACCCCAAGTACACAAGCCCGGGAGTGCCTGAATTCGTCCCCCGTAGTTGTCGGAGCATTCCATCTTGCGCGCCAAAATGTTGCCTCGGATTTCAGGAAATTTGTCAATGAAATCGACGCATGATTATATTTTTCACTTGCGAAGGTGCGAAATATTGTCCGGACTTGTGGAGGAGTGTATTGTTGATATCACCGTTTATTACCATCGAGTCCGCCAGTTTCTGGGTGGTCAAAGGATGCCCGGGCTACTACATTAATTTGTTAAAATGTGTGTGTGTGTGTGTGTGTGTGTGTGTGTGTGTGTGTGTGTGTGTGTGTGTGTGTGTGTGTGTGTGTGTGTGTGTGTGTGTGTGTGTGTGTGTGTGTGTGTGTGTGTGTGTGTGTGTGTGTGTGTGTGTGTGCGTGTTTGTGTGTGTGTGTGTGTGTGTGTGTGTGTGTGTGTGTGTGTGTGTGTGTGTGTGTGTGTGTGTGTGTGTGTGTGTGTGTGTGTGTATGTGTGTGTGTGTGTGTGTGTGTGCGTGTGTGTGTGTGAGAGAGTGTGTGTGTGCTTGTCGGTGTGTCCCCTTATCATCAACTCGATTGGGTTAGCTACTACTACTTCGATATTTTGGTTTCAAAAAAAGAAAAGATGATGTGTAGCACACTAATTGGGATGTACGCATGATTACAAAAATACAAAACGATTACGGGGACAACTACTCGTATCATGATACAGTGACTATACCGATATAATGAATACCGATATAGTGAACATACCGATATTGTGAACGGGGGGGGGGGGGACGGATTCTTAACACCGGGAAAAATCCCTAAGTATACCCCTATAATAAACTTACCAATATAATAAACTTACCGCTATAGTGAACGGGGGGGGGGGGACACAATGCCCCAAACTATACCGATATAGTAAACTTCTCTACATAACGGCAGTGTTGCCGACGCCGAACCCGGCCGTTGGCGTGTTCCGATAGCCGGTACCGTTCCAGTTCCGGGCGCAGAGGCCTCTACAGCCACTCGGCGGCGGCGGCACACTGCGGCACATTGCGCCCACCGCCACTCAACTGCCCCACCGCGTCTGTCGCCATCGCGCCATGGCGACGCCCACCGAGCAGCGCTGTTCCTATCTAGACAACTGCAGGATAAGGCCTGGAGGGCCTCAACCCAGCCTAGAGCGCTGTGGCGCGCAAGGGTGCAGCAACTTCCTGCACCATCTCTGCCAGGCGGAGTACGAGGCTGCCCACACGGAGCTCGATCCTGGCGAGTTGAACAAGCGTTGCCTGCCATGCTTGGCCAAGCCCAGTAAACAACCCGCACCCCAGCACGCTCCCACAACAGGGGGCTTGCAACCGACTCGCCGTAGCCCACGCGTCGCTGCTTCGTCGCAACGTCTTTCGCAGTCGAAACTATCCTTGGGCGGACCGATCTCAACCGCCGCAGCGTCCAGCCCCCCCCCGGTGCGCTCATCACCGCGCCTAGCATCGCGCCAGCAGTCAGCCGCAGCCGCCAGCCAAGCGGGCTCCAGCATATTAGCGACCAACGACTCGACAGCCAGACAGCTAGACTTTAGCGCAAACGACTCAGCCGCCAGCGAGGCTGCCAGTGACGATGAGCTGCATGCGAGTGATGCTGAGCAGCAGCCGCGGCGTCGTGGGCGGCAGCCAGGGCAGCGAGTAGCGCCTGGGCAGAAGCGCACCTCCCTTACTGTCGACCAACAGGTTGAACTCCTGAAATATGTCGAGAGCTTTGCAGTCGGCGATAGGCCTAGCTTCGTTAACATTGCGATGTGGGCGAAAGAAACCTTCACGCTGAAAGCCCCACCTTCCAAGGGCTATATTTCCAAGCTATTGAAAGCCAAAAGCACCCTCTTGAGTAAGTATTTTCCTTGCCTGCTGTGCACTTGTGAATACATTAAATATTAGTGCTTTGCTCATTGTATTGTTTTACTGTATATATATTGCTTGCCAATCCTGCCTACAGTATATGTTTGCTGATTGGGTATCTGCCTATATTGCTTATCTGCCGCCGCTGCCTATGCACTTTCTTTATATGTATTGCCAATGTGCCGTTTCTAACATTCACTCATGTTGTGTACAGGCACACACTCCTCTCTCAGCTCTAAGAATGCATCCCGCAAGCGCAAGCGGTTTGCCTACAGCGAGCCGCAAGCGCGGCTGGAGGAATTGCTGCTGGATTGGATACGCCATCACGACGCCACTCATGGAGGCAAGGTTCCATTAAGTGACATGATGATTCTGGAGCAGGTAAGCCCGCGCGGTGTATGTTTAGAGTGTTGTGTGCTACTTTATTTGTTAGTCAATGGCATTGCCGTATGCAGTGTAGTGATGCGTGTTGTGTGCTTTCATTCAGGCCAAATTGCTTGCAGCGGGGAATGAGTTGGTGTTTGATGAAAAAAAGTTCAACTATTCTAGCAAATGGTTGCTGAAATTCAAGCAAGCCAACAACATCAACCGGATGCGCTTTCACGGCGAGGCAGCCGATGCAGACCTGGAGAATGTGGCTGTTGTCCGTCAGGTTTTGCCTAGCTTGCTACAGGATACCGCGCTGGATAAGATCTACAACTTTGATGAAACAGGTAAAGTCATGTAGCTTTGTATATACAATCACACTGATGTCAATGCATTTCATAATCATTATCATTATTCGATTATGTATTGTATAGGTCTATGGTACCGCATGCTGCTCACGGCTGGGAATGTGGTTGGGGCCGGCAAGGACATGCGCGGCGCTAAGTCAGCAAAGGACCGAGTGACGGTTGGTCTGACTGTCAATGCCACTGGGACAGATTTCTGGAAGCCGGTGTTCATCGGCAAGGCTAAGCGGCCGCGTTGTTTTGCCAAACATTGGAAACCGGAGCATATTGGCGCTCTTTACTACAATAATGAGACAGCATGGATGCGCAGCAACATCTGGGTGGACGTCATGGACCAGTTCAACCGGTACTGCTATTCAAAGAGTAATGCCGGCACTGATCCTGTGATATTGCTGACTGATAATTGCTACGCACACTGCCGGCCGCACAACTCTACACCTTGGTCACATGAGTCGCTGGCCGGGTATCGGATGTCCAATGTTTTGGTGATCTATTTCGCCCCGAACTGTACATCCAAGGTGCAACCGCTTGATGCTGGCTGCATTCAGACAATTAAGGCGCTCTTCCGTAAGCGCCATATGTCATGGGTATTGCAACAGCTTGCTGATGCTAAGGACAGACAGGTGCCAGCTATGGTGAAATGTACTATCCGCCAAGCTATGGAGTGGTTTATGTTTGCGGTCAACCAGTGCACACCTGAGGCAGTCCGAAACTGTTGGATAGCCACCAAGATTCTGACACCCGCACAGATGGAGGACCTGGCCACTGGTGTGCGGCACAACAACCGTGTTGCCTTCAACGAGTCCCGTGCCAATGTCAACGCCAGTGTTTCTGATGTGCTTCTAGATGAGTTGAATGGTATGTTGTCGGCACTCAGTGTGGGCCTTGCCGCTGATGTTTCTAAGCCTGTGAGAATGGTTGACGCTGTGGACCTTTTGGACATGCCATTGGAGAGGGAGGTGTTTGAACCACCGGCCCAAGCAGCAGCGGATACTGACGAGCCCGAGGAGACTGTGGATGAGATTGAACACACCGAGGATGACAACGTAGCTATGGTGCCGCTGGACATGGATGTGGATGTGGATGAGATGGAGCCAGAGAGGGCACCCACATTGCAGGAGGTTAGGGGGCTTGTGGAGAAAGTTTTCTTGTTTGTGACTGAGAATGCGGAACGAGTGAACGCATCAGTGATGGTCCGAGACTACAACAGTCTCTTTGCTGTGGATATCCTGCGTGAAGGCTTGGCTGCCATGCACACGTCAAACCGCACACGGCAGGCCTCCGTCCGTGAATTCTTCCCTCCCGCTCCCCGCCCCCCAGCACCGTAGTCACTCCTGCCCTCTCCGGCACCTTAGAAAGCCATGTAAAGTAATCAAGAACTCTTGAAACACAAATCCAGAGTCACATGTTGCCTTGCATGGGCACAGACTGCTACAGTGAACGGGGTCACCGTTACAATAAACAACAGTACCGATTTAGTAAACCGTTTACTATAGCGGTCGGGTGGGCCTGCTTATAATGAACACCGATATAGTGAACATACCGATATAGTGAACGGGGGGGGGGGGGGGGGGGGACGCAATGTTTATTATATCGGTATAGTCACTGTAGCTTACTTGTATTTTATTTATATATGAATCTACTTTGAATTATTCGAAAAGAATTATATAAAATTTACTTAAGCGATTGTTGTGCATGCTGTTGGTGTGGTATTCGCATTCCGTTTTAAGCAATGGTAAATGACAACTACGATGGCATTGAGGTGCCCTTCGAGCCGTTTTCAAGCCGTAGAAGTCACCCGACGATTTGCCATGTTAGCGCATCACCCATAATGTCTCGATGAGTTGATACCCGTCGGACCCTCAAGTGCACACAGTCTTCACGAATCACGATAACGTTGATATAGTTGCCACACGCCAACTTAAATTCATACACGCAATGTTGCAAATGTCAACTATAGGTCGTACAAATTCATGACATTTCTGAAAAAGCATAACAATGATGTGGCCTATGTTTCTGTCATAAACGTTGATATGAAGTAACTTGAGAGTTGAATCAGCGATGCATGGATTTTTCAGGTTCATCATTGATTACGGTGCAACTAATTTTTTCAACTCTTCCGGAACCCGTAGCGATAATTAACTAAAAACCCACTGAAACGGGGTGAAAATAAATAAACAACCAAAATTTAGTATTGTAGCTATTTATTCATCTGTAATGAAAGAATAAATCTTACAATGAAAAGCAGCTGAGACCACCGAGCAAAAAGAAGATTATGAATCAGGAAAAAACTTGCGCTCGAGGAACATGAAGGCGTAAGGATGATGTAGTGTTAGATCTTCCCGCGCATAGTCATCCACTACCACCGGGCCGGGCGGGATGCGCGAGGGGCGAGAGTTGAAGAAAAGGAGAGTACCTCCAAAAGCGACCGGTAAACATGCACGCGTTTGGCGGGTACTGCACGTTTTATCCACGCTTTGTCGGGGACATCCGCTGTCCGTACGAACAAGACCATGCTCGCGCAAGCAAAGTAAAATTGTAACCCGATGGTATCACCGCCTTTTCTTTTATTAAGAATATTTAACTCAATTATTTACCCGAGATACATGAGAATTCAATCGGAGCAGTCCTCCACTTGCCCACCCTGCTGCCGAACCCAGTCTACGGGTACCCACCGTAGTCGCTAAATAATGAACGGGCGGAGTAATTGCTTGAGACAGAGGGAACATCTTTACCAGACTTCACAACGAGAGGAGCAGGTACCAAGGAACAGATAGCGAAGGAGTGCTTGGCAAGAAAGAGTATAATCCTCAGTACTCTCTTAGTTGCGTTCAGTCAACGTTTTACGTGTTAAGCAGCAGAGAGAGAGAGTCACTACCGAATGAACTGCACTTGCACTACGGCGCGGGGTGAACGGTACTTCTCCTAAGAACAAACTGCTCTCCCAGTCAGCATTCTTTTTACATGCTTCAGTTAGCCGTCAGGATTCTAGGAATGAGGCTGCTGCCTGCCAAACTCGGGAATTACTGGATATGCCGGTCCTATGTGTTTTGCTCAATTCCAAAACCCGAGGTGCGGCTGCAGCGCCTCCTCCTCGACCAGCGGCCCCACCACGGATACCTCCCGCTGACCCGCCTGGAACAGAGCCCGACACGGCAGGTTCAAGCACAGGTTCTCGGGGTGTGCTCCGATACAGTCGTTAAGGCCCTTCTCGCTCAGGCCATACACCACCCGCCCTACTCCCGTCCAGTACACCGACCCGGCGCACATCGCGCATGGCTCCGTACTCGTATACATTGTACAGCTTGCCAGAAACTCGGCGCTGTATTTCAAAGACGCCTCCGTCATAAGATTCCTCTCAGCGTGCCCTGTCTGATCCCTCCAGTGAGCACAACCGCAAGCTTCTCTCTTAGTCACTGGCCTGATAACCCCCCCCCCCCCCCCCCCCCCCCCCCCCCGTCGCCCGCCGCATATTGATGGGTGCCAGATTACCGCGTTCACCGTCGTGCCGGGTTTATGTGGGAAGAGGGGTTTGAGGACGCAGCGGCTCATACCAGTGTATTAACGGTATTTTTGGCCTCAAGGAGCACCTCCCCATCGGGCCCGACGAGTAGGGCCCCGAAAGGGTGGTCGCCCCGCGCTCGCGCCGCTTGAGACAGGGTTATGGCCGTCCGCAAATGTTGCAGGTCGGCGGCGTTTGTGGTTTCCTCGTCAGGCATGGTGTCTTACTGAATATTGCGGCGGCACAACGGCCGTGCCGTCAAAACCTAAACGCTGCGCTTCTTCAACGCGGGTGTTGCCCGCCAACACGGGTAACAAGGATGGTTAATAACTTGTCGCGCAGCTCGAATAGACCATCTTGATTGATGTTGAGCAGCCTCTCGACGAGCATACATACAGGTTCCGTACGTGTTGCAGTCAATAGAGATGTCGCTGAAACTTGTCCGACGAAGAGGTTGATTACAAACAACACTAATTTCACCTTTTTTGTAACCAAACTACCCGAAAAGTACGCTACCCGGAAAAGTGCATGGAAATACGCAGCACTGTTGAAGGATAAAAGTCACCATCGTTGACGCTATAGGTGCATGTATATTCAAAGCCACACCGACATGGAATGCAAAAAAAGAAAGCGTGAAAGGCGGTCTACAAGGTTGTGCATAAGGACCCGTGTTCATACACACACACACGACACACACACACACACACATACATGTTTAGAACCTTCAAACCACAAGTCATAACGAATATTGAAGCACGAATAGCAAACCAAGGCCGTGTCAGGGTGTCTTCTGGTGCAACATAATCCAAAACTCACATATAATAGACACCGTGACGGACTTCAACCTTCTTTCTCACCTTGCATGTGTGGCTTAATATCTCCTATGGTACGAGCAGCTTTTGAATGCAACTTCCTTTCAGGCTGATTCCATGAAATAGGCATATACATTGGAGATTGATCGACTCTCGTTAACTTCCATAAAACACATATCTTGCACGCACACACAACCCTAAGACATTGAAAACATTGGTAGCGCACCGCAAAGCTGCACTTCCCCCGACCTCGCATGGACCTTAATCGCTGTCCGCACATCTTTCAACAGACCCGACCGCCTCGTCTCTCCCCGATTATCCATGTTGCTGGCAATCACATTGCATATAGCACCACATACGGTCTTCTGCACACGAGCTTCCACGCATGTGCGCGCATCGTCGCCTTAAGCAGTGCCATCATCCCAACCCGCCCCGCTTCCACCTAAATTTCGTTCCTTCTGTAGGACATGACCCAGATGGCTTCGCACGCCGTCTTTTACATCAGCGAGCTTTCTCGGTGCGCGCGCATGGTAACACGAGTGCCGGCAAATGATCCAAATATCTTTTCGTCGACACATGCGTCAAAGCAATGGGAAGAAACATACACATGCATACGCACAAGCAAAGCACAAACACAAATAAGCAGTCACAAACGCATGCAGTTATAGACTAGCAAGCACGATCACGCACACCACACGCACACACACACACACGCACACTGCGACATCACAGATGCGCATCTGGAAATCAAGGCGTAATTCGAACATGGTTTTCCTCTTGGATCGTGCGTCCGACGTAAATCTGGCAAATAAGAGTAATTCCAATACGGGCTTTAGTCTGGTAGGTGGATGATGTTCGTCGTAAATCAAAATCACCATGCGCATTTCTACGCTTGGTGGTATTGTTTACATACGACAACTTTAGTGAGGTGTCAGATATTGTTTGCAAAAGTACTTCCCCTCCTACGGTCCATCATAATTAATAAAGCCATCCGTCATCACCGTTCATGAATATAAAGCCGTGACAGAGAGCCCGGCATAGATTGCATACGCCTTTTATACCCAAACATCCTCACGGATGCCGACACAGTCTCCGCTGCTGTTCAATTTCTCCCTTGGCCGCGACAGCCAAAAAACAGCACGCCACTACCTTGCTTTATCTGTAGGCAGGACACAGACCCCGCCACAGTAACAAAAACATGTAGACACACCACAACAAGCTCCATTCAAACCTACTGAAATTATTTGCGTTGCACGTCGCCCGCCTCATCCTGTCTGCCCTGCCATGGCATATCCCATTGCGCACTGATTTTGCTACATGAGGCCGCTCTCTGCCCCCCCCCCCCCCCCCCCCCTCGGAGCGCTTGCCATTGCAGCAGAGAGGGGCTGAGCAGTCACGCTCGCAAACGGAACTCAATCCACACTGCGCACAGCGGCTCATTCGTTGGAGGGTCTCACTCCGGTGACCCTAATCGACCATCCTTCTCCGCAGAGCTCTGGTTCGTGGATAAGCTAAGCCCCACCACCCATACAAATGCAACGCTGTTGGCCCACAATACGCGCAGTGGCGGCGGCATGAAGGTGAAGTTGATGGCCTGGCTGGGAGTGAAAATGGCCCAAGCATTGAGCACCGTCTCTCGATACTTCGAGCGCATGGTTTGGGTAGCCTCCGCCACGCTCTGCCCGCGGATCAGCCCCGTGGAATAGAAAAATGATGGCATGTAGGACAAAGGAGCCTGCAGGCCCATGTCCAGGGCGATACGCGCGACTGTGCACTGGCGGTAGCTCCACCCAGCGAATAGGCCGTGAGTGGTGCGGCAGTGCACCTGTTGTGTGGGAGGTTGTGGTGGCGATAGCAACGAGCAGCGTCACCCTCAGAACCACCTCCAGCAAAGGCGAAACAATCTGGCTGCCCGTTGACGCCGTGTATCACAAACATAGTCATTAGGTTGTCATTCAGACCGTCATACCATTAAGATTTTTTTTTTGAATTATTATATTTAAAATAATTAATAACAATGGCCTTTTTCTCCTTTGGCTAAAGGCGGTCGACGCGCCCTCTGCAAGTCTGCATACCTGGCTCGCCAGAAACTTGAACCAGCGCGGTATCACCATCCCGCTATATCCGAAGCCGAAGGTTCCAAACGCTAGCGTGCGCCGAAGGTCCAGCTCCGCCGGCGTGGTCCTCCCCTCGCCCACCACCTGCGCCGTCAGGTCGCCGGCGGTGGCCAAGGCGCAGGACACCATCGGCTGGTGCGCCCAGTGCCGAGCCGTCCAGGCACCATAACGAAGCGCCAGTCGTGCAAGCGCGCCTGTCTCAGCAGCTGCCATTAAAACCTCCACGTTATTTCCCTCTCTGCTGCAGCTTCTCCCGCTGCTGCTGCTGCTGCTGCTTGGGGTGGGAGTGGGGAGGGGTCCGAGTCGTGTTTGCTTCGGATCCCAATTCTCTGCGCCCGTTCCGATGTCGTACCTCTGCCGCTTCGCTGCGCTCGTACGGGTACATTTGCGGGAGCGGTGATTTTATCGGTTTTAGGGTTTAATCACAGGCGTAATATATTGGGTTGGTAGGGTTTAAAGACAGGTACTGTACCCGTAGCGATCATCCGCGCCGCGCGTGACTCCGTGAGCTAGTGATACCCGTAATAACCAATACGGGTACCATTCCTGGAGGGCAGGGGTCGATGAGATATAAAATAATCGCCGCCTGTAGAGAGAGCTGTGCGGGCTTACCTGCCAGTCCAATGTCCAGGGGGCGCAAAAAAATTTACTCGCTCGCAGCGGCGCGAGCATTTTCTTCGAGTGATTGACAGCTGCTATCGCGACTGGGCCCAACCCTGAAGGTGCTTCAGTCGGACAAAATTTGCCAGCACGCAGACTGCAGTCTTGGACGACTGGAATTTGGGGAAGAAGATGACGGGCGGACGGTCTGTGGCGTCGTCTATGGCGTCAGCGTACCGCCGCCTGACCAACACAGACGGCTCCCGGGAGGCGAGTCTCTCGCGACGTGCGGCCCTGCTGGACCCCGACGATGAGGAGGGCGGCCCGGAGGCAAGCGACTGCGCGCTGGCGCAGTACGCAGACCGTGGCACCGGCTGGTACAAAGCAGAGCGTGACCGGCTGAAGCAGCCCAGCCTTGTCGAAACGGGAAGGTGCTCGATCGCCGAATTAGTGTATACATTCTTCCCACACCTGACTCACTCCATTTTAGTCGGATTCGCTCCCCCCCGCCCCCACCGCTACTGAACTGCTTCGGGGTTTGCGTAATACTTCTGAGCAAGTAGTGTATCAAGTACTGGTTCTTTGCGTTACGCCTAAGATTATGCCTATACGCACGGCGGGTTGGAGCACTCCTATGAATTGGGGTGCTGGGGTTCTCCCTAGGCTCGTCGCACCGCCCCTAGAGCGGGGAGGTGGAGGTGGAGGTGGGGCGTGTGCTTCGAATGCGCCGACTCGCAAAGCAGCTCCTCTGATGTCGTCGTAGTTGAACTCGGTCATGCTCCCATCTAGGCGTTATTTGTAATACATGAATTGATGTTGAGTGGGTAGCGTCAGTGCGTGTCAGTGCGTTCGTAGGGGGAAGGGGTGCTAACGAATTGGAGCTCCACCTTCTGTCGTTGTTCTACCTCACTGCTTCTGCTAATTTGTTTTGGGCAGACACGCGGGGCGCTCGCGCGTCCGGATCGACGACGCGCGGCTACTCCGCTTTCACATCTGGAAGAGGGACTTCTTCACCTCGGTACTGTCACTTTCGCTGACGAAGCTGTTCCTCGTCATTTGCGGCATTGAGGTGCGCTCGCCGTCCTCGCTTCCCTTCCCTCATTGTCGTTATATTCCCGAGTAGCGACGCCGCTGCAGCGATCTCGTCCGTCGCGGTGCAGTAAGTGTGTCACGGGAGCGCGAAGAGTATTACCTGACAGCGGCACTGGGCTTTGTCTGTGCGTAGACGTGCGTGTGGTTGCTGTGGGCGGTGGTGTGGTACGTGTATCATCACTCCACCGGCGGGTGAGTCGCCGTCACGCCATCCATCCTTTCTTGTTGTGCTGGTAAACGTGATCTGTTCTCCGTCGTTGCGGGACGACCTTCACCCGCTCAACGCTGAACCTCGTTGTGATTCGTTTGCTTTCCGCCAACCCGCCCAGGCAGTGCACCGGCGGCTTTGACTCGCTGTCTTACTACAAAACAATCTACTCGGCGCTGCTGTTTGCGATTGAGACCCAGCAGACCATAGGTAGCCACCCCCCCCCCCCCCCCCCCCCCCCCCCCCCACACACACACACACAAACACACATGCGCAGGCGCAAACTATCAATGAATACGCAACCGTGGCCATATACATCCCAAAGCTTGACGACACAGATCACACACGCACACACACACACACACACACACACACACACACACACACACACACACACACACAAACACACACACAAACACACACACACACACACACACACACACACACACACACAATTCTCAAACAATCATGCATACAGCTACAGAAAGGCTCTACGTCATGCTAGCTGTAAACGAAACCGAAACCGCCCAAATACACGTTCATTCTCACCCACGTACCCGTTTGCACACACCTAGTTGCACACATGTCCTTGTCTCCTTCATTCTGTCTCATCATCGATCCCTGAGTCTAGGCCATTCGTTCCTGGCCGGTGTCGTTTTTTGCCTTGGTGTCCGGTGGTGTGGTTGGCGGTCTGTAAGGTGTGTGCCTGGGGGCAGACGAGTGTGATTCGCGTGAGGAATGTGCCCGCTGACGGTACCACCGCGGGTTTTGGCCCTGCCCTTGATTAGGCTATGGGGCGCGCTACCCCAAGGACTGCCCGCTGGCAGTTTTGTTCCTCGCGGTGCAGTGCCTGTCGCAGCTGGTGCTGGAGGCCAGCTGCGTGGGCCTCGTCTTTGCGAGATTGAGTCACCCAAAGAGCCGCGGCCGCTCAATCTTCATATCCGAATCAGCTGTCATCTCCCGTCGCGACGGTGCCCTCAAATTGTGAGCCCTCCACCCCCACCCCTCTCTCCCACTCAACCCCCCCCCGCCCTGATGGACACTCTCTCCCTCTGTGTTTCTGAAGCTCACACTCTAACTCACTCATACTCCCTCACGCTTCTGTTTGCCCTCCAACTCTTTTATATTCCCAATCTCTGAAAATTATCTCATTCACAATCTCACTTATCCACTCCCCCCCCCCTCTCTCTCTCTCTCTCTCTCTCTCTCTCTCTCTCTCTCTCTCTCTCTCTCTCTCTCTCTCTCTCTCTCTCTCTCTCTCTCTCTCTCTCTCTCTCTCTCTCTCTCTCTCTCTCTCTCTCTCTCTTCCTCTCCCCCTCCCTCTCCCTCCCTCTGCCCCATGCCTATTCTCCTGTCGTGTTATGCTTACTCCTGTCGTGTTCACGCCCACACGCTCTCACCCGGCCCGGTCCCACCCGCCTTGCACTTCCCTTCCCGCATCGCTGAGGCGCATGGTGGCTGTGGGCGCGGCGCAGCATGTTTCGTGTTGCAGACATTCGCGAGTCGCAGGTGATGAATCCAAAGATTACTGCTTACCTGTACACTCTCGCCCGTCGCACCACCGCGGAGGGCGAGCCCATCCCCTTTCGAGTAGAGCCCCTCAAGGTGTCAGTCCCTTCTCTCCTTTGCCGTTTCCCGTCATCACATCTCGCTATTCTGTCTCTCACTGAGCAGCAGACCCCACGCAGAGGGGCGTTTGTCGCGCGTCTCCTCATCTTGCTAATGCACGCACGGCTTATTGCAGGTGAGTTACTCAGACGGAATGCTGCTGCTGCCCGTCACAATTGAGCACACCATCGACAACGCCTCTCCACTCTACGGTCACTCCCATGAGACGCTTACGGTTAGTCCAATCCTCGGTTCCCTCGTGTACTTGTTCACTGGTTCACTCATTTCTTCCTCACTCGTCCCCATCAACACACACACACACACACACACACACACACACACACACACACACACACACACACACAATTTTCATCACGAAGTGATTCAAGCATACATCCCCCAATAACTCTGCTCCCCCTTCTGGTGCACACAGCAACTCATTCATTCCTCTACCCAACACACAGACACACACATCTCTCTCTCTCTCTCTCTCTCTCTCTCTCTCATACGTACACACACACACACACACACACACACACACACACACACACACACACACACACACACACACATACTCCTGTGGTCATGCATGCACCCATAGCACAGTTAACCATCGACGGACGCGGAGACTTTGCAATTCACGTACAGATAACAATTTTGGTGCTTGTTCCACTTACAAGTTTTCGCATTCGATGCATCCGACGTGGCCACTCTCGAGGGCTCGCGTGGCTGACCTCCCTTGGGACACCTCTCCCCTGGACTGCCGTTTTCAGGAGCTGAACGCCGAGATTGTGGTGGCGTTTGAGGGTGCCACTGAGACGGGCAGCAGCTTCAGCACGCGGCAGAGTTACGTCCCCAACGAAATCCACTGGGGCCACACCTTCCGCACCGTCATCACGCCCGCCGTCCCGCCCGACACGC
>JAPMLY010000357.1:0-67500 GCA_026401115.1 Tetraselmis chui
CACCACACATCCCAACCACTACACCTCATCACCTCCAACACCCGCGGCCTCCACACCTCCATTCTGGACGTCGAACACCTCTCTACCTCGCACCGCCCCGACGTCCTCATCCTCACCGAAACCAACCATGCCACCCACAAATCCCGCTGGCGTATCGCTCTCCCCCAATACCACCTCAAAAGCTCTCGACCCCACTACTCACCTGTGCCCCTACCCAACGCATGCGTTCTCTTCGCGGTCCGCAGAGCCTCATTCCAGTCTGCCACTGTCCTAACCCCGCCCCCCCACCTCATCCCCCATATCGCTCGACTAAAACTCGTCCCTCATTCAGGCACCCCTACCTCTTCATAGGAGCTTACATGCCCCAGCTCTACACCCCCCAATTGACTCGCTTATATGCCGAAGTTGCAGCATGGGGCCTCCGCCTGGCAGACAACCACCCGCAACACCGCACCTTATGGGGAAGAGACTTCCAATCGACCACCACCACAGGTATAGGTCACCCCGCCCTCACCTCCCTACTCAAATCCCACCTCCAACCCCTCCACAACCCCATCCCTACCTTCCCCCGCAGCGGAGGCTGCCTCGACCACTGGCTCACCACGCCCCCCTCACCTCTCACTCTCCCTCCTTAATCTTGCTCGATATTCTCTTCCCCCTCCCACTTTACTGATCACTCTGCGATCTGCCTCATCATTCCCGCCCCTTTCTCCCTCATGGCTCATCCCCCCCCCATACCCACCCCCACACACATCACACGACGCGCAAACTCAACATTCGCCTTCCCCTCACACCCGACCGCATAAAAGCGTACCAGTCCAGCTCCCCCGACCTCATCAACCAAACGGCCGCCCTCCAAGCAGGAATTCTCAACACCTCACACACCTCGGCCTCCCCCGACACCCTCGACACACTTGCCTCACAATTCACTACACTCCTCTCCCAACACATGGAACACGCAGCCACAGTTTGGCTCCTCCTCCCCGCCAAAAAACCCCGCCCACCCCAAGCGTCCCTTGACCCTACTTGGCTTACAAAGAAAACACGCACTCACATACTCAAACTCCGCAAATGCAGCAAGAACAACGGCCCCCTCCCCTTCGCCCAAGTCCTCTTAAACACAACCGAATATCTCTCCCCTGACGCCATCAAACAACAATACCAAGCACGCGTACGCCAGCTCCTTCACACCACCACCACAGATAAGCTTAAGAAAATAAAAACTCGAGCCAATACGGCCTACGACACCTGCCCCAAACTCTCCCACCGCCGATTGAAAATTAAAAGCGGCCTCCTACCCCCCGCCGGCACCACCTCCACCCTCCACCGCATTACCAAACCCGATAAAACTACCGCAACCTCCCCCTTTGCCGTCATTGACGCGGTACACTCTCACTTCGCCAACGAACTCGGCCGCGCCACCCCACACGAACTGCCCACCCCCCCGTGGGAACTCCCCGACAACCCCGACAACTTTACCATCGAACCCCGCGGAGACCCCTCTCTCACCCTCGCCGACATGATTACCCGCGCGACACCTTTGATAAAACCCTTAACTCCCTAGGCACCGGCAAAGCCCCCGGCCCCGACGGTATCCCCAATGAAATAATCAAATTCCTACCACCGGCGACCCGCTCCGCCCTCTTCTCTCTCCTCTCCCTCCTCGCCCACAAATCCTACACCCCTCCTGATTGGTGCCACAGCACAACATGCCTGCTACATAAAAAAGGCGACCCCTCCCTCCTCGATAACTACCGCCCTATCGGCCTCATGAATAACCTCCTTAAACTATGGACAACACTAATCAAGGATGCATGCTCGAAATACGCCGCAACCCACGGCATCCTCAGCGACCAACATGACGGATTCCGACAACACCGAAGCATCCACGACGTCCTCTCCTCCCTCATTATGACGATGGAAGACGCGAAACTCCACAACAAAGACATCTACATCATGTACGCGGATTTCAAGGGCGTCTTTAACGCCGCGGACCACCGCATCATGTTCAAACACATGCGTCAACTCGGTATGCCCCCCACCTTTGCCGACACATGCGAACACCTCTACGGGGTCTCAACCACAGATTATATTACACCACACGGCCCCACCCCTTCTATCGACATTAATCGCGGAACCCTCCAGGGCGACACCCTCTCCCCATTTCTATTCACCCTCTTCCTTGAACCCTTCCTTCGTTGGCTCACGGTGGGAAGCCGGGGCTACCGCCCTGGCCCCCCCGCCACTAACGTCGACCCCACAGAACCCACAGCCACATACCCAGGACACGGCTTCGCTGACGACCTCAGCCTCGCCACGGGCTCGACCCCCAACATGGCCATCCAGCTCATGAAACTTTCCCTCTTCAGCGTCTATACGGGCATGACCGTCAACATCCGCAAATGCTGCATCCCCGGCGCCCTCTGGCGCACAGGCAACGCCCTCACCCTCGCCAACACTACCCTCCTCGCATCCCGCCTGCAAACTCAGTCCATCACCCTCAACTCCACCCCGGCCCCCATTCCCTCCATTGGCCCCACGGACACATACCGCGTCCTAGGGGTAGAACTCAACACCTCCCTCACCTTCACCAAACACTGGCACGAACTGCGACGCACTACCGCATCCCTCATCTCCACCCTTTCCACCTCCCCACCAACACAATCCCGCAGAATCAGAGTCATACGTGGACTCCTCATCGGAAAACATTTCACCTTCCAGCTCGGCCTCTTCACCGACTCCCAACTCGACACTCTCGAAGGACAAATCTGCCGCGCACTCCGCTCCGCCGTCTCCTCGGTACGAAACCTTCCCCGCACCGCCCGCCACCGCCCTACCTCCGACCTAGGATACGGCCTCCCCTCCCTCAAAGCCCACGCCGCAAAACTCACAGTTTGTCACCTACATAAGATCATGAACAACTCAGGCTATAGAGGCCACATGGCCCGCGCATACATCCGCACCATATCCACCACGTACTCCCACTGGCCCTCGGAATCCATCATGTCTACCTGTTACACCCCACCCACACTCAAGTGCCTAGTCAGAGCTCAGCGCGATGCGGGCACCCTATTCCACAACATCCCTCCACTCTCCCTCACCAACCCTATCGCCTCCACAATCCGCGCCCACTTCACCACACAAGACAACGCCCTCCTCGCCTCACTCCGGGACAAAGCCACACACACACCACCGACCCTCACACATACAAGCAAGCCTACTGCGATTTCTCTCCCCGCAAAACACACGCCTCCCTCCTCCCCCGCCTCACCCCCTCTGGAAAAATAACATCACCATGTGGCCACAAGTCCTCCTCCGAGCCACCTCATCCTCCTTCATCCTCAAATCATGCAAATCCATCCCCACACTCACAGGGTCCACCACCCCACTCTCAGTTCCCATCCGCCTCCTCGCCGCAATCCTCACCGAACCCCTCGATACTATCCACAACCGCCTCCCCCTCACAAGCCTCACCCCCAAACAAGCATCCCCCCCCAGCACTATACACCCCTCTTGGATTCCCCTCCTCTCCCCACACCTCCCTCGCTCACCCCCCACCCTCTCATCCGGTATATACACCTCCCGCACCACTCACCCCACCCCCACCGCACCCACCACACACCTAGACACAGAATACCTCACCCCCCTCAGACCACCACTACCCCCCTTGCGATGTAACGCGTATCATTTCCAAACACAAGGACACGGAATAAGGCCAAACGCAGTATATGGTTGAATGGGCCCCGGAGCACCTCACGGAATGGGACATTCAGCTACAACTCGACGACGGCTTCCGCCTCATCTCCTCCACCCCACATCGGTATGCCTCCCCACCCCCTCCCCCACCGCGTGCTCCATCTGTCATGACCCACTTCACACAGAACCCACCTCCACCTGCTGCACTTGCCCGCACTTTGCCATACATTCCAAGTGCAACCCAGCTTAGGGACCCGCCACATGGCAGTGCGAATGGTGTGCTCGCGGCCAACAACACGACCTCACCCACCTCCACGAGGTCCATTGGGCCCCATGCCTACAACTACACGACACCATCAGTGAGACCCCCTCCGGCCCCACCGCCCTCACCGCATTTAACTCCGGCTTTGTCCCCTCCACCACACCCATTCTGCCAGAACCCGGACCCCCTCCCTGGTCACACCCCCTAATCACATTCAACCACGACCCCATCAACCCCGACCTCGACATGCTCCCTACCGGTAAATTCGCCATCCATGCACACCCACTCCACGACACCACCGTACTCTGCACTCCCGACGGCCGCGCGGTCACCACCCTTAACGGCCCCCGCGTCCGCTACCTCTTTCAACTCTTCCGCCCAGAACTCACACAGCTCACGTTCGAAGAGGAGGTCTACCACCTCCTCACTCGCCTAGGTTCCCGCTCAGAAATCCACTCACCCACACCCGCCACCACCACCCGTAATAGATGGGCCACTAGATAAGACCTACTCACAGCTCTCCGCCACGCATTCCATATACATACAGAACTCTACTCCGACCCCCTCAATAAATCCCTTCACTCCCACACCTACCACTCCCTCTACCCCGAAGACATTGTCTTCTCATCTATAGTGGCAGCAATGCCCCACACACATGGCAAGGCACCAACATCGCCAACCCCGAATACGACCACGAATGCATGCGCCGCGCCATGGAACACGCAATCATCAGCGCACACCTCACAGCCCCTCACACACCCAGCGCAACCATCCTCATCCTCCCCCGATGGGAACACACACCCTGCCGCCACTCCAAATACATCAACTCCCCATACACCCACCACCTTTACACCCTTCCCAACGACGCAAACACCTTCCTACCCCCTGACCAACACACTGGCACCCCCACCCCTACCCCATTCGGCACACGATGGATGGTGGACATATACCTCGTCGCCAACCCCCTCGCACTCTCCACCCTCCCGTCACCCACAGCCATGACCGCACTACATAACACTCTCGAATCTATCTACGACACTCACCTCCCCAACCCCGACATCACCACCCCTTCTCCTCACCTCCTCGACACCTACTCACCCCACTCAGCAGGCATATACCACCTCCCCCCAAACCCAACTCACCGCATCACATACCCCTCCCGGACGCATGCAACTAACATACCACCCCACCAGAGGTACTCTTGCTTGGAACTGGCAGGACTTTGTCTACACGGACGGCTCGAAAAAAGGAGGCTCGTCCCCCCTCGGAGCGGCGGCCGCCCACCCCGCCTTGGACACCAAAATCAAAATCATGGTGACCTCTGCCCCTCCCTCGCACACAATAAATCGCGCTAAACTAGCTGGCATAGACATAGGCCTCCAACTCGGCCGCACCCACCTCCTTACCGACAGTGTGTGCTCCCTACGCCTCATACAAGGATACCTAAACTGCCCTTCCGCCTACAGACACAACATTCACCGGGACACGCTCCACTCCATCACACACACCCTCAAAAACCGCTGCGACGCAGGCATCCGCACACACCTCGGCAAGATTAAAGCACACAACCACTCCCTAGGTAACGACCTCGCAAACGCACTCGCTAACCATGTCGCGGATGGACACCCACCCGACACCACATACACCACAGGTTCAGAGGTCACGATAGGCCACTGGACTTGGACATAAACCCTCATTCCACAAACCCTAGGGGACCCCATACCCTACACATACACCAACCTCAAAGCTGACGCACACACCCACAGCACCAAACACACTCACACACCCCTATCGCAAACCACAAAACATGGTGCCCTCCTCGCCCGCGCCGCGGAGGACGGCGCCGACTTCTCTTTCCACAAAAAACACTCAACCCTCACGAAAATCCAGTTCACAAACAAACAAGAATTCATGTGGGGAGTCCACAACACCCGCCTCCTCACCCATAACCCCACCCTACGCTGCCCCCTATGTGGCCAATTCACTAGCAACGGCCACATGGCCGGTAACTGCCCCACCATGTCTAGCCTAAGACAGGACCGACACAATAGCGCGCTGCATCTCCTCCTCTCCCTACTGGAACGCCACAATGGAGGCCTCTAAGAAACCATCACCGCAGACTTCGGTAACAAACCCATCAAATCATTTGCTTCCCCCTCTCTTGCCCACACTCCTCTTGACTGTCACCCACCCCACCCACATGCCCACCCGACTTGTTGATGCTGACGAAGGTCTCTCGCCCGACTCCCTAACCTCGTGTCCCGCCGTCCTACCCCCTGAGATTCTCCCCCCCGCGCTACGACCCCCCGCACACAAACCGGATTTCATTCGCCTTCTCGAACCTCGATTTGTCGGTCACATTAACGGCCGCAGCCGATACGCATCCATTAAAAAGATTCAGATAGGAGAATGGAAGTACTGCACGGACAACAACCTCTCCCAAACAACTCACCTCATCCGTGCCAAATACACACCCCTTGCAAACGCCACCCGCAGCCACTGGCCAGGCACAGTGGTAGACATCCTTCCCATCGTCATGAGCCGCATAGGTACACCGCACTCCTCCACCATCACGAGTCTCACCTCCCTACTCACAGCCCGCACATACCCTCCCGACAAACTCATCTCCAAAGCACGCATCGACACGTCTCGCATCCTTGCACAACTCCACACGCACACTGTCTAATGGCTACACCATCTCCTACTCATATACCGCATAAAGTCCCGCACGACCTCCCGCCGCGCCTCCGCACGTTGCCCCCTCGCACGACCCTAAATGCACGCAGCCCTCGCCTCGTCTTGCACACCTCCCCGGGGGGGAGTAAAACCCCCGAACACCCTTGGAGAGGTTGGATTTAGGTGGTTCACGGTCTAGCCCTGATTTGTAAGTTCCATGTATGGCATAGTTGGGAGGGCCCAGCGACAGCAGCCGGCGCATACGGCTTTTGGTGAAAAACCGGCGCATACGGTACATGTTGTAAACAATTTCAATTTCAATTGCCAAGCCTGGCACGGCTACGGGGTCACCATCGCCCACCGCGTGGAGGTAGAAGTAGGTGCCGACGGGCATGCGAGCGCACCCCTCTCCGGGGCCGCCGCCGCTGCGCTGCCGGCGGGCGCCGCGGTTGTGGGTAAGTGTTGTGTGAGTGAGTGATATGATGTGATGTGATGTGATGGTTGGTTCGGGTGAACTGCTGACTGCATGTGTGTGTGTGTGTGTGTGTGTGCGCGCGCGCGGACAGGCTCAATGGCATATGATGACGTAGAGACGGAGGTAGCTGCAGATTTTGACATTTTTAGAAGTCAACTTGTTTCACACCTAGCTTACAAATGGCAGGCACGTGAGGTAGAATGGTTAGAGCCCGCAGCTGTATGCCGCCCTTTCAACTCACCGTGAATGTGTTAACATATTTCAACCGGCTTTCCATACATAAAGCATTTCACAGACATTCTTGGTGTCAGTGGCACAATGGATGGGAGTTTGTTGTAAGTAATACCTTGTAGTTATTAGTTGCAGATAGCTATTGTAAGCTCTTCTAAATATGATTAGTGCATGTCTAGATCGGACATACCGATAACCTGTTTGTACCGGTACAAAGCTGTCGCTAGGCTTCAACTCTAACACTTTTGTTGTCCCGACACCACGCCTCGGGTTGGTTGTCTCTGTGATTGTCCTTTTGCGTGAATGTGATTGTAACTACGTATGCGTTAGTTACCTTCCTTACTGATCGTGTGTGCACATTTTAATACATTATGGGCCCCCGCCTCACGTCACTCACGCGCGACAACCTGGTTCGGCGAGCTGCGATCGCCACCTCTCCCGCGGAAGGCAAGTTTACATAGATACTTAGTACTTTCACCTTGTAGTCGGCGGTATCGCCAGTATAATCAGCGCTTTAAAACACCCGCCCTCCATCCCACCTAAGTCAACCGCTCGAGGACGCCAGACAGCCACCCACACCGACGCACTCGTCGTGTGTGGACATGGTGCATACATGTCCAAGCTGGAGACGGGGGGGCGCACTATCGGGTGAATACGCATACACAGAGTGCACGACAGACTTAGATTAACATGTTAATTAATTTATTATCGTAGCGACTCAGCCGCCACCGCATCGCCCCACCTGCACTGGCCGTGGCCCCGACTTGTGCCCCACACTGGGTAGAGGACACGACAGAAAAGGTGCTTTGAGACACCCCGGGGCATCAGACCGAGGGGTCGGCGGGCATCATGCCGTCTCTTTGAAACCACTGTTAGGCACACGTCCGGCTAGCGGCTTTTACCGCTGCCTGTTTTTTCAGCTCTTCCTTTTCGCCCTCTGTCGAAATGGCGCCGAAAACTCGCTCTGTCGACTGTCCACCCGATTCGCCTCGTGCTTCCCCTGACCTCGGCTCTCCGCAGAGCTCTGTCAGTCCCACCCTTGCTACCCTCGCACTCGTCCTGCAGCAAATGGCGCTCATGAATGCCCGCATGGACGCGCAGTCCGCCGATGTTGTTGTTGCTGCTGCTGCTGCTGCTGTTGCTGCCCCTGCGGACCCCTCTTTCGCTGTGCGTCGTCGCGATGCGCAGCTCGACCCCCATCGCGATAACCACTCTCTGAACCTCCTTGCCTCCGACCCCCCAACACACGCATCTACCTTTCCCGGCGCTCGGCTGGACGCGCAGCCGGCCCACGATGTTGCTTTCGCTGCAGCTTCGGTTGGCGACCCCCATGTCGCACACAGCCGCCACGATGCGCACACCGCACCACAGCCTCACGGACTGCCCGCGGAACACCTACCACCACCTCCTCTGTACCCTCCTGCAGCCCTGCCGGATCCCGGACCTTTTTTCCCGGAGGCACCGCCGCCCCGCGTCCCCGCCTCCCTTGGCCACCCGCACCCGTACGGGCCGCCGCCTACAATGGCCGGCCACTCTCCTTTTCCCGGCGGCCCACCTTCTCCCTTCTCCGGTGGACCACCGCCTCCCTTTCTTGGCCGGCATTCGCATCCTACACAGCGTGGTGGGCACACCACCCGTGGCGGCCGTCGCCCCACCATTGACCCGGTGGTCATCGGCCGCGCGGCCCACGAGGCCACCGGTTTCGACAAGGACGCCCTCAACCGGTCCATGAAGATGTCGGTCCCTACCATGGGGCCCACCACGGACTTCAAGCAGTGGAAGAGGAACTTCCTTAGTTTTGTCTCCATCAAGGCCACTTACCTCATCCCACAGCTTGCCCTCCGCGACTCGGGCGTAAGGTTAGACGAACCGGCGCAACACTACGCCTACACCCTGCTACTTCATGCAGCTAGCGCGAACCCACGCGCTGACCATGCGATGAAGTGCGTCTCCCCAACACGTCCCGACTGCGCAGCGGCAGCGTGGGACCTTCTGTGTGAACGTCTCGACAGTCGGTCCTTTGCTCGCGCCTTGTCTCTGCTGGACAACTTGATGGTCAGACAAAGCCCCGGACAGTCACTTAGTGACTATGTCCACTACATGCGGCAGACGTTCGACGACTACAACGAGACATGTCAGATGGTTGATGGTTCCGCTGCCATTCACCCCCACAACCTCGATCTCCTCATGCTGCGCGGTATTTCGAGCACCGGCCCACACGGTCAGGCCCAACAGTGCGTCATCAACGCGTTCGACACAGACTACTTGCTATCCGCTGATGACGTGATGGCCAGCATCTTCCATTTGGCGCACAATATGGACGAGGACCACGCCCCGGCCGCAACAGCTCCCCACACCTCACCGCCTCCCATCTCCGCCTTTGTTGCTGCTGGCCGCGGTTCACACAACGGTCGAGGCCACCCCCCACGTGTGCTTCGCGGTGGTCGCGTCCTACCCACCAAGTGTACCGCCTGCGGCAGCCCGGACCACATCTTGTCCTCTTGCACTGCCCCGGCCGGATGACGCTCTCTTGCGGTGGACACTCGCGAAGCGCAAACTGATCATTTCAGAAGTTCTCACTCTGCGCACGCCGCTGTGCTGAGCGACGTCCCCGCCGATGACTCTGACAGCTTGCCCACCCTCGAGGAGTGCACGGATGAATACGATGACACCGAGGTGAGTGTGCCTTTCAGCTCCGTAGCCTTCTCCTCTCCCCTAACCCCCGGTCGTAGCCTCTCACTGTACTGGGTAGTCGATTCCGCCTGCTCGATCAACCTCACCGCGTTTAAAGGCGACTTCGTACGATTCACACCCCCCTCCGCTCCCTCGCGCGTTGGAGGGGTTGGTGTTGACGTCAAGGGCAAAGCCTCCGTCCGGATTTCAGTCCGACTTGCCTCTGGCTTGCTTATTCACCGCACTGTCCATGCGTTGCACAACCCTTACTTGTCCTCTCGCTCTGCTCAGCGCATCGGCCGATTACTTAGTGTCAGCTTGATGCAGACCCATAGCGGCTGTGAATTCATCTTCCCCTCTGACTCGGACACTGGTCCGCTTGTGGTTCCCACATGAATGGGTGTGCTAGAGCCCTCCGGAAACGGACTCTACCTCCTCCCCACCAGCCAGAGACCCTCTCCCCAGTACCTCCGCAATGGCAGTGAATTATACCTCCCCTAGTGTTGCCCTTGCTGCCAAGTGCGACCCTATACTGTGGCACTGTCGGTTTGGACACCTAGACATGCAAAGCGTGCGAGCCCAGCACACGCACGGTGTCCCGACTAGCCCTGCGTTAACCAGCTATGTAAACAATGTCTCTTGCGACTCATGCTTGTTACACAAAGCCACAGTTGCACCGCGCAACACCGTTGCATGCGCGAGACCTTCCCGTCCCCTCCTCAACCTATCCTCTAAACCTATGGGGACTAGTCAACGTCCCCTCCCCACATGGCCTCCGCTACTGCTTGCTCGTCATTGACCACCACACCCATTACATGTGGGTGCGGTTCCTCAAGTCCAAAGACGATGCGTGTTCGGAGTGGGAAACCGTCCTCTTGGACATCAAGCACATGCATGCACGTTATCACTCTCAATCGAGCGCGTTTGCACCAATCATAAAATTTGACTCGGAGTCTGTCTTTGAGGCTTTAACAACCCGCCAGATGCGCGCACAGCTCGGCGTCGGGGTCCAGTTCTCTGCCCCATACGCCCACCACATGCTTTGCAAAGCCGAACGCCCTTGGCGAACTATCCGGGACAATGCGTCGGCGATGCTCTACAATATGGCCGTTCCCAACTCCATGTGGTCATGCGCTGTCAGCACTGTTGTGTACCTCCGCAACCGCACGTACAGTCGCTCTGTCGGCCCCACTGGTGGCATCCCACTCACTCTCCTCACGGCGTCTGTGCCTGCTGGTGCCTCCAAGTTCCGCGTCTTCGGGTGCGCCGTCTTCGCCAAGGTGCCCGACAAACTGCGTCGAAAACTTAGTGAAAAGGCGTTTCGTGGCGTCATGGTCGGCTACCCCATTGACGCACCCGGGTACCGCGTTTACAACGCGGAAACACGCCGCATCACCACTTCCGTCCATGCTGTCTTTCAGGAAGACACCCCGGGCTTCGGCGCACAACTCTCCGTCGACTCGACCATCACCAGCCCTTCGGATGACGCACCGGCCACCTCACCCCAATCCCACCCCATCGACATACCATTGCCAGACCCCATGCCCCCTCATGCAGCCCCTCGCCAAGCTCGGCTCCGTTCTCATCCCCTGCGCTACGGCAAAATGGTTGCCCACGTGTCGGACTACCCCCCGACCCTCGTGACGGCGTGTTGTGACCCTGAACATGGCAAAGCCAAAGAGGACATCTTTGAACACCCTCATCACGTTCCCGACCTTATCACCGGTCCCCCTCACACACCTGCCGGCACATCGCCCACTGCCGTCGCCCTCATGTCCGCCCGGGAGTTTGTGGAACCGAAATAGTACCGAGCTGCCTTGGACAGCGCCCATGCCCCCCAGTGGCAAGCCGCTATGCAGCACGAGTACTCCTCCCTCATGGACAACGGCACTTGGGAACTCGTTGACCTTCCCCCGGGTCGCATGGTAGTTAACAACATGTGGATCTACAAAGTCAAGTCTGACACCGCCGGTGACGTCTCCCGCTTCAAAGCGCGGTTCGTCGCCAAAGGGTGCAACCAACGCGCTGGACTATATTACACTGAGAGGTTCTCTCATGTCATCCGCATGGCCAACCTGCGTCTCTTCTTGACCATCGCAGCCGCCCGCGATCTTGACCTTTGCCAACTTGACATCGACACTGCGTTTCTCTACGCACCCATTAAGGAAGACGTGTACATCCGCCAGCCCCTCGGCTTCAACGATGGCACGTCCAAAGTGTGTCACCTCAAGCGCTGCATATACGGCTTGAAGCAGTCCCCCCGCGAGTTCAACATGCTCCTCCGTGCATGGCTCGTCGACAATGGGTGGCAACAGTGCGTTTCTGACCCTTGCATCTACATCTTCCGCACCGGCCACGTCTTCGCCATGATCGCGTTGTACGTCGATGACATCCTTGCAGCCTGCAATGATACCGCATGACTTGCATCGTTCAAGGCCAAGCTCGGAGAACGGTTCAAGATCAAGGACCTCGGCGACCTCTCCAAATTACTCGGCATGCGCATCGCCCGCGACCGCTCGGCACGCACCGTCTCCTTGGACCAATCCAAGTACTTGCGCGACATCCTCGCCAAGTACGGCATGACCGACGCTAAACCGTCGTTCCTTCCCATGGACCCTGGCTTCCTCGCCGGCCTCGCGCACATGTCCTCCCCCTATCTCACCGGCGTGGCCAAGGATGTTTACCCAAGCCTCTTGGGCAGTCTCCAGTACGCGGCCATTTGCACGCGCCCCGATGTCTCCACGGCGTTGAGCATCCTCGGCTCAGCCCAAGCTTCCCCCACGGACGCCCACCTGCAGGCTCTGAAGAAGGTCCTTCGATACCTCCATGGCACCATCAACATGCGCCTGACGTTGGGGGGGGGGGCACGGACCACAGTCTCCAACTCACAAGCTTTGCCGACGCTGACTGGGCCAACGACAGCAGCACCCGCAAGTCCCGTTCGGGCTATCTCTTCACACTCGGACGCGGGCCAATGAGCTACAAGTCCAAACAACAGACCTGTGTGGCCCAATCCACGTGTGAAGCCGAGTACTACTCTGCGGCGGATGCCACCAAGGAGGTACTCCACCTCCGGCAACTCATGGGGGAGATCTTTAACGCCCCCATCACCGACACCACCACCATATGGGAGGACAACCAAAGCGCCATCGCGTACTCCCAGAACGCCTTGGTCAGCGAGAAGACCAAGCACATCGGTCCGAAATGGCACTTCCTCAAGGACCACGTGGAGCAGGGAACCATCAAGTTGAGGTACCTCCCCACTGACCAGATGGTGGCTGACATGTTCACCAAGCCCCTCCCACGACCAGCACTCACAAGACACCGAAGTGCAATCCTTGGAGGACAAGACCCAATGCAACGCTTCATCCCGTAGCTACCTTCACGGGGAGTGTTGGAAGTAATACCTTATAGTTACTAGTTGCAGATAACTATTAAAAGCTATTCTGGATATGATTAGTGCATGTCTAGATCGGACATACCGATAACGTGTTTGTACTGGTACAGAGCTGTCGCTAGGCTTCAGCTCTAACACTTCTGTTGTCCCGACACCACGCCTCGGGCTGGTTGTCTCTGTGACTGTCCCTTTGCGTGACTGTGACTGTAACTAAGTATGCGTTAGTTACCTTCCTTACTGATCGTGTGTGCACGGTTTAACATAGTCTACTTTGCCACTTAGGGTCAATTCAATGGCATCTCATTGAAAAAGGCCGCGGAATAGTGCCTATGATCGGCATTGTTCTACATTCAGTTTCGGCAAGAACGATCAGGAAAACAATTGAGGGGACAAAAATGAAATGAAGCGCCCTGAGTGTGTGTGTGTGTGTGTGTGGGTGTGTGTGGGTGTGTGATCCCCGTGTAAGTGGGTGTGTGCGGGTGCGTTATCACTATATATGTGTGTGTGTGTGTGTGTGTGTGTGTGTGTGTGATCCGTGTGGTATGAATGATAAGTAAGACAAATGTTTTTGTGATCACTGTGTATGTGTCTGCGTATGTGTGTGTGTGTGTGTGTGTGTGTGTGTGTGTGTGTGATCAGCTTGGAACGAATGATAAGCAAAAAATACGTGTTCTTTCAATATAGAATGCATTTCACAGAAAGGCCATGGAAGGTAAAGCTGATGTATTACCATTATTACAACTTACTTTCCCTTGCTGCATAATGTCGTTGTAAAGCAAATCCATCATGGATTGCTTACGGGGGTCTGAATCGGGGAGGTCGGGTAGCAACATTTGTTTCTGCGCAATGTTGTTCTTGGTGTCAATTGCATTTGCTTGCTGTTGTATCACGATGCGGTGCTAACCTAACTCTACCGTCAAACTTGTCAGCGCCGACGGAGACGAAGCTTACTCGCCATATGTCGGGTCCTCACTGCCTGTAACTTGTGCTTGACTAGAGAAAATCCCGCAAACGTCCTCCGCACCACCCTCCATCAGCCGCTTGCGGCTGCGCTCACGCGACGAGGCTCGGGAAGTGTTACCACCCTCTCCGCAACCAGCGGGGCGATAGCTGCGTAATGGGCAATGAAATGACTTAATGTGTATACAGACATTGATGAGGCGGGGTTGGAAGGGACATGGGGGAGAGGGGGCACTCACATAAGGCAAGCGGCTTGCAGACAACTTTCTGCAAGAGGGCCGTGTCGTTGCCAGCACGCCAAGAACTTGTCAGTGAATTCTGCGGGGGCTTGCTCTAGCTTACCCACTGATTTCTTGCCGAACTTGATGTAGTATTGCTGATTCACATGGTCCATAATATTTGTGTTGCACCTGTGCCTATGGGGAAGCAACCATAAGGATCAAAAAGCTCCAAATACAAGGGGGTTACCCTTTTAAGAATCTCCCGCTTCAAGCTGTCAAACTGTTGCAGCACAGCTCCTCCATTGACCCGAAAACGCTTGCTATCGTCGGGCGTGGGGCTGCACCTTCGCATGATACTCCTCGACCACCCAAGCTTGGCGATCGAGTGTTTGCGACTCCACCTGCCGCTCCGTTGCAGCTACGCAAGCGTCGAACACTGCCATGTACTCCCCGACCTCCCACTGCGGGACAAAATTCCCCCCCGTCTAGTTGGGTTTCGAAGGCTTGGAGGCCTTGGCGGACGGAAGCTTCTTGCCGGCCTTCGTCTTGACGGCAGACTGTTGGACACCGCCTGCGTCGCCGCCTTGGGGGAGATCTCCGCTAGCGTCTTCGTCCTCACCCCCCTCCGGAGCTCCACCTGACACGTCAACGACGTCGTTGAATAGGAGTTGGGTTCGAGGGCCTACGCCCGAGGAGGGCGTCTGGCCCGGGGAGGCCGCCAGTGGAGGCCCGGCGGGAGTGGCGCGCGGCGCCTTATCGCTAGTCCCGCCACCGCCAACATCATCATGCAAGACTGCGGCTCCTCTTGGTTGGCCTCCGGGGCTAGGGTCCGCAGCTCTTCCCTCCATAGCGCGGGAGAGGTGGCAGCCATGAGAGATGACCCGCCGTGGTGTTTATTGGGCGGGGCCAGCGGCGAGGGCAATTGCGTGCACGAAATGTGCCTGCATTTTTCTTGGCGCGGATTCCGGGGCCGAACTCATGTTTGCGGAGACCACTTGAGTTCGGGCCTCAAATTCAAGTGCCGAACTCGAAAAGGCACTTGTCAGATATTACTTGAGTTGAGTTTGCATGTACCGGGAACTCAAGTGTACGGGGGCCGCTGAATTGAAGTCAGGCGTACCGCGCTATTTCATTGTCGGATAATGAGTTGACTTCGGTCCCTTTTTCTATTTTTTCTAAATCTTGGCCCTCCCAAACAACTCCATTGCGCTCCCCGCCATCACTGTCGTTGCATCTGCACATGTATCACTCGCTGCTACCCATCCCCGCTCACGCTCGTCTACCATACTCGCTACGGCGTCGATTTAGCTGATATTCCTAGAAAGTGCTTATAATACCATTATCTTTCTGTAGACGGGATTTGGGACTGCGGGGTGTCGTACTCTCTTCACGCGGGTAGTGCGCCACGAAGGGTACATCCTATCGGTGCATTCACTCACTCACTCACACGCTCACTCGCCCTCGCCGTAAACCACACGCCCAAAAAACATCCCCGATGTTGTGTCCCTTTTTTGTGAATTGGCCTCCTGAGGACCAAACGCAGGCAAATATTTTGGGGTTTTTTTGAGTTTTTGCGTGTAGACGACATTATCTGCTCGTTTCTAACCACACCTCAAGTGCACATTTCCCAGCACAGCGCCGTGGGCGCCACGAAATCGACGAAATCGCAGCATGGGCGGCGAGTGCCTCGAGTGCCTCGAAGCAATGTATCAAGCAAGGTACGAGTATAACCCCACACGTTAACGACAAACCACACTCACCGTATGCCTGGGACCACTGTGGACTCTCGTGGTGGTCGGGGAGCGCGCGACGTGGGATGCTCTACGGTTTAACTCGTTAACCGTCCATGACCTCGGCCGCGACTTCCGGACAGCAAATTCGCCGTAAGTTGTGAAGGTGTGTCCGCCTTGTGACCTCTTCACTAGTTCACTGAATGACGGCGCCGGATGTAAGAGGTAGGAAACAATTGGCAATCTGTGGGACAGCGTATTGCGCATTTTTATGTTTTGCGACTTTGATAGCTACGACAAGTCGCGCGTGCGTCGGCTGCATGCTTAAAGGTTGGAACTTTCATACATGGCTTTAGGTGGAGCGACTACAGACAGTTACGGTACTAAGGCGCGGACGTGGCGTGCATGTTTGTGCTCCAATGATATGCCAACCATATTGGTGCAATTTATGGGTGCATCGGCGAAATGGAAGGCGGGGGGGTGCATGGACTGTGCCCGTGCAACATAATAAGGAGAGGTAGGGGAAGAGTAGGTACGGGAAGGGGCACTTCGTGCCTCGCTCAACATGATGCCCCTAGATAGGATTATCAACAACATTGAAATGTAACAATGGAACACATGTAACTTATTTTTCCGCGTTCATATGTCACTAGCCTTGCATGTATCATGCACTTTTCTGACGTTGATATTGTGTGGTAGCTAATATTGCTTGCATGTTTCCTGCTTTAGTTGCTAATGCTATTGCCATTAGCTGTTGTTGTTACCATAGCATGCATGCAAATCAGACACATAGCTTTTGTTCCAGAAATTATTAGATATGCTCTTTCTCATTCTCTCCATCTTTCTCTCTTCTCCCGCTTCATGACATTCACCACCCGCAGCACCACTCATGATTTCAATCTAGCTGTTCTTTCGTTTTTCTTTTGCTTTCACATTCTTCTCTTTCTTCACATTCTTTCCCTCCTCCATTCTTTCCCTCTAATCATCTACTCCACCCCTCCCTATCTCCTCCACACTATCACGGATTGATAATATGGTTGGTGGTATATTCTCTTGATCTGACACGCTGTTGATCACTTTCTTTTAGTTACTGCCGATGTGTGTGTATGTGGGGGGGGCGTGTTTGTATGTGTTTGTGTGTGTGTGTGTGTGTGTGTGTGTGTGTGTGTGTGTGTGTGTGTGTGAGTGATGTCACCGGTTGCTCTTGTTAGATAATGGTGATGTATAGTTGTTGTTAATGTTGTGTGTGCGTGTGTGTGTGTATGTGTGTGTTTGTGTGTGTGTAGGTGTGTGTTTGTGTGTGTGTTGGTGTGTGTGTGTGTGCTGTGTGTGTGTGTGTGTGTGTGTGTGTGTGTGTGTGTGTGTGTGTGTGTGTGTGTGTGATGTCACTGGTTGGTACTTTCCGTCTATGGTGATATATAGTTGTGGTTAACGTGTGTTTGTGCGCGTGTGTCTGGGTGCGCGCGCGCGCGTGCTGTATGTATGTATGTGTGTGTGTGTGTGTGCGTGTGTGTGCGTGTGCGTGTGTGTGTGTGTGTGTGTGTGTGTGTGTGTGTGTGTGTGTGTGTGTGTGTGTGTGTGTGTGTGTGCTGTGTGTGTGTGTGTGTGTACGTGTGTGTATGTGTGTCTGTGGTTGCTAGTCCTCATGCTTTTGCTGTTGCTGCTTTAACTGCTGCTGAAAATTTGATGCCGTTGTTGCTGCTGCCGTTGCTGATGTGGTAGCGACTGGTGGAAGTGGGAATAATTGTAGCTGCTAGTGATATTTGTAGTAGTGCTTCTGCCGTAAGTATATGGTTATTGTGTCTGGCGCTGTCGGGCGTCCGCCCTCAAAACACTTGCTTCCTGATTGGGCACATGTATGTTGTCATCAGCTTTCGAGATGGTGGTCGACTTCAAATTCCGAGAAGTGAAAATGGTTATAATTGCTGCAACGTGTGGCAACGATGTTCCGGCCCGGCGTACTGCTCCGACATCGGTTGCATGTCTTTCCACTTCTTTCGGATACAAGGCAAACATTAAGCTATGCAGCTTCTAGCTTCTATAATGGTTTTAAATGCAGTTCGGGAGCTTTTGTAAGCTGCGAGGTTTGAGTGTTTGTGTGTGGGGGGGGGGTAGCGGCTCCAGTTGCGCTAGGTATGTAAGACAAAACTCGGCAAAATAGCGCATCCGGATCCGCGCCCCCGCGCCATCGCACTGCGCCCCTCCGCTTACAGCCGACGCTCCCGCAGCCACAACAAACTCCCGCGCTCCCGTGCTCTCTCTTCCTCACTGCTTTTTAGACTTAAAGCCTTCCATATTAATGTTTGGTATGATACGTCGTCCATTGATACGTCGTCCACCTTCGCATGATATTCCTCCATAGCCCAAGCTTGGCGATCGAGTGTTTGCGACTCCACCTGCCGCTCCGTTGCAACTACGCAAGCGTCGAACAATGCTAGTCAATCCCCGACCTTCCACTGCGGGACAAAATTTTTCCCCGCCTAGTTGGGTTTCGGAGGCTGGGAGGCCTTGGCGGGCGGGAGCTTCTTGCCGGCCTTGGTCTTGACGGCGGATTGTTGGACGCCGCTTGCGTCGCCGCCTTGGGGGAGATCTCCGCTAGCGTCTTCGTCCTCACCCCTCTCCGACGCTCCACCGGACACGTCAACGAGGCCAAACACGTCAACCGGGGCCGAACTCATGTTTGCGGAGACCACTTGAGTTCGGGCCTCAAATTCAAGTGCCGAACTCGAAAAATCGGCCACATGAGTTCAAAACGCCATTCTGAAATCAACTCAAGCCATTTACGACATCCGATTAGCGCACTTTACTTGAGTTCGGTACAGTAGTATTATCGCGGACGATCTCAAATCAAGTAGCATTTGACAAGGGCCTACTTTTAATTTATAGTGTATATTTGGTCATATTAGTAATATAGAGGTTTGAATTACAGGGCTAAATTACGAAGTAACCGGCGTTACCTCCGTTACATGCGTTACCTCCGACGCTACATCTCCCTAACGGTTCAAGCGCCCAAGCGCGCACGGACAGTAAAATGTCCGCACCCTATATAACACACCAGCAGCGATTGTGTGTCCACCTTCTGCCTTTTGCGAGAGCTATCGCTCACGCAAACGGCATCGTGGCTCTTGCTAGCCACGCAAGGTGTTGATCACTGAGTCTCCTGCACGACGCACGAAAACACACTCCGTCAGTCCAAATGGCAGACCGCCTGGTATTGCCTACTGACCTCTACGTTGCGCCCGGTGACGCGCCGGAACAGCAGCCAGACCAGCTGCAATTGCTAACACAGATTGTGCAGCAGTTAGCAGCCCAGGTCGAAACTCTCTCCGTCGCAACCGCGTCAACAAAACCAACTACTTCAGCCATCCCCACAGCCGACTCCGACAGCGCTGCGGGTGGACGACTCGAGCTCGACGCTCTACCAGCTGACAGTAAAACCAACCCTCTAGAGTACATCGACCCTAGAGAGTGGTCAGAATTCGCGTCCCGTACGTTCGCGGACTGCCTACCCCCATCTGGCACAACAGCCCCGTGCCTGTGGAACCCTCGACACGACGAGGCCGACAAATTTTTTACGGACAACGCGAGAATTTCTTCCCGCGACGAGTATCGACACCTGCTCTGCTATGGTGTGTTTACGGCCGCCGTTAACGCGGCACTCGAAACTGCTATGGAAACGCTTCGCTCGGTCACCTCTACCCCCGACGAAACAACCTACGCCTACTCCCTCGTCGACGCAGCGCTACGTACTAATCAAGCAGTGGCCTCAGCGGGGGAAGCGCGACTCACCTACATCAGACGCTTCAAGGCCAAGAAGATTCTCACCGGAGAAGAACGCGTCGCGGAGCGTCTCGTCTACTCACGATGCTTCGACACTGTCGCCTCCGATCGTGGAGGCAACGTCGTCGACGGACTCCTGGCAGCCCTGGAGGACAAACGACTCGAAGTCAGCATCACAGCAGCTGCAAAAGCGCAAGCAGCTGCCCAGTTCAAGGCCGACAAGCCTAGACCAGACAAACCGGACAGGCCGAACGATAAGCCGGACAAGCCGGACAAAACCAAGGCCAAGCCAAAGGACCGCACGAGCGGCCGCCCCCTCCCCTCTACCGACAAGGCACACAAGAAGACCGAGGGCGACAAGGACGAATGACGGGGTGACCCGCCGCGCCGATTCCTGCAACCCAGATTCAAACTACATGCGTCATCGCGTGCGGCGAAACTGGCAAGCCTGGAAAGATATCGGCGCGAGCGGACAAGTCTTACGGTGGATCCGGGAGGGCGTTACTATTCCCTTCCTAAACAACCGACCCCCACCCCCGTTCAACCAAGGTACTTCACTGCTGGACGCTACCCCCGAGCAGCTCACCTTTGTCGAGGCCGAGCTTGCGCGCTTCGTGGAGACGGGAGCCTGGGAACGCACCACCTGCAGCAAATACGTGTCAAGACTCTTCTTAGTCGCCAAGCCCGGCCACAATCAGTGGCGTTTTATCGTCGACCTACGACACCTGAACAGCTTCTGCGTCAGAAAGCGACTACGGATGGAGTCTTTGCTAGGCGTTCGTCATCTGACTCGGAAGGGCGACTACATGTTCTCGTTCGACCTAAAAGACGGGTTCTACGCGCTGGGCATCGTGCCAGAGCAGCGCGACTATCTAACCGTAAACGTTCGCGGCCAGCTGTACCGACTAGCTGGACTCCCGATGGGCTGGTCGCTCAGCCCTTACCACTTCTGCGCGTTCACGGACACATTCGTACGACACCTCCGTCAACCAGACCCCGGTGGGTTTACAACACAGAACGGGAAGCCTACACAACCCGACAGCGACAGACCAAGCAAGCGCTTCCTCCGACACACGCGGTGGCGCGGAGCCAAAATCTTACCTTACGTGGACGACTTTCTCCTCTTCGCCGCCACTCGTGCTCTCGCTCTCTCGCTCAGGCAGCGCGTCGACCGCCTCCTCACCAATCTCGGCCTTCTCCGCCACCCCTCCAAGGGTTTTTGGGAGCCGACGCAATACGGCCACCACCTGGGCATCGACATCGACACAGCTTCAGGTTACTTCTTCGCCCCGGTGGAAAAGCTACAGAAGCTCGCAAGACAAGCTCGTCACCTACTACAACGTGCAACCCGAAACTGCAGATGGCTCCCTGTCAAGGAACTACAGTCATTCGCGGGTCAGGCGCAGTACCTTTTTCTGGCAATTCCAGCGGCAAGATTCTTCCTCCGCGAACTGCACTCCGTACTCGGCGACAAGTGGGGAGGCCGCGTCCGTCTCTCTCCGCAGCTCAGTCGAGATCTACAGTGGTGGACACAAGTACCCAGTCACGCCAACGGCAAGAACATACACCGCCCGGTCGAGTCAGCCTACATCCACTGCGACAGTTCGGGGTATGGATGGGGGGCAGTCCTGAACGGCAGACTCGAAGCCCGCGGCTTCTGGGGAATACAGGACGAACAGCAGCACATTACCTGGAAAGAACTGAAGGCCGTCCGTCTGGCCGTCCTCAGCTTCTTGCCACACCTGGCTGGCCGCAACGTCCTCCTCCACGAAGACAACCAGGCGGTCTGCCACGTCCTGACCGGCCTGACGTCCCGCTCCCCGGAGATGATGAACGAATTACGCCGGTTATGGTACCTGTTGGACACCAACAACATCCACATCAGGCCCAGATACATCCGTTCTGCGGCAAACACGTGGGCAGACAAACTCAGCCGACACCTCGACAGCGACGACTGGCAACTCGACCCCGCGGTGTTCCACGAAATGGACACACACTTCGGCCCGCACACAATCGACCGGTTTGCGTCGGCTCTCAACACGCTACTGCCCCGCTACAACGCGAACTGGCTAGACCCATCGTGCGAAGCCGTGGACGCCCTTCACCTCGCCGATGCGAATTGGAGAGCAGAAAACAACTGGTGCAACCCGCCATGGCCCCTGCTACCCGACCTCGCCCAGAAACTACAGCAGAGCGGCGCAGCAGCCACGGTGGTCGCCCCCCGGTGGCAAGGGAAAGCGTGGCATCAGGCCCTTACCGAATTGGCGTGCCACGAGACGGTCCTTCCGGCCCGACCTCACTTGTTCCGTCCCGGGCGGCGGCACGGACGCGGTACAGTCGGCAAGCCTCATTGGCCCGTCACTGTCTTCCGGATTCCCTCCCGGCCTGGTTGTACCTCCGCCGGGGCGCTGTCAGTGCTACACTGACCCTGTTCAACACACGGCACATCAGGCCAGCAGTCCAAGCCTACCCCACCAGACCAGCAAAGGTCCGCTACAAGGTGGAGGTGGCAGGCTGCAACAACCCGTGGGCCGCCTCGATGCGCCCCTACATGCAACGTCTACTGGGCACTGACAGCCTTGGAGCAAAAACGCTCGAATTGCTGACCGCCGCTTGGGCGAAGAGCACGTCCGACACGTACAACAGCGCAATCAAGCCTTACTTCCAGTTCTGCGAGGAGCAAGGCCTACCGCCGCTGGCAGCAACAACTGCTACCATGGCCCGCTACATTGCATGGATCGGAGAACGTGGCACCATTAAGGCTACTAGTCTACAGCCTTACCTTTCAGCCGTAAACGGGTTTTTCAAGGACCACGGCGCAGAACCAGTCGCACAAGGCGAATTGGTCGCCAAGGTCCGGCGGGGTCTCGCTGCGTCCCAAGTTTCCCTCCAGCCCAGCCGCACACGCCTGTACCTCCCAGCCCGGATTCTTGTCTCATCGCTACGCCTGGCCAAGGACCTCCGCACACAGCTGACAGACACTTGGACTCAGGCTCAAGCAGAACTCATTCTGCTGTTCCGAGCGTGTCTAGCGACGGTGCTCCTGGCCACATTTTTTTGTCGAGGTGGAGCGGGAGTTGAGTGCCGGTCTGGAGACCTGTTGTGTACTCCGACCGGCGGAATCCTCCTATACCACGGAACGAGAAAAGGTCAACGGGGTACTTCCACGGAGCGAAAACTCCTCTGTGAGCTCCCGGCCTCGGCTCACCCGGACATGGCGAAACTACTACAGTACTTCGACGCTGCCCGTACCAGGTTCTCCGCCGGGAAGATTCCGGACAGACGATGGGCTATTAGTGTACGCGAGCCTACGACAAACTGGACTGCGGACACCCTGACTGCTTGGCTACAACGCGTACTTTGTGCAGTACACGAACAACCTCCGGACGGTTTCGCGTGGACTTCGCACTCCCTCCGAAAGGGTGCAGCTACTGCTGCGTACAGTATCGGTACCCCAATGCAGAAGATCAAGTTCTTCGGCGGTTGGGCGCGAGAGTCGGACGTAGTCCTCGACTACATCGACCCAACAGTGCTCCCGTGCCCGGGAGCTTGGCAACTCTTTGGGTGGATGACCCCTGGCGGGCCCCCACCCAACGTCACACGCCAGTCGGCGACAGATGGCATAAGTGAGCCCCAACACAGCTTAAATGGTCATATTAGTAATATAGAGGTTTGAATTACAGGGCTAAATTACGAAGTAACCGGCGTTACCTCCGTTACATGCGTTACCTCCGACGCTACATCTCCCTAACGGTTCAAGCGCCCAAGCGCGCACGGACAGTAAAATGTCCGCACCCTATATAACACACCAGCAGCGATTGTGTGTCCACCTTCTGCCTTTTGCGAGAGCTATCGCTCACGCAAACCCACCCACCCGATTCCCTCTCACATTGCGTGTAGGGTGGCCCAAGGGCCACCAAATCCAAATTCTGTAAGTGATCCACATCTTTGGCATAAGTGAGCCCCAACACAGCTTAAACGTATTTGAAAACTGAGTTTCAGCAACAGCTGTCACTGATGTACCGTTACGAGTACTATCAACAATAACAAGAGACAGCGAATAATACACTATTTTGAATTCGTATTTTTGAAAACTGAGTTTCTGCAACAGCTGTCACCGATGTACCGTTACATGTACTATCAATAGAAAGTGGATAAACTATTTTGAATTCATATATTTTTGAAAACTGAGTTTCTGCAACAGCTGTCACCGATGTACCGTTACATGTACTATCAACAGAAAGTGGATAAACTATTTTGAATTCAGAATTTTTGAAAACTGAGTTTCAACAACAGCTGTCACCGATGTACCGTTACATGTACTATCAATAGAAAGTGGATAAACTATTTTGAATTCATATATTTTTGAAAACTGAGTTTCTGCAACAGCTGTCACCGATGTACCGTTACATGTACTATCAACAATAACCACAGCAATTGGGTAAACTATTAAAAAACTTTTTTACAAGAATAGCAGTGGAGGCCACCAAGCAAAAAGAAGAAAAGAGGAAAAAACCTTAGCCCGAGGAACAGGAAGGCATGCCACAGCATCAGCACTGCCTTCCTGAAAAGCGTCGCGGAGATAGGAACCCAGAGTGCCATGAAGAGGAGCAGAAAGACGTTGCATGAATTCACGTCGCACATCCCCCCAAAAACGCCGAAACGGAGCAGAAGTAGATCGACGAACAAAATGTTGCATACGGACATAATTGTCATCGTTAGAAAAGGCTTGGATCGCCGCTGAGTCCTTGCACCGTTGTCCAATATTCCGGAGGGGGGTGCTTATCGCCAAATTGAACAAAAGCGGGCCAAGTTGATCTCCTTGTCGGACACCCGCACGAGATCGAACCGTGCCGTTTAGGAGCGAAGCATCGTTGGGGTCGAAGTAATACACCGTGGAGTCCCGTGAATATATCATCTCAACCAACGGGATAATGGGATGCAAGTCAGGGTTCTTGTACAACTCCGCAAGGAAGCTCTGGCGGGAAATGGTGTTGAAGGCGTTCTCCAGGTCCAAGCTTAGAAGGCTGCAATAAGGAATAGCTTGTAGGCCAATGCGAGTGGTATGAATGGCTCGCTCGATACCCGCTTTGGTGAAAACCGATCGTCGTACAAAGCCAAGGTGATCGGCCGCGACAATCGCTATCCGCGCTATGGCGTGACAATGAGCTAACTGCGACATAACGCTGCCATGAGCAAGCGGCCGAACTTTAGGAGCTTCACCCCGAAGGCGAGTGGCGTCGCGGTCGACCCCGGTTTGCTTGTGAAGAGCCCACCCGGTCGCACTCGCCAGAAAGTCCGCCGCAGCCTCGGGAATGTTTCCCGCCGAGTAGCGGTTAACCCACTTACGCCATGCCGGAAAATTCAAGTCACGGACATGTTCCCATCGCAAGCCATCAACGTGGGGGGCTGACAAGCGAGATGCTTTTCTCAAGACAAGGAGCATAGACTCCTCCCATATTTTGAGGCTGTCACTGTCATCTAAATACGTGAGGGGTGGGCGCGCCGGGGGGGGCATGGGGTCGGGAAGATCACAGTATGGGCGGGGAGTACCGGGGGGAGGATGCAACCGCTGAAGAGCGGCCAAAGCCTCGTCTGCATCCTCCACCATTCCGAAGTCGGCTCCGTCCATGGCCATACGGGCCCGTCGCAACTAGCCAACTTCCACTAGCTCACGGGCCCGACGGAAGGCAGCACGGCGTCGGAGGTCACCTTCAGAGAGGCGAGTCGGTGGGTGGTGCTGCTCCCGTTGAGTGTTCTGGGCCCGGCGACGACGAGAGGCCCCCCACCCCGGCCCCGACCGCCGGGGCGTCTAGGCGCAGAAGCCCCCGGGCACGCACGTGCAAGCTCACCTCCATCTCGAATATCACGTAGAAGGGTGTCAATGCCCGTGACGCGGAGTGCGGCGGCAGATGAGGGCATAAAAGCTTGTCCGTGAGGTATCGGAGGTCCATCATATGAAGGGGGGGGGGAGTGAGGGGGATAAGCTCCGGTTCGGCCCGGGGTGAAGAAGGGAGTGGAGCCAAAGGGGGGGGAGTCCACCCAAAGCATGGGGGGGAGGGGTGACAGCTATTCGGAGGGGGTATGGTCCAATAAGCGGCGGAGGGGAGCTGCCATCATAGTCGTGAGGCAACATTGGAGAATCGGGAGCGGCCACACAGTGTAGGCATGGAGCGGTAAGAGGGCGAGCTTGGGTGGCAGATAGAAGGTGGTCGCCCGAGGCACAAAGGGAAAACAAGGCCGGAGAGGAGGTCGCAAGGTGGCGAGCTTGGCGACGGTGTGCGGAAGTAGAGGGGCCATTGCCAATTATAAACATGTTCGTGTGTCTGGCGAAATTAGAGCGCTATTTACGCCCAACAAGCCGTATGCCACACGGAGCGCAAGTGTAACATCCCCCCCACGACGGGGATAGAACACCCGATGCACTTAGGCCCGGCTCCGACCCAGAAGCTCCGGCATGGGCACCATCTGCAGCAAGCAACCGCAACTCGCCGGCTTCCAACAACATCATTTCGCCGCCAACCAGCTCGAGCCCTCCGCCCGGCAGCAGAAGCACTATGTCCATTGGCACCAACAACTGCAGAACCGGCACCGCTGTCAATCCTCTGCCCACGGGCAGTGGCAATATCGGCGAGTCGCTGACCATCAGTTGCAGGAGCACCACTAGCAGCGCCATCACCGGCTAGAGCTCTCTGTCCAACAGCCCATGCTGCAACAACCGGGCGCGGGCCTGCACAGGTAGGTGCATAAGCACCACCAGCGGCCCTACCACCAGCCACATGTTTGTGCCCACAAGATCCAACACGAACACTAGCAGCTCGGCGCGAGCGAGCCCCGGCAGCCGCAAGTCCCATAGCGGTAGCAATAACAGCATCTGCAGCACCACTCGCCGCAACCCTCTGCTCATGGACGCTGGTAGCAACGGCCGAGCGCCAACCACCACCAACACGTGCCAAGGGTTGACTTGTACTATTTTGAATTCATATTTATTTTTGAAAACTGAGTTTCAGCAGCAGCTGTTATCGATGTATCGTTACAGGTACAGGTAAGATCTATCTATCAACAATAACAGCAGACATTGAATTAAGTACATTCAAATTCAAAATTGCAGGTATAAGTACCCGTATATATATCCACCAGCGATTGTTGACTATTGACGCGCCACTTTGTTCTCACTCACCAGTCACACACCTGTCATATATCGTTGGGGTCGAAGTAATACACCGTGGAGTCCCGTGAATATATCATCTCAACCAACGGGATAATGGGATGCAAGTCAGGGTTCTTGTACAACTCCGCAAGGAAGCTCTGGCGGGAAATGGTGTTGAAGGCGTTCTCCAGGTCCAAGCTTAGAAGGCTGCAATCATGAATAGCTTGTAGGCCAATGCGAGTGCTATGAATGGCTCGCTCTATACCCGCTTTGGTGAAAACCGATCGTCGTACAAGGCCAAGGTGGTCGGCCGCGACAGTCGCTATCCGCGCTATGGCGTGACAATGAGCTAACTGCGACATAACGCTGCCATGAGCAAGCGGCCGAACTTTAGGAGCTTCACCCCGAAGGCGAGTGGCGTCGCGGTCGACCCCGGTTTGCTTGTGAAGAGCCCACCCGGTCGCATTCGGTCCGCCGCAGCCTCGGGAATGTTTCCCGCCGAGTAGCGGTTAACCCACTTACGCCATGCCGGAAAATTCAAGTCACGGACATGTTCCCATCGCCAGCCATCAACGTGGGGGGCCGACAAGCGAGGTGCTTTTCTCAAGACAAGGAGCATAGACTCCTCCCATATTTTGAGGCTGTCACTGTCATCTAAATACGTGAGGGGTGGGCGCGCCGGGGGGGGCATGCGGTCGGGGAGATCTCAGTCTGGGTGGGGAGTACCGGGGGGAGGATGCAACCGCTGAAGAGCGGCCAAAGCCTCGTCCGCATCCTCTACCATTCCGAAGTCGGCTCCGTCCATGGCCAAACGGGCCCGTCGCAACTAGCCAACTTCCACTAGCTCACGGGCCCGACGGAAGGCAGCACGGCGTCGGAGGTCACCTCCATAGAGGCGAGTCGGTGGGTGGTGCTGCTCCCGTTGAGTGTTCTGGGCCCGGCGACGACGAGAGCCCCCCCCCCCCCCCCCACTCCGGCCCCGACCGCCGGGGCGTCTAGGCGCAGAAGCCCCCGGGCACGCACGTGCAAGCTCACCTCCATCTCGAATATCACGTAGAAGGGTGTCAATGCCCGTGAGTCCGTCCTCTCCGGACGTAGAGAACCAGAGACGGACTCGACGTTGGACCGGGGAGCGGATGCGAGCACCGGGCGCCGCCGGGAACGGTCGGAGGAAGAGGCCGCCAAAGAGGTGAATTGCCAAAAAAGCTCCAGCGGCCCGAGAGTCCGTTGAGGGAAGGGAGGTCGCATATTCGAGGGTGTCTTGTAGGGCAGAACGTAGGTCGTCTCTCGCTGTCGCTCAGACCCCTCGGGCCACAATAACAAGTCTGAGCTCAAGTAGACAAGCGACAGAGTCGTTGTCGGAGCACCATGAGGCTGGAGTAGCTGCTTTAGGGGGGGGGTCGGAGTCTCGGAGAGCAGCCTCTCGGCGGAGTGCGGCGGCAGATGGGGGCATAAAAGCTTGTCCGTGAGGTATCGGGGGTCCATCATATGAAGGGGGGGGGGGAGTGAGGGGGATAAGCTCCGGTTCGGCCCGGGGTGAAGAAGGGAGTGAAGCCAAGGGGGGGGGAGTCCACCCAAAGCATGGGGGGGAGGGGTGACAGCTATTCGGAGGGGGCATGGTCCAATGAGCGGCGGAGGGGAGCTGCCATCATAGTCGTGAGGCAACATTGGAGAATCGGGAGCGGCCACACAGTGTAGGCATGGAGCGGTAAGAGGGCGAGCTTGGGTGGCAGATAGAAGGTGGTCGCCCGAGGCACAAAGGGAAAACAAGGCCGGAGAGGAGGTCGCAAGGTGGCGAGCTTGGCGACGGTGTGCGGAAGTAGAGGGGCCATTGCCAGTTATAAACATGTTCGTGTGTCTGGCGAAATTAGAGCGCGATTTACGCCCAACAAGCCGTATGCCATACGGAGCGCAAGTGTAACATCCCCCCCGCGACGGGGATAGAACACCCGATGCACTTAGGCCCGGCTCCGACCCAGAAGCTCCGGCATGGGCACCATCTGCAACAAGCAACCGCAACTCGCCGGCTTCCAACAACATCATTTCGCCGCCAACCAGCTCGAGCCCTCCGCCCGGCAGCAGAAGCACTATGTCCATTGGCACCAACAGCTGCAGAACCGGCACCGCTGTCAATCCTCTGCCCACGGGCCGTGGCAACATCGGCGATTCGCTGACCAGCAGTTGCAGGAGCACCACTAGCAGCGCCATCACCGGCTAGAGCTCTCTGTCCAACAGCCCATGCTGCAACAACCGGGCGCGGGCCTGCACAGGTAGGTGCATAAGCACCACCAGCGGCCCTACCACCAGCCACATGTTTGTGCCCACAAGATCCAACACGAACACTAGCAGCTCGGCGCGAGCGAGCCCCGGCAGCCGCAAGTCCCATAGCGGTAGCAATAACAACATCTGCAACACCACTCGCCGCAACCCTCTGCTCATGGACGCTGGTAGCAACGGCCGAGCGCCAACCACCACCAACACGTGCCAAGGGTTGACTTGTACTATTTTGAATTCATTTATTTTTGAAAACTGAGTTTCAGCAGCAGCTGTTATCGATGTATCATTACAGGTACAGGTACGATCTATCTATCAACAATAACAGCAGACATTGAATTAAGTACATTCAAATTCAAAATTGCAGGTATAAGTACCCGTATATATATATCCACCAGCGATTGTTGACTATTGACGCGCCACTTTATTCTTATTCTTTATTCTTACCAGCCGCGACCCATCAGTCACACTCCTTCCACGTCCGCAAGGAACATACCTCAGGCAACAGCACGGCATCAGCTGAAGTATAGTTCACCCAGGCTGTGGGCGCTTCTCGTGCCTCGGGGGTGCCGCGGACAGGATCACGGGAGGATGGTCGGCAGACAGTCGGGTCTGACGGCGCTGTTTTCGCGGCATAATGCGGCGCGACAGCGCGTCGAGCCGCCTGTCGAGGAGGAGGACCGCGCGCTGGAGCTTATCGTCAGCGACGAAGAGGCTGGCGAGGAGGAAATAGAGGGTGTGAGCGACGACGGGCGGGATGAGGGCTGCGAGGTGTGGGGAGCGACTGCTGACGGGGGCGGCGGTGGTGGCGAGGACGGCGGTGGTTGTGTTGGTGGGGCGAGGAAGAAGACGCTCAGGGAGTTTATGGCACCACGACAGGCTGAGCAGCAGGGGATGCTTCCCAGGGCGGCAAGCAATTTGTGCCGGGCGCTGATGAGCTCTGAGACGGGTGGTCGCATGAGCCCTGCCGCACAGGTTCCACCCTCCTTCAACCTCCCCACTTTCCCCACCTCAACCCTCTTGTCTACTGTTGACGCCCTCCACTTTCATTCTCATGGGTTAGCAGCAGCAAAAGCAGGTTCAGTCTTTGGTGGTTCAGTGGGACACTGGAAGGACGAAGAGCAACCCGTCACCCGTCTTCCATCTCATTGTTTTGCATGATTTCCATGCTGAGCCTCATTCCTTCAATAGCAGCGGTCGCCAATTCTCAACGCGAGTCACGCAGAGCAACCACAGATCCGTCTTCCATCTCATTATCTTTAATGCTGTCAATGCTGAACCCTATTCCCTCTAATGTGGCGGTCACCCGTCTCCAACGCGAGGTGCAGCCCACAGAAGCTGCTCTGACAAGAAGTATTTCCCTCTCAGACAAACGCCTTTGGTATTGCTCGGGATGCCTACTATGAGCTGCCCACCGTGCCAGGCAGTCACACCTTTCAGCACCACACGCGACCGCTTTCGGAGCACAACGCAGTGTGGGGCACCAACACCAGCCCACCGCATGGACGACACACCTCCAGGCTGTGCGCTCCTGCCCCCCTCCTCACCCTCACCTCCCTCATCCTCAGCTCGATCATGTCTTCATCCTTTCAGTTCGCTCAGCCAGTGGAGTGCGCTGCAGGAAGCTCGGCTATGTGGCTGCCATTGAGTTTGACGCTGTCGGGGAACTTCTCGCCTGCGTCTCCTCTTGCGGCACCCTCGCTGTGCTGGACTTTCTCAACCTTCGATGGGCCTCCAAGGTCTCCCTCCCCTCTCTCCTCCCTCCCCGCAGGCAGCTCCGCCATCCTTAGCTTCACCCTGGCTTCTGCTTCGTTGCGCATATATTTGCGTGTCGGGTTGTTTCGGATTTCGAGCAATTCCGCTTCCTTTTACGTCGACGCAGGAGGCGCTCGCCGCGGGGCACGACAGCACCACGCTCTGCACGCCCCTCGTTAAGCTGCAGACGGAGCGACGACTCGCGATGGTGCGGTGGAGCAAGGCGAACCAGAACCACGTCGCTTGCGTCTCCGCGGGGGACAAAACGGTACGCCCCGTAGTTCCGAGGAGGCGAATAGCGACTTTTCGCGACACCCGTTTGCGTGCTAGACATCCATTCGGTGAAGGTGCAGTGCGGCATGTGCGTTGACTCCAGGTGGCGCTGTACGACTTGGAGTACTGTGGGCGCAAGCCGACCCGGACGTTCGAGGTTCAAGGCTCCGGGAACGCGGGCTGGGCGGGGAACGTGGGGCTGCGGGGTGCGACGGGCCTATCCGACCTGAAGGTGCTCCGTGCTCCTCCTGGCCCCGTCGCTGTCTCTGATGACGGACATTTGAGTATCTACATCTCATCTTTAGCGGCCGAACTCGTCCTTCTATTTCTTTTCCGGCATCTGCATCTTCGACCGTGCTCTCTGTTCGCTGTACACAATCTGTCCGACGACGTTTTGCGCCCATGTTTTTTTTAACTGCAAGTTTGGTGTGGTAGAGCACAGTGTCCTTGTCGTAACAAGGGTATGTCCACAGCTGCTTCAGTAACGTCACTGGCACTGAGGTGGGATCTAATTTTTTTGAGAATTGAAAATGTTTTTAATTTATTTTAATGTGGTGACGCGAAAGAGAAATGGGCCGTTACTGCGGAAGAAGAAGCGTTGGACCGGTTGTCGCCGGCGGTCCGGGCTTATTTTTTGCTTACTCCTATTCTTGCGAGTATACCTGATTGCGACAGTCTTTGTTCTTTTATTAAGGATCACTCCATCCAGTCTCAAGAACTCCTTTGCTGGTACCGCGTCAGAGCTGCTGCGCGCCCGCAATTGTCGTATTTTAAAATTAACTACGAAAAAGTATGTGACAAAGAAAAAGTAATGCAATTAAAATCTGGTGTCGCTGTGCTGTAGTTTCTTTCCCCGGAGCGGAGCTTGGGGTACGCGTTTGCGACCGCCGGAGCGGCGGGTGTAGTGGCGTTATGGGACCAGCGCACGAGCTGTCGGTACCAGACGACAACGCTGGCCGCGGCCGCGCGCTCTCGCGCGCTACACTGCTTGGAGGTGGTGGACGGAGGCCGGCGGGTGCTCGCGGGGACGGACGCGGGGGAGATTGTCGGATGGGACCTACGCGGAGGGCGGAGTGGGGGGCAGATGTTTGGCGGCGGCGGCGCCTACAGCCACCCGCTCACATTCTCTATCCCTCTGGACGCCATGGTCCGAAGCATAAGCGGTGCCTCTGTACAGGTACGCCTGCTGATGCGCCTGCTATGCTGTGCTGGCAGTGAAGCCGCGACGCCCCGGCACAACCCGTACTTATTCACGATATTGATATTTCATTCTGAGTTCGCGCTGTGTTTTTCATCTCGGCAGGGCGACACTCCCACGTTCAGAGGGCCGGTGCACTCCATCTCGGCAGACCCGCTGAACGAGCGCCGGTTGGGTTTTTCTCTTGCGTCTGGCACGAGTGGCGTGTATCATAGCTCACTGCAGCACCTCACCCATGTGTTCAGTCCGGCGTCGCAACCCGCAGGAGGTGGGTGCCTTCGCTGTCGGGTATTTCCGGTGCATTAGACGGCCAGTTTCCGCGTGCTTTTCGAATATTTTCACGAGTTGCAAATTTCCGAATGTTAAAACCCAGAAAATTGGCTACGACAGAAGGTGGTGGGCCAGAAATAGGAGCGATGGAGGCCTACCGAGCTTCGGTACGGGGAAAGCGCCGCGGGGCGTGGTGGGGCGCCGGGCGAGGATTTGTCCTCGAGTCGCCGTACACGGGGGAGCTGCTCATGCTCGACTTCGGACCCGGAACGTCGTCGTCTAGCTCCCACGGTGAGCAACACACCAGCCGGCACGTCGACTCGTTTGAAAATACAGGATGAAAAAATTCGGGTTAGTTCGTGGTTTGAGTCTGCGAGCCGTGCCCTTCAGGTGGCGTGAGACTGAGCGAGCGTAGTGCTGCACGGATACCGATGCGGCTGGGTGCGGTGTGCAGTGTCGGCGTCAACCCACGCACGGATGAAATCGTCGCGGGTGGCACAGAGGTAACGAGGTTTTTTGCTATATATTCGCAGCTTTGCTTCGCGAGTAAACAACCGCTGAAGTCGAGTCCTTCCGCACGATGGTGTCACCGTTTTCCGCCAGCCCACCGTCGCGCATGACTGCTGCTGAACTTGTTTGTATTTTGGCAGGGGGCGCTCTGCGTTATGCACCAACAGCCACCTCCTCTGCCGTGAGACCGCTGTCGTCAACGAGGACTACGAGAGTATTTGGGAGGTGGGTCAACCCGTAAAGGAATGAAAAATAATTTCAAAATAATAAAGCATGATGCTGCTATACAACACATCAAAGAAATAGGTCCCTGAAGATCTATCTTTTAGTGGACGGTTGACTCGCATGCGCTAAATGGACCACTACAATGATATCGCTATCTATCGTGATTCGTGTTGCCTTGAATAATGTGACGACCATGACAGTGAAAAATATTCACAGCATGTGCAAATTCTGCGATGGCTGCAATCTGAGGGCCCTCTCATAGTCCGATTTCCATCTATGCCATATAGGCCCGAAAGCGGCCATAGCAGTGGGTTAAAACAATGACGACCAATAACGCAAAGGGAGACTCGATAGCAATAAGTAAGAAATCGCGAGACGCCGTCCTGGCCGCATTCGACTAACTACCGCGGCTCCTATTGCTCCGACACCGTCCCTATCTAAATGGCCCGGCGCTATAATGCCCAACGTAATTTCCGCTTACTGGCCTTGATACCGAGGGTGGTTACGTTTACCTACGCCGGGAGTTGGGATTGGGAGTGTGGGAGTTGGGGTAAGCAGTTGTTCCGGTAGTGCTGAGGGATTTAGTTAGTGGGGCGAGGTAAATTATTTTCCAACGATGATGTTTATATTTGCGGCGAGGCGCGTCGAGAGTGTTCGCTGCTCATTCCGAATCCGACAGCGAGTGCGGACATGCAGATAGATGATTGACGACGGGAAAGCGCCAATAATAAATTAAAACCCGGAGTAATGACTTCACAAGCCACTCGAATTGTTCCAGAGACGGCCACGTGTAATTTCGCTACCTACTACGGGAACTCCGGGAATTCGAGGAAGTCAGCGATTTCTTCAGGCGCAGCGTTGAAGCCGAGGGAGTCGAGAAGGTCACTCGGAGGCAGATCCAGCAGCTGCTGCCAAACTAGATCCTCGTCATATGAGCGGAAATACTCAGTATGGAATATCTCTTCCAATGATAATTCCCCCTGCTCCGCAAAAGCGAGCATACTCATCTGCGGGTCTGGCGACATCGCATCCATTTCCTCGAGCGGAGTCGGCACCGTCTCGTCCCACTGGGAAGGTACCCCGTCAGTTTCGGCCGTCGTCGGTTCCGCTTTCACAGCAGTACCCCCCGGCATCACTGTCGAACTGCACCCCGCCTGCGCCAATTCCTGCTTAACCACAGCCACACACAAGCAACGTCAGCAGTATGATATTGTGTGTGCAAAGAATTGACCAAAGGCAGCTTTCACTCACGACGGCAAAACGAAAACCGAAGCAAGGTGTCGCAAGACGGGGGGGAGGCATACCTTTTTGTCGCCTTCGGTTTCGAGTTTGAGAGCTACAATAGGTGGCTCATCGTGGACGTCGTCATCTTCAGCATTCTGCAAGGCACCGACCAGCGGAGGCATACACCTTATCGAAACACCCTTGCCAGATATCAGCAATACCATCGGCCCAAGATTCAAAATACATGTTCATGTGTGCGGTAGTGCGACAGTATATATATATATGGGAATGGTGGCAACGACAAGACAGCACATACCTCTACACGCGGCTCATCTTTCACGTCCTGCTTCTTAGTTTTCCTGAGCTTCTTGGCAGCCGGAGCCGCAGCGCGGGTGGTACGACCCACGCCACGCTCAGAAGCGCCAACAGCAGCAACACCATGGCCGCCGTACTCACGCACAGCCTGCCGACCACCACCAGTTAGTCTAGGTCACAAGACGTTCACGCTCGACGTAATGTCAAACGAGGGTCCTAGCATAGCTGCTGCTTTCGAGTTTCGACTGGTTGATCGCTGTTGTGTATGTTTTAGTAATCACACATGCGGTCAAAAAATGAGAACAATGTGAATTGCTGAATTTTGGATACATATATATTAATCAATCAAATGTATCCAAATCATCGATGATGATGTATTGATTTCTTTCCCTCCGTGACGGCAGCCCTCACCTGATTGAGTGTGCTGGCGTTAGCTGCCTTTGTCTTGCGCTTGCGTGAGCGGTTGTTCGCCGCCGCCGAGGCGCGACCACTGTCGTGTGGTGCACTGGCATGTCCTCCGCTGGATGATGCGCCATTGTCTTGAACAGCCGGTGTAGCAGGGGCGGCCGCACTGGCACCGCCCTCTGCCTCTGGAGTCTGAAAAGCCTCAAGTAGACGGATGCCCTTATTGGTAGCCAGTTCCTTCCTAAACTTGTCGGTGACCGTGTACTTTTGATGGCGCACTCGCGTGATATACTCCAAAACTGCTGCTCTGTCACTCTCAACTTCGCACCCCAACACAACGCTCAACGCCTTTGCCACAAATTCCCATGTCACATTCCGGCAATTAAATTCAGCAAACTCGTCTGCAAACTCCTCTCCCAGAACAGCGGCAACGCATAGCGTGTACTCCCTGCTACGCCCATGCTTCGTGATGTCTGGCTTGTTCGTCCTCCGCTTGTTAAGTTCGGCGTAATATTTTTGCTTGACATCCTCGTCGGCGACAGGTATGACACATAGCTCCACCATCGCCTCCCATGCTGTGATACTGGCGACAATCGCGCGGAGAAATCGAATGAAGGAGATCGTGGTGAAAAAATCCATCAGACGACCGTCTAAGAATGAGTGAAAGTCCTGTTGAGGAAGAATGGACGATGAGAATGGCAACACTGAGTCGCCGTTTCCAAATCTGCCCGCCGTGCCACTGCGCTGCTCATCAGTGGGAATGCATGAAGGATAATAATGGAATGATTGAAATGGTAGGGGTGCCGTCCGCCCATTCGCACAGACATTGTGCGACACATATATACACACACAGAAATACCTTCATGAGAGTTACATCCCTACGTGAATTCATGCAAAGACACAGACAGACACATGTACTTACTCATATTCATAAATGAGTACATACATACAAACGTGGATAGATACTGACGTACACACACACACACACACACACACACACACTGTTCTGAACCTGGTGACGGTGCGTGCGCGCCGCAGTGCCCACCCCGCATGCCAGGGCGCACAGGCGGGGCGCTTATTGCTTTGGCGTGATATGGACAAGAACCGCCGATACTCATCGACTATAGTTGGTTGTGCATATACGGTAACTAATTAATATTCGCCGGACATCAGTGATACTACGACTTATTCAACGCGATAATTCTGCAATGTCGTATCCCTGACGGAACAGGTAGGCGAGGCGTCAGTAAAGCGATAGATGGGGCAGGTTACTGTATGTATTTTGACGTGACATATAGAAAACTGGTGCCGTTCGCGTGGATTATTTGTGTCAACACTATCAACTTGTATATACATGCAATCAGCGTGCGCGCGGCGTAAACAGTACAACCGCGTTACACAGCGACTGGCGATGCGTCAGATATGTAGCTGCGTATGCACCATTACAAACAGCGCAACGAAAAAGTGGTAAAACTACCGCTATATCGATTACCGAGTAGACCGTGACTGCTAACTCGTCTCGTTGCTACCACAGCAATGCAACAAGAAAGTCCAGGACTTCTAGATCGATTACCGAGTAGACCGTGACTACTGCCTACTCGTCTCGTTATTACCACAGCAATGCAACAAGAAAGTCCAAAGCTTTGTCCCCACAGGGAGCGATCCCCGTTCGGCCGTTCCTACACCTGCTGTCATTGCGGAAAGTGGAAACGCGAGCTATATACCGGCGCCCGGGTTACAGGCTTGTAGTTTGATTGGAACCAGCGGATAGTCTAGCAGTTGCGAAGACACCTTTGACGTCACGTGAATGCTGGAAAGAGAATACAGACGAGTTGCGTGCACCGTCCTGAAGGGACTCCGTGACGCGTTGCTCTCGGAGTTCGGACAACATCGCGTTGCGTTGGTGAGGGTGGCGGCGCGGGAGTATGGCGTCGGTGCGGAACCACTCGCCGTGACAGCCTATCGAAAGTAAGGGGGGTTCATTGGGTACTTACAGGAGGATTAGCGACGCTTGGGCTTGAGCGAGTGCCCTTCTCCGTGGTCGCTGGACTGTTGTCGGGAGGTGTGGTTCTGAATGCTCACTGACGGCGACGACAAATTTATGGTCGGCGGTTCTGGCCGGACCGGATTGAGATTCAGGTTTGTCCCGGACTGTGATTTTCACGGCGACAGTCCGGTGCCACAAATGAAAACAGTACACTACTCTGAACTGGCGGAAACGGTGGTACGGGTACGAATTACTTTACTTCCCTGATCGATCGTCGGAGTTGAGTTTCGTCCGAACAGAGCTCAAAAAAAAAAAAAAAGTTCTCACCAGACCAGCGAACGCTAATACTTTAAAGCAGTATTTCAGTCCACCACGGGACGGGATACCGCGAGATTTATCCCGTCATCAGCGAACAGCAGGCGGATGCGACAACTGGACTCAAATACGGGGAGAAATACTCATGGTTGAAGTACAACCGTAAATTGTCTACCTGATTTACGCGGTATTTCAATTTTGGAACTTTCGCGGAATAGTTTGATTTATTATCGCTGATAACACTGTACGTATTTGCGGAAATGATGATGCGTTTCGTCCTGATCGATGTGTGCTGCGTACGGTACAGGTACATCACATTTGTCGTCCGTGTGCCTGGCAAAAACGTAGTAAAATAAAATTGTCTTCAAATAAGATGTCCAGTTTCACCGGGAACTCGAATGAATATACGCCATGTGAAAAAAGTTATTCGTACATGTTTAATTTCGTACTGGGGCAATGTAGTGGTGCCTGATTTCAGGTCGGCACAAGTGACAGATATTGATCTCATCACGTGCTCATCTACTACAGCGGCGATCACACGTCAGCCACTTTTACCTGCAGTACTCTAGATCCACGGTGGAAGAGAAGCAAGGCGACGGGCGGATCGTGGATATATCTAGCGCTCATGGACAGCTCGCGCGGGTTACATACGCTATCGCTTTCTCTCTTGCTCATCATTTTCACAACTACCACACCTACAGTGACGAGTTCCAACACCCGCCTAACCAAAAGGTGAGCTAGTCCTCCCACGCTTGCGTGACTTTTGCCCGTCCACTCGCCGTGCGATCTGTCGTCGGCCTGAGCGAGTGCTTCAGTGGCCAGATTACTATAGTCCGCTACCTCCTGTTGCCTCGCGATCTTAGACACCAAATTACTGCACGGCCACACTGCCGAGTCTTTTCACACTCTGCACGGGGAAGTTGGTGGAAATACTGTTTGATTTCAGCACCTTACTTGGATGTTCAGGACATGCGCGAGGTTTTCTGCGTTGCTTTCGAAGCGTAACCACACAGTTTATTGATTTCTTTACCGATCGGCTGCCTTTCTCGTATGACAGTGTATGGTAGTACAAATCAGGGACTCGCACAAGTTGAGGAGCGTGTCAGCACATAACCGCTTGCAGACAACAATAACTTTGCGCTTTAAGTATGATGTGGCAACACCCGGCGAGACGATATCATAGGTAGACTTAACGCGCCGCATCGGTGCGAAGAAAGATGGCCAGTGACCACCTCACTTCTCCCGCTCGGCGCTCGCGGTCGTACTACTCACACTGAGCCTGGGCCAGACTTCAATGTCGGCGGGGTTTACACTTATCCGTGGCACTTCGAGCCGAAGCTCTAGCCCATTTTACATACTCACATCAGACTAATGTCTAATATTTACCGCTGCCGCTCTTCCCTTTCGAGTGACACTGCAAATGGTGTGATGCTTTCGAATATATGTAGCTCGAGTTGCGTTCTCCCGAAAGTTTGGACCTCGTCTCTGAGCACTTCCGATCGACTGTAAGGGTTGATAAAGGTATTGTCTGACTGTAACTCAGATATGCGAGTATCTATCGTCGTTCGACCAAACGGTCCAGGATGGCACCATCTGCGAGATGACTTTCCACGACGATTGCACACGGGCGCGACTGCTGATGCCGGCACCTGGCGACTGTTGATAGTCGCGGCTGAGAAGACCTCGGTCGGCGTATACCGACAACACGGCGCCTATTCGTTTATTTTATTCTTTACTCTTTATGATTCGGCAAAGTTCTGTTCGAAGCGAACATAAATACATAAATTCCAGGTGTTTGGGTGCACTAATGCAATAATGCTAAATTAATTTCCATTGTTGTTTTTTATACGCGGCTGAAGGCTGATCCTTATGGAACTTCTGATAGTGTTCCCAAGCATTAACCCACTTTGCTTCTGTTCTGTCCATTCAGATCCAGCGTTTCACGGCAGAACAAAAAAAACCAGCGACGCGGGAAAAATGTCATCACCGATGTATGCAATGAATGCGAACATGCCCGCAACGGCAGCGGACGACGGGAGTGGTCAATCAATCATCAGGGTACGTACAAGGCTAAACCTAGGACAGCTCAGAAGCTCTGCGATTTGTATGGGTGATATGTGTCGTCATTTTCGTGAACACCAATAGAAAAGGAGTCATCTTCTCTGTGCATGTCGACAAGCATCTCTCGATGCTGCCTTGATCGAGCCTCCTTCTATAACCAATGAATACCACGCAGACAAGTCACGACAGCGTTTCAAGAGTGAATATACGCGCGTTTCTTACGATATGATTTTGGCTCGACCTTAGTTTCGATTGTGGTGATTTCTTATGACAGGCGTTCGATGAGGATTGCAATTATTTCGGCTGTGACAATCCAAAGTTGGACACAGGCGATTTCTCGTCTACAGGTTATTATGCGTCTGTGAAGAGACTGAAAAGGGAAGAACTGAAAGAAGAGGTGAGTAAGCAATTTCACGGCGTGTACTGGCTCGCTTGTGCCACTATGATCCGCATGAAGCATCTCTCGATGCTGCCTTGATCGAGCCTCCTTCTATAACCAATGAATACCACGCAGACAAGTCACGACAGCGTTTCAAGAGTGAATATACGCGCGTTTCTTACGATATGATTTTGGCTCGACCTTAGTTTCGATTGTGGTGATTTCTTATGACAGGCGTTCGATGAGGATTGCAGTTATTTCGGCTGTGACAATCCAAAGTTGGACACAGACGATTTCTTGTTTACAGGTTATTATCCGTCTGTGAAAAGACTGAAAACGGAAGAACTGAAAAAAGAGGTGAGTAAGCAATTTCACGGCGTGTACCGGCTCGCTTGTGCCACTATGATCCGCATGTATCGATGCGATGTCGACTGCCGCGGTATTATGTACCCGAAAAGCATTGCACGCGGGCGCTGATTCACTGTTTATTATGTGCGGTGTAGTTCGTCACTCATGGGCTCGGCGCGGCGCAGCATAAAGTTAAGGAGGAGACGTTCGATGATTTTCCCATCGGGGTTATTATAGGATTCAATGTTGAAGAAGCAAAAGAGGTGCACTGCCGCGTAACATATCTTTTCCTCCACAATCGCATGCGCGTCGTTATCATGTGATCTATACCGGCCTCTTTCCCGGAGGTTGCATATTACGAAGTTCAGTTGGACGTGCCTCCGTGAATACTATGTTCGTTATTTGCACGCCCGGAGCTAAGGTTCTTTGCGACTTCATGTGCACATCAGGCCAATCATTATGTTCCGACACAGTGGAATTTGAAGAGGGAGGTGAAAATGGAAAACGGAGACCATGAATATCAAGCCGAGGAAGTTTGCAACAATTATTGGATGAGCGACATTTTCACACGCCCAACGCCGGTGCCCAATTCGAAGGAGCAGGAGCTGAAGTTATTGGCCCATATTCTGTTATCGGATGACTCCAAGGAAAGCATGTTCCAGCATCCAACTTCCAACATCCAACATCCAGCATCCAACATGTTCCAGCATTTACCAGCTGTCATGGATGAGAATGACCTGCTTGTAGTCCCAAACATGCTTGACTGTGAATAGTCAAACATGTGTATTCACATTGACTGCTGTGATGTTTGACTCTTTGTACGACTTGTTGTTCACTACCCCGTGCAAACGTTTTTTATGGTGGAATTGATTTATGAAAGATGTAATCGTATTTTCCATCGTGCATATATCGTCTCCTGCTATTCTACTGTAACTATGCGCACCGTCTGAAACAGTTTATCGGCACCAAATTGCATGAACCATTGCTGCTTATTGTTATGCACGGAAATTCATCCCTCACGCCATGAGACAGCCGTACCGTCGACGAACTGCTGAAAGCTTGCCAGGAAATGATGACTGGAACTCCTGAAAATGAAGAGAATGAAGGCCCCGAATATATAATACATCCATATGTAACTCAAAGCTATGCAAATCTGATAAAACTGGTATTTGTAATTTGAGAAGTTAAATGAAGCGCGCGTTCTTTATCAAACATATACAGTTTTCGTCAACTCGCGAGTCCTCGCGCATCAATTTCGCCGTTTATGTGGTGATTTATGTACAGACTTAAATGGCCTCATTCCCTCTGTGTCTCGCCACGAGGCCTTGCGGAGGCGCGCCAAAGTTGCGCACAACTCATTTTTAAAATACCATTCGTCTCGTTCCCATGATTTTTTTCCCACATCGGTACCGAGCAGCGCAAGCGGTTGCCGTCTATGGGCGGACCCGTACTGGCAATCACAACACCGTCTAAAATATACTCGTAAACAATTTGATTTCCTAAAAACATTTTGCACACCAGTATGAAAATTACATTAATGTAATTTGTCGTTATTCTCCACGATGCGTGGCTTGTGCCAGCCGCTACGAAGGCGCTAGTCAGCCAAGTTGGTCAATCTGCGCTTGTCAAAAGGGGCCCACCTTACCACTATTCGTATGCGGCACTACGACTCCGGTCGTGCCGGAGCCGGGGGTGGGGGAGGTAGACGAAAATCCCCCTCACTCAAGTCGTCGACGGCCCCGTCTCGATCCAAGCACACCCATGTCCGAGATTGTTGCTCCTCCCGTCGCAGCTCGCCTCCTAACGCACTAGACTCCGCTTCCCCTCCGGAGGCTGGAAAGGAAAGGAAATTCATAGCTTCGGATGGCGTCCGAGTGGCGGTCATGCCGCCGCGCCAGGCTTTCTCATTTCCCCGGCCCATCTCCGTCTGTTTTCCAACACCTATCTAATCGCGATGAGGCCGTCCGTGCCTTGCCTCGGTGGTTTGCACTACAAGGGGGGCGCCTTTACTCGTTGTGTGCCGTTGCGATAAACCTTAGCCCACGGCATCAAGCAACCATGTTGGTGATTGGGTACCGAATAGGGTAGGGGTTGGTCGAGAACATGGATCGAGGCGTCGTCCGCAAAAGATGTCGGGCGCGAAAATATTTAACCGAAACCCTCCGTATCGGTTCTTTCCGGCGGTGGTCGGTCCGGAGGACCTCCGCCGCTAGACCGTGCCGCTCCTCCGGGTGCGACCCTCCTCCGGCCCGCTTCGCGTCGTGCCTCACCCCCATGGGAGGCTCGACATCCACATGGTTGGTCGTCGTCCAGCGAGCGCCCTTCCCTTGCTTCGTTGCCCAGCTGTCCGCCGCCAGCTCCAACACCCACCTCCCGCCGCAGATCCGCCCGTACCCTCGTTGCCGCCAAACAACTCTTGAGATACATGTCCCGCTCCATATGAGCATGCTAGTATTCATGATTGGAATATCCATCCTTGAAAAGTAGTATCGGACTGCCCGAGCCGGAAGTATTGGCGTTGGTTTACAAATTATATTTTGAAAAGCCTTGAATAATACCAAGGCTTCCCGACAAGTAGTAATCAATAGCAAAAAATACGCATCCTACCGTCACTTATCACCGCAATAAATTTCAAGGTAGTGCTAAAGTACTACTAACCACAACACCCAGTCGGCGCTCGAATGAGCTATACCGACCATCTTCGCTTAGGGCTTGGCCACCCCACGAGCGACAGATTGGTGGACACCTAACCATTGAACAACGAGATCCGACCACCTCTTCCCCCCGAGCCTCGCTCACTCCGGTCAGTGGATCCGTAGATACACCATACGGTGCACACTCAAAGGCGTAGCTTTCCCAAATTCGGACTTTGTCCTCCCGACAGCTTCCACGCCACCACTTTCAAATCCAAATCGAAATCAAGACAAATTTTTACTCAACACAGAATACACACAACATCGCTGACAAAAATCCCCTCCACGGGTACGGCGCACGCAACCGCGCTCCAACGAGCGTCCGGACGTTACTTTCCGCCGCCCCAAAAGGTAAACCCGGGTCTCCTCCACCCTAGTCGTGCGCCACTAACACACGTTCACTACCACAAACCCACCAAGTCAACCAAACATCGACCCACCACTCTCTCCGACAGCTTTTCCATTGCTCTGGACCATGTCAACTCCCCATTCTAGCCTCCTTGCCCCCTACAAGCATGCTTTGATGCGCGATCGGCCCGTGACCCTCCAGCTTGGGGGTCACCCCAACCCCCGGAGCAGCCTCACAAGTCACCCACTTACTCCTTTTCTTACTCCTTTTCTTGCACACATGACATCATTATCGATGCATCTCTGGAGCCCGCCCCTAGTCGGGACCTCCATACATGCATACACCTATGATCCTTGCTGCACCCAAGTCAACTACCGCTATGGGACGGGCCGCTAACATGTCGGTCCGTGTGGTAGACTCGTATCTCCTCACAAGCCAGTACTCCATCACCCCGTAAACTTACTAGCTTTTGGATACATGGAGTTTACCTCCTTAATCGATTAAACACTGGGACTCGCTGCTTTCCGTGTACTCGATCGCTCGCCGCTGGCTCCTCGACAGCCTTAATAAGTTCGGCGACCTCACAGCCCGTTCCAAAGGTATAATCAACCACCATCAAAACCAATAACATACAACTCTCCCTCAACATAGAAATGAATTGCATCCTCATCTCCACCAACGGCACCGTCACCATTCCCCCCAAATAAACCCTCCTCCTCCGAAGCTCACATATACACGCCACTTGCACTCTCAACATCACCCAAGACCACTACTCCACCTTTGGTAGAGCCCGGCTCTCGGACCCCACCTTCACCACCTCAACATCACTACAACCCCTCCATATTTACTATACCGTACATTTTTCCTATACCGCAAACCCCCCACCCTCCTCATCCTCTGGACCCGTCACTACATGGAAGTCGACACCATCCCCAAGTGGAAGCTGAAGACTTCCGACGGCTCGATGATGGACACCGATGAGGACGCCCCCTTTCACCTCGAATTCCTTTCCGACATTTAACTCTCACCCTCACACATCAACCCCGACCTCACCCTGCCACAAACCCTAAAACCCTCCCGGAAACGCCGCTCCAACTCCCAGTTACCCTCCGCCGTCCACACAACCACCGCCACCCCCTCTTCTGGATGCGGGCTCGACGGTTTGAATCTACAACACCACAATATATTTAAAACAACCTATATTATTGGCAGGCCTTCAGTTCAGTCGGTTCATGACTACTATCCCTTTGCCTTAGAGGATGGGGGTACATAACCCCGGATGGGGCCTTGGGTCGCTATCTTCGTGATACCTTGCAAGATATGGCAATGTTGATGTTGTAGCATACCTTCTTGAAATACCTCCATGCAAGCGTTTGTACTGCGATTTTCATATGTTTCCTTTCGTCGATTTCTTGGGGATGTGCGTCGTTCATGCATCGCCTAGTTTGCTTTTTGTGGTTTTGCATGGAACGCTGGGTTCCTATCTTCGTGATGCCTTGCAGGGGGGTGGTGTAGCTGCTGTTGCCTGCCTCCCTGCTCCGAGGCCTCCCTGCTCAGAGGCGTATGTATCTCTTTCTTTTATTTTTCGTTTTTTACTGTTGGATTCCACTATTTTCTTTGTAATAAAAATTTGAATTTGACTACCGCGATTCTGCTGCGGAATTAATCGATTCTGCGCATTTATTGGAGGGGGGATATAATTCTGCACATTATTTAAGGATTATCTATTTTGCGGAAATAATCCTCAACCGGACCTGGGAATTTGACCCTCCGCGGTATTAGTAGTTTGTGTCAGTCTTCTGCTTGTCAAGAGCCGGGTTACCTAGAGAATTACTGTCACGGCTGGGGGGGCGGATGAAAGCAAATGAAAAACAAATTGAGAGTGGTTGGCGAAATTTCATTTGATGTTTTGCGGACTGCTTGGCATTTATTAATAATGCATTATAAATAATAATATCTAACGGAAACAGAACGTGCCCTCGGGTAAACTGCAGTATATATATCGATTATTCTGCGCATTTACTTTGGGGGAATTGATCTTCAACCGGACCTGGCAAAGGCCGGATTACCTAGAATTACTGCCACGGCTGAAGAGGCGGATGAAAGCAAATAAAAAAGCAATTACAGTTTTGCGGTTTGCGAGTTTTCTTTGGATGTTTTGCGGACTGCTCTGCCTTTATTAATAGTGCATTAAAATAATAGGCAATGGAAGAAGTACGGGCGTTATCGCAGCTGGATACTACTGTAGTTATGATACAACTGTAGTTGGGACTTTACTTAGTACGCCCCCCTTTGTATACATACGATTCTGATGCAGTATATTAGATCGATCATTTTGGGGGAAACGATCTTCAACCGGACCTGGGCATTTGACCCTCTGCGGTATGCCTGCTTTGTGCCAGTATTCCGCTTGTCAAGAGCCGGGTTACCTAGAATTACTGCCACGGCTGAAGGGGTGGATGAAAGCAAATAAAAAAACAATTACAGGGCGGTTTTCGAATTTTCTATTGATGCTGATTTCCTGCGCATTTATTATTAATAATAATGCATCCTAAATAATAGCCAAAGGAAGTACGGGCGTTATCGCTGCTGGATGATGTACGTTCGTATACAGATACATAAAAAGCGATTGCAGACGATGTGCGGATCTCTCCGAAAACTGCTGAAAATGATAGCGTGTGTTGGAAGAAAGGGCGGTACGGGGACATTTTTAATTTGAGCTGGTTTTCCTCGTTATTTCCCAAAACTTCGGAGAATTAATCAATTCTCCTGATTATGGGGACATTTCGAGGGTGTTCAGCCAATTTAAGGTTGTTTCCCTGCTTACCCGAAACACCCCGAATCATCCGGTAATCCTCCGGTAATCATTCGGTATTTACAATTTGAGGTTGTTTCCAAGCTTTGACGAGCAAGTTGTTACTGCAAATTACTTAATCCTTAGGAGTAATTTCCCGAAGCTTTGCTGGAGAATTACGGTATTGTATATGTAACTTCAAACACTTCCGGAGTCGATGAGTTATTCCCATTTGGTGTGGTCAATACAAGAACCCCATTACGAAAAATTTGTATCCCGGGCACATAGGCTTGACGACGCCAATGTATGGTAAATGTCGTTGAAGTGGACCCGGAAGCGTCCGTGATTGACCACAGTTTTGTGCCAACAACTCCTTCCCGGAAGTTTATGTGGTCGCTAATAGTACCATCTGTTATTTCAACAAGAGCGTCGTATTCAGTTGGATAGTTTCTTTCATTGGTGTGGAAAGTCATATTTTGTGGCGTAATAGGGAACGTGGAGCTTGCAATCTGGTAGACTTGTATCCCATAGTCATAATTCGGCGGAATGCTATCCATGTAGAACTCCCACACCGTAGGTGGTGGTGGCGGGTCGGTGGTGTGCGTCCCCACCGGCTGCGGGCCCGCAGTATTACCGCGGGCATCGATAAGCTCCACCCAAAAGAAATAGGTGGTTTCGGGGTCCAGCCCGCTCACCGTGGTAACGCCATCCAAGTACCGTTTGACGCCGGTAGCGTGATTTTTCGTCGACGAGTTAAGCACCGCCGCGGTGGTGTTGGTGTACTCCGCCGGAACCTCGTCGACGGTGTTTCGGTAAAGCCGTACCTCGGTGACGCCACTCATTTTGGATTAGAGTAAGATTTTTCGATGCACCCGGGAATATTCGGTGCGTTCTCCTCAAGCCGATTCATCTCCGTTGACATGTGGCGGATGAAATCTCCCTCCGATGCGTACTCGGCATCTTGCAGGCGACGCAAAGTACATTCTGTGTTGATGTCCCGGACCACTTCCCCGAACCGTGATGCGTAGTTGTCGTGGCGTTCCGCTTTGTTCGGCCACTCAAGCCCGCTGTTCAAGGCCGTCACGGACCCGCTGAGTAGGGACAAACAACCGCTAACGATCGCGGGTACCCCGGTGGTAGCCGAAGGCTGCCCGATGCCGTACGTGAGGTTCAAGCAACCGACTCCGAGGCTGAGCGCCACCGTCGTGAAGAGAGACATATCCGCTAGACTCTTGAAGAGGGAGTGCGCGGCTTGGTGCATACGCTTAAGTCTTTTCGCATGCGTACGCCACTTCTCTAGCAAAGGATTATCCACTTGAACGGCAATGTCACTTTCACTCATTTTTGTTTTCACCTAAGAAAAACTGTCCCGGGTCTGATGTCAAGTCCTCCCACGTCAATCATTGTAAGCGTTCGGGGTTCCTCTACCGTGTTCCCGATGCTATTTTGCCGGATGCTCGTGGTGAAGCCAAGTAGGTAGTTCCAAGGCGGGAGGTAGGTGGTTACGTCAGGCCTATTGGTGTCCGACAGCCGCAGGTTTGTTTGGACAAGTGGCATTGTGTGTTACTACGTGTCGAAGAAAGAAAGCGTGATGGTGACACTGAAGGCGTCGGCGGGGGTGACCTCTATAGAGCTCTCCGCCAGTTCCGGGGCTGAATCGTCCTCATCAACGTCGAAGATGCCGCTGGTTTCTGATTGCGGCTCGAAGATTTCTACAAAACCCTCGTGCAGACCCGGGCGCAAAACACTCCCAGGGAACTTCGCCGTTCCGAGCGTATGGCGGAAGGTCATTCTTCGTCTCTTATTTGGTAGAACGTGAGACAAATTACGTACGCCGTGGACTCGCCATTGCCAAGCTCAGTAAATTGCGTCGCAGTTCGCAGTTGAAGGTCGATCTCACCCACATTGTCAAGCGGTCGCCTTATCGGAACCCCCACCGTGTCTTCGTTCACACCTTTAAGGCTGAGCTTCTGTCCCACGTAGCTCAACGCATCTTGCGCGCGTGATCCCGGGAGAAATCCAAGGACGCTTAGGCCTTGGTACGGGTCGTCGACGAAGGTCCTGCTAGTGATTGCGAGCCCGTACGCTTGCGCGCCGTAGAGGTGAATCAACGAGCAATGCGAGACCGCGACCTGCCACCTTGTGCCGTCGTTTCGGTCCATACGGAAAGAGCGGAAGTCGACGGGGACCCTTTCGTTTGGTCCGCGGACACTCATCCATACGTGGAAAAAGGGCGGGGACAAGCTACGCTCGGGCTCTTCCACCCAGAAAACGAGGCTGAAGGTGTATTCGTTAATAAAAGTAGGAGTCCATGGAAGCACACTAGTTCTGAGTTTTGTCGGGCCCTGCAGGAGGTAGAAAGACATATCCCCGCGTACTAGCCGCGAGCCGTCACATATCCCAGCGCACGAGTTGCTTTGGACGTACGAAGAATCCGCCATTTCGCCAAATACGTTGCCGCCGCGCCAAGACTGCAAAAGAGCTAGGATTGAGTCGTTGTTTGCAGGGTCCCAGGTCTTATAGGAATTTGATTGTCGGATCGACGGGGAGCACAATAAGATTGAAAGGGGGTCGGGCTCTACACCTGTGAAGCCGGTGATCGGTGTGCACCACTCCAGCGCGAAGCGAACATGAGGTTGGCCTTGGAAGCCGCTACCGTTCTGAAAAGCGGGCGTGCGGACGGTGAAGGCGTATTTCTCTCCGCTCAACCGCTCTTGGGTGCTAACGACGATTCTGCGACCCGCGACCATTTGCTAGTATGGAATAAAATGTTTAGTACGCCACGTTCACGAGCCCGTCGGCCCCGATTACAATGAAGCTGTCATAGTGGGAAAATACGTCGACAGTAAGACTTGATGTGAGCTGCGCGTTGAATTGAACAGTGAGATGAGATACAGATGTCGACACGTCTACCCCATTCTGCGCAAACATGCTTTTGTGGCTCTGACTCTCTAGATCACACCCGATGAGGTACTTCCCCTCTCCAGCTGTCCAATCGGTGACTGTGAGCTTCCCGATGTGATCGATCGCACCGTAAGCGTGAAATGCTTTCATGACCTCGGCCCATGCCTCCGAGTTGCTCTCCACGGGCTTCGATGGAGTGAGGACGCCGTTGATCGTGAACTGGTACCTTCCGATGTCGCCGATTGGATTGGCACGCTTCGACACGTATGGCTTAGCGGCATAACTCGTCTCGTCCTTCCGGAACATTGCAATGAGGGTCTTTAACGATTTATACGGTGAAGAAAAGGCCATCGACATCGATCCCGACCCATTACTAGCAATCCAACGGTGCTGAGAGTAAGTGCTAAAGGGCACGACAATACCACCACTGTTCACCGCCAAAAGTTCCCTGTCGACCATCGGATCGAGATGAATCATTTCCGCCACGTACTCCACGTCCTTTACCGCCCATAGACGATTAGCATTCTGGATTTTCTCCTGATCTCCAAGGGTTAGCTCCAATGTGAGATGAGTTCGAGCCATCGCACCTACCGGGAGGTACTTCTGCTGCATGCTCCCGACGACAGCGCTCATCAGCGGGATACAAAACACCCGGGACGAGTTACCGTCAATTTCTTGGCCGAACCCCTCCGCAATCGTGCATGCGTAAGTCACTTGGTTTGCGTCGCCCGATACGTCGAGAAGTGCGTGAAACAGAGCGTTATACTCCTCGATGTGCTCGAGGACACCCCCGCCGGCCCCACCGGATGCGGAGACCTTTAGCGAGCGGATGACCGCGTGCGCCGAGCTGTCAAGTGTCAGCTTGTTTGTCGCCGTGCTGTCGAGATTTTGCAGCCGGAACTTGAGGTAACTCTGGCGCGTGTTCAAGTATTCTCCGCGATTTCCGGTGGGAAGAACGAACTTTATAGTGTTTCCAGGATTGAACCCGGAAGTTCCATTTTCCGGGAATATATGAACTCTCGATTTGGTGGCGGGTGCAGCTTTGGGCTTGTTCCCGTACACGAACGAGTCACTGAGAGAGCTGCGGCTTTCGTTCTGCATTGTGTTATTTATAGTATCGTGTCAGAAAAAAATGCTAGCCTCTCTCGAGTTTTGAGCCGGGACGTCGCATTTGTCCGTACGCCGATCGTATAGCCCCTACGTGCCCCTTCATGCTGTCAAGATTGACTGTGACCGTATTCAGAGCTCCTTCAACACCTCCGGCTAACCCGCCGATCCCGCTAGCTATCGCACCTGCCGATGCTAAACCAGCACCCAAAACAGGGTTGAATGCGGCAACCGGGGCAGCCGCGGAAAGCATCCACCCACCGAGCTTGCTGCCGACGGAGTGAACGCCGTGAGCCACTTTTTGCCCGAGACTGCGTAGACTATGAAGCTTTTCGCCGATAAAGCGTCCAAGTTTCATTTTGCGTGTTTGATATATGCTCAGATTTTAATGTTTCGCGGGTGTTTTTCCTCGATTCTCGCCTATCCTTCCACCTTACATAGGAGATTTTCCTTTTTCCATTTTCCCTTTTGCCAATTCCCCATCGATATACCGGGCCAATGCTTCTTTGCCAGACTTCTTTTGTCCGGGACTGATTTTGACACCCAATTCCTTAGCCAATTTTAGAAGTTCCTTTGTTGTTACGATCTGATTCTCGGCGACTTGTTGTTCCAAAGAACGTCCCCAGTTCGCGAAGGGCTCTCCACCCGACGAAGACGGGTTTGTCGCCTCCATCGCCGGGGGCTCGGGCACGGGTATGGAATGTGGCAGCTCTCTTTTGACGTGGGTAATAGGTTCTCTCGCGTGTTGAAAAGGGTCTTGTTGTTGTAAATTTGGTGGTATCGGCTGTTGAATAATGATCGGCGGCGGCATCGGGGGCGGCGGAGGTGGGGCTGAAATTCCCATGGTCCATCCCCGTGTGAAAGGCTCCGATTGATTTTCCGGAGTGGGTCCGCCATTTGAGACGGTTTGTACGACGTTCACTCGTACGTTTTGGTTGCGGTTAACAAATCTCCTACGAGGTCTTGGGGGAGGGGGTTGCTTGCGTGTCGTTTTCTTACCCGCCGTCTGTTTCGAGGTTTTGGTTTTCCGTCGCGGCATCGTGTTTACCTATACGATCGAAATTCTGCTTATAAATGTCCCCGGTACCAGTGTCGGCAAACATGAAGGCGTAGGGTCGATCAAACACGAAGCGCATAACCTCGTCCGCCTCTTCCCGGGGTAATGCTATGAGCTCCTCAAATATCGCCGTCGTTTCCTTCTTGTTCCGCGGCTTATACATGAGAAAATGCGACAAGGTCTTGCGGATGCCCAATGGCATTGCATTGTAAGATTGAATGAGTATTATTATGCTGAGCCTGTAGTGTCGTCTATTGTATATTAAATCGCGAATGCTGTGCTGGATTTCATTGTCCTTTAATGACGCGGTCACGTCGTCGAGGACCAGCAAACTATTTTTCTCTTGCTCGGCCGATTGCTTCACCGCCTCTCGGATTCCTTCCAATGTACCAATATCCAATTCGTCATACATCCTATCGTGGTTCTTGAAGATGTTACGCTTCAAACTCGCCACGCTGTGTGGTGGCATAACAACGTGGACGTGATGAAAGGCCTTGCGGTACGCTTGCTTGCTTGACAGTAAGTTGACGAGCATGGAGGTCTTACCCGTCCCCGCAGATCCGATAATTGCCATGAGAAATGGGCGATTTGGTAAGGGGTCGACCACTTGGTCGTGAATTTTCTTGTCACACAGAAAGGCCGGAGGTTTCACTGTGAATGTCGATCTTTTTTCGATGATGAGCCGCATTTTACGTTCTTCCTTTTGTAGTATCGTCTGATTTCTTTTGGAGACACCCCCCATGTTACAGCCTCTAACACACGGTATTGCTCATCGCTGAACCCAAACCCGTCGTAGTTTTCTTTCCACCAAGCAACGCTTCCATAGTTCGAGTTTTGAGCAAGCAAATGGGGATCTATCGGGGCGGGCGTACTCGCAGGCACGGACGAAACCGCTTCACCGTGAACTACCTCCGAACCGATAGACTCAAGTAGAGAGGAAGTAGCCGTCATCGCTCTATTTATTTTCTAGTGCAGAAATAAATGATATGGGACGAAGCCATCTCGAACGCGGCGACGACAGTGACGGAGACGGTTCAGAGCACGCCGTTACTGAGGTACTTAGCGATGCTGGGGGGAGCGATGTGGCTGGTGGAGAGGTTTCGGCCGGCAAGATCAATCCAAAGGCAGACGAGGACCTTAATCCGGAGCCCAGGCCTGCAAAAACTAAACGAGTAGCGAGTGAAAAGATGAAAGCCGCTCTTCAACGCGCGAGGAATGCGAAAGCTGAGAAGCGGGAAAAGGTGAAACAATCCAAAGCTTCTAGTTATGCCCCCCAGCAATGTTGGTGACTCCGCCAAAATCGTCGACGGAGAGTTGCTGCTCACCGCTAGTCGTATCGTGGACTTGACACGCACCAGCTCGGTGTTCGTGCATAGCAACCTACTCACTCAAAACCGTGACCCACGGACAAGGCGCGTGGGTGACATCTTAGCAAAGATCCCGTCCAGCGTTCAGTTCAATGAAATTGATCACTTTAGCTCCGACGCGTTCGTGGATGTGTACAACCGATATTTAAGCTTCGTGAGCATCCGGCTAAGCGACGACGATGGGCGGACTTTGGATCTCAACGGCGGACGTTTCACGGCGACTTTAAAAATTGCTTTTGCTAAGATTAACAAAGATGAACCAGTCTCGGCAAGTATCAGCGCCGCTGCAGCTGAACGGCCGCCGGGCGGTGGAGGTGGACCTCAGCCAGGCCGAATCTCTATACCGGGAGCTAGCGGCTCGGGTGACGGTGGAGGAGACGGAAAATGATCGGCAGGACACGGACATTGAGGGGTTGACTACGGACTTGACAGCGCTCACTAGCACGGTGACTGGATTTGCCAACGAGTTCAGCGCGTCGAACATCCGCACCGACAACATCACAGCCATCGGTTTTGACACCGACATCACCATGGGCGCCTCGCTTTTGCCGACGACGGCGGCGTTGGTGGGACCGATTCACTCGCTCGGCAGCGAATCCAACGAGTGGAAGACTTTATTCGCTGAGGACGTTATGCTTGCCGGTGCGAGCTTGAGCAATACATTGGGTGAATTGAGTGAGGAAATAGACACCATCGAGGGGTTGACTACGGACTTGACAGCGCTCACTGGCACGGTGACTGGATTTGCCAACGAGTTCAGCGCGTCGAACATCCGCACCGATAACATCACAACGATCGGGTTTAACACCGACATCACCGTGGGCGCCTCCCTTTTGCCGACGACGGCGGCGTTGGTGGGGCCGATCCACTCACTCGGAAGCGATTCGCACAAATGGAAGACAATGCACGCCGAAGAGGTTATGCTTGCTGGAGTGAGCTTGAGCAATACATTGGGGGAATTGAGGGAGGATATAGACGCCGGATCGAATCTCGTGCAGCACCTGAAAATCGAGGGAGACGGGCTGATCGGCGTCGATAATACAAAACGAGACTTCGGGGCGTTGGACTTCCCGTGGTGGACCATCTATACCACCGACATCACCGTGAATAACAGCATCAATGTCAACATGCTGAAATCCAGCCGCTCTGATACCGATGACATCACGGTGTACGCCAATCTCACGCCGAATAACATTGAAATAGGTGGGAACACAATAGGGACGTATACGAAGCCGTGGCAAACCGGGCACTTCCACGACGTATATGCTAAGAACCTATTTGGGCAGAATGAGGAGGGTTACTCTCGCCGGGCGCTACTCGACGGGGACCAAAACGTTAGCTCTACCATTACCCCAAAGGCTGAAACGCAGGTGGATTTCGGCTCAACATCGAGACCTTTTAGCAAAGCCTATTTTACGGACTTGTACGGGCTAGACGCCTCCAGCACGCCACGGAGAGCACTGCTAGAAGGAGGTGATTACGCTACGGGAAATCATACGCACGACGCCTACGCCCCTATTGCACACACGCACGACGAATATGCCTTGACTACGCACACGCACGATGACGCCTACGCCCCTATTGCACACACGCACGACGACTACGCCACTACCGGACACACGCACGACGACTACGCCTTGACTACGCATACGCACGACGACTATGCCCATGTTGCACACACGCACGACGACTATGCCGCTGTTGAACACGCGCACGACGACGCCTACGCCCCTATCGCACACACGCACGACGAATATGCCCTTGCTGAACACGCGCACGACGAATATGCCGCTGTTGAACACGCGCACGACGACGCCTACGCCGCTGTTGCACACACGCACGATGACTACGCCCCGGTTGAACACGCACACGATGACGCATACGCTCCTATTGCACACACGCACGACGACTACGCCCTTGCTGAACACGCGCACGACGACGCCTACGCTCCTATTGCACACACGCACGACGACTATGCCCTTGCTGAACACGCGCACGACGACGCCTACGCTCCTATTTCACACACGCACGACGACTATGCCTTGACTACGCATACGCACGACGACTACGCCGCTGTTGCACACACGCACGATGACTACGCCCCGGTTGAACACGCACACGACGACGCCTACGCTCCTATTGCACACACGCACGACGACTACGCCTTGACTACGCATACGCACACTGGGTTCGCCCCGACCAACCACTCGCACGACGACTACGCTCCTCTTGCACACACGCACGCATGGGATACTGTCACGGGAAAGCCTACTTTTTTCAGCGGCTCGTACAACGACTTATCAGACAGGCCTAACATCGAGGAAATTGTCGAGGTACAACTCCTGGCCGCTGGAAATGATTATGCACTTGAAAATCATTCACACAACGAGTACGCCTCGACTGGACACACGCACGCGGAGTACGCCACTGTCACACACACACACAACGAGTACGCCTCGACTGGACACACGCACGACGACTACGCCTTGACTACGCACACGCACGACGAATTACGGGGACATTTATGGTATGATGTGATATTCGAAAAATGTCCCCGTAATTCTCCAGCAAAGCTTCGGGAAATTACTCCTAAGGATTAAGTAATTTGCAGTAACAACTTGCTCGTCAAAGCTTGGAAACAACCTCAAATTGTAAATACCGAATGATTACCGGAGGATTACCGGATGATTCGGGGTGTTTCGGGTAAGCAGGGAAACAACCTTAAATTGGCTGAACACCCTCGAAATGTCCCCATAATCAGGAGAATTGATTAATTCTCCGAAGTTTTGGGAAATAACGAGGAAAACCAGCTCAAATTAAAAATGTCCCCGTACCGCCCTTTCTTCCAACACGATACATTTGCGATTGTACTTATTCACTTGACGACGCCGTCCGTGTCTAGCAAGTGGATTCCTGAAAGCGGGCAACTTGGTGAGTTTTCTTTATTTAGCGACTGGGAGTCAGACTATGCCAAAGATGACAGCTTGCTTACATTTTGGATAAACAGGCACTAAAACACCTATTCAGAGGTGTTATTTCTATTCAGCGCTTGATCAGGGAAGGGTGGGTGGGTTGCGCGAGCCGAATGGGCGAGCGCAAAGGCAGAAGGTGGCTGCTACCAGCTAGAGGAGCTGCTTTATAGGTAAAGCAGGTGGGCGTCCGCCGCGGACAATTTACTGCGCTTGTGACGCTTTGTCTCCGCGCGTTGCCTTAGGCGGACTCAACATGGTACGTTTACTAACCGTTAAACCCCAATATTTTACCAATATAAGAATTTAGCGACTGGGAGTCAGATTATGCCATTGAGATAGACTGAAGGTCTGCATAGGCTACTAATCCGGGGGTTTGGCGACGAGCCAGCCGAAAAATAGCCAGGCCGCCGGGGTTTCGCTCATGGTGGGGTCGATGTACTTGCCGGTGACGACGTCGCTGGTTTTCGACCAACCACCCATGTAGCGGATTTTGGTAAGGGGTGCGCCGATGCATGCGGCTGCGGACGCCGCGCCTTTACGTAGGCTATGCGATGTCCACTTGAATTGCGTGGGGGGTGCAGCGCCGATGGTGTTGCACGCCTCACGAATCCACTCGGTGATGGTACCGGCCGTCCACGTGTGTGGCTGGTCCTCGGGCGTGACGGCCCAAAAAGCAGTTGGTCCGGATCCAATGCCGAGGATGTTGCAGTAACTGGTGCGTCCAGCGGTAAAGGCCTCCAGGAGGTCCGCGAGTAGCGGTACTGCAGTAACAGGGAGTTGCAGGAGCGGTTTATCGGCCGCGGTCCTACGCTGGTCTCCCTTTGCTTTTCGTACAAATAACAGTATGTTACCGCCCGTTCGGTCGACCGCGATGTCGTCCATGTGGCAACGTACGCCGGTTTCTGCGCGGCAAAAATAGCAGTAGTTGGTGCAGACTGCGAGCATCGCGCGGAACGTCTTGATCTGTACGAGGTTATCCGGCTGCCAGGTGAGCGCGCGGTAGTGTCGATGGGCGAAGAGTAGCATCTGTTGTACGATGGGGGCTGGGAGCGGTACGCGAATGTCGGGGGCGGTGATGGGCTGCTGCTGCATGGCGAGCCCCCGACGTGCGTCCGTGAGAAGGGGTCCTAGCGCCACTGGCTCCTTCAGGTGGTCGCGAAAGAACTTATTTATGGCTGAGAAGTAGGGTTGGAGGCTGTTGGCTGCGATGGTTCCGGATCGGGCGAGCCAAGCTGTAAATCGAAGCATGTCGGCCGCGGTCGCCTCGAGGGGTGTGATTCCTTCCTCGTTGCAGAAAACAGTAAAACGGCGCATACCGGTGCCATAGTTGTTGTAGGTGGTGGGGGCGAGGGAGCCGGTGAGAAGGTCGAGCACGAGGTCGCCCAAGTCGTCCGTGCCGACGAGTGTGCCGACATGGTTGCGCATCGAGGCGTGCCACGGTGCGTAGGCCGCAGGTTCGACGAGCATTAAGGTCGACTTGTCTGTCTGTAGCCATCGTATATTCGAGCAGGGTAAAGAGTCTCGGCCGTGGTAGACGCGGTCGAGGGTAAGCTGTCACCTTGCGCAGCTACAAGAGCTACGATGCCTGTTGCGCGAGCCGAATGGGCGAGCGCAAAGGCAGAAGGTGGCTGCTACCAGCTAGAGGAGCTGCTTTATAGGTAAAGCATGTGGGCGTCCGCCGCGGACAATTTACTGCGCTTGTGACGCTTTGTCTCCGCGCGTTGCCTTAGGCGGACTCAACATGGTACGTTTACTAACCGTTAAACCCCAATATTTTACCAATATAAGAATTATTTTAGTTCTTTAATTACTGGGGGATTCCACTACTTTTTTGTAATCAAGAAATAGTTAGACTATCTATTCTGCGGAATTGATCGATTCTATGCATTTATTTATTTTGCGGGAAATGATCTTCAACCGGACCTGGGAATTCGACCCTCTGCGGTATTCGTAGTTTGTGCGAGTGTTCTACTTGTCAAGAGCCGGGTAACCTAGAATTATTGCCACAGCTGGGGGGGCGGATGAAAGCAAATAAAAAACAAATTGAGAGCGGTTGGTGAATTTTCTTTTGATGTTTTGCGGACTGCTTCGCATTTATTAATATGCAATATAGTTTACAGATAACAATATCTAACGGAAGTACGGGCGTTATTGCTGCTGGATACTACTGTAGTTAAGATACAACTATAGTTATTGTAGTTGGTCTGATAATATAATGTACGTTCGTGTGTACGTTATTGGGCTCGTTGGTCGGTATCCATGAGCTCCTCTGAGCATTCCATCGGGGTGGGGTATAGGGGGCGCTGATAGACAAGGACAACAAGAGGACTCTGGGTGGTAGGGTTGTCGAAGGTGTGAAGCTTTACCGGGCTGGCAGTGAGTGGTTGTGCTTCCCTGAACCAAAGGTCGTTCACGAGGCCCTGGTGGAACGTAGCCTTAGAGGAAGATCGCAAAACTGCCCAAAATGGCGGCACGGCACTCCACAGCGGACACCATACCCACATGTGCAGGTATGGCACATGTAGCACTCCCTACCCTCCACTTTGTCGTGCAACAAAACGAAGTAGGGATTCGTGGGCTTGCCGGTGATAGTATGCATGATATTAACCTCAAAGCACCTCACATCTTCTTGTTGGTGGGCAGGGACCGCAGCACGGAGCTCGTCTGCTGTTTGGAAGCGGGGGTGGTCGGCAAGATCAGGGTCGACAAATGGAAAAGGCCGGGTGTCGAGGTCTTGCAAATCGCCATCGTCCATCGAGGTAAGAGAAACCGTTGCTACACCATAGTTGCCTCCGGCCACAATCTACTTCTGCATCATGGTCATCCCGTAGCCTATGAGGAGGGGCTGGATGTGCTTCATTATGCTAGGGTAGCAACTCGTGGCGTATGTTCTGGCACTCGTGGCATGCGCCTACATCTGGCCATTCATTCGACAATATTGCAGTGAATATTTATTGGGCAAATAAAAGGAAGGGGGCCATGGGGCTGCGCAAAGGACGTTAAGGGAATGCTTCAATGGGTGTATGTATACCTCATCCTTGGCGGTGTCAACAATTGCTTTGACTTCCTCCCTTTCCTCTCTCTGGATCACTTGAGTGAAGAGAGCGTTCAATGAGATTTTGCCAGACAGATGGGCCTTTAGATGCCGGTTGAGCCCCTCTCCCCGTTGTGTGGACACGGCGCTAGTGGAGAATCTGGTGTGCTTGAAGCTAGCCCAGTACCTCACTTTGGGAGTTAGATGCTTGTCTAGGTATGGCGCTGCCTCTGGCCATCGCTCCTTCAATGGACTGTACTCTTGCCATAAAATCTTCTCTGTCATGTGCGCTTGGCAATGCTTGAAGTCAGCATTGAAGTTGAAATACTGATTCCCTAGGATGGCACCTAGGTTGTTCCGAAGGTTCTGGTGAAGGTGCCACATGCACCAAAGATGGCGCGATGCCGGGTATTTGATAGCAACGGCAGCGCATACACCAGGATCTGCATCTATGAGGGTAAGTTGTGGATCGACACCAGTGGCGTCACGGAAGCACTTTAGCTGCCACTCGTAGTCTTGAGTGCCTTCTTTACTTGAGAGAGCCAATGCTAGCAACACCGTACGGCCGTGTCTATACACACGACCGAAAAGAAGTTCAATACCCCAGTATGTTGATTGACAATGTCCATGTGCACGCAATCATGTAGGAAAACGGCAATCAAAACTATTGTAGCCTCACCGGTCGGGTGCAGCAAACAGTCCGCATGGCACCTTAAACCGATTGGTTTGGTACGTATTGTCATGTATGAGCACTTGACAGAGATATAAGGCCAGTTCCCGCTCCCGTGGACTCATTCCAAAAAGGTGAGTGAGCTTCTTAGTCACATTGTTGTACTTGTACCTTAGGTGCACACAAGTCACAACTGAATATGAGAAATAATTTGTTTGCTTGCATAGTAAATTTGCTGTTTATATCGGTGCGCGGCATGGGTGCAGTCTACATGCACCTATGTGTGTATCTGCACAATCAATATGCTATTTATATCTACAGCCATAGTGTAGTATGCCTGGGTTGCACCTTGGTAATTATTTGTCTATCTATCTGACAAGCCAATCTGTTGTTTATATATCTGCATTATGGGTGCAGTCCGCTTGCCCTACACCTTGGTAATTATATGTCTGTTTGTGTGCACATTCAGTGTGTTGTTTAAATCTCCGCATCCCCTATATATATGTCTTTACCGTCAAACTGCCGGTGTGCACCTCACCTGACAAATCATATGTTGTCTTCTTGCTCTAGTTCTTGCAACCGCCGAAGGAGCTCATACGCTCCCGGCTTCCTCCGCCATCTGGCGGCTTCATGTTTTCGATGTCCTTAAAAGTGATGAGCGGAGCACATGGAAATTTTCTCTTGAAGGCACCTAGGATGTCTTGTGCAGGGATGCCGATACCCATCAAGGAGAACATGAACTCCTTCATGTCCGATGTCAGGTCAGTTAGTCTGTCCTTGTATGCTTGGTCAATCTCTGGCAATGGATCGTGGTTGTGGTCTAGCTGCACTACTGTGCCCATCTGCCACAAACCACTGCTCCGTTTCCTGACGTTCATCCTATGTTAGTTCACAATTACCATGTAAGTAGGGTAGTATAGATCATGTATTGATGGCATGTAACAAATATCGACATGTGCATGGTTCAAAAATCAGATTTTTAGTATCATTCACGGGGATGGGGCGAACTTACCGGAAAGGACATTTATCTTCTCATGGGAGAGCATAATGGGCAGATCTGTCTCGACGTTGAGCAGGGTCAAGAGAGCAATTCCCCGCATTCCTTGCTTTCAGTCCTTTGCAACCGCAGACAAATGTGGCCTTGCCCTTGCCCTTGTCAGCACCTTTCTGCGCGAGTTTGAAACCACAAGCCTTGGCCCAATCCTGGCACTCTTCCCGGCAGATGTCAAGCGTGGTGGCACCGGAGAGGTCAGGTAGGTCCGGGAAGTCGGCCCCATACCACTGCGTCGACATACAAGAGGCGTCGTTACCAGCCACCGCTGAAGTTTGTACCGGAGCAGACACATTTGGGGGGGCGGACGAGTCAGTGGGGGGGTTGGACGAGTCGGCGGGGGGGGGGCGGACGAGCCTGCGGGGCCATCACCAACCCCACGACCGACAACGGCGGTAGACGGAAATTTTGCCCGGACAAGATCATGATGAGCATTATCACCCGAGTCGTCTTCATCCCTGAAAGGATCGGTACGGAAGCAATCCATGGTGTGTTGACTGCCACTGCCTGGTGCCAGGTTTGGCGTTGACGGATGGAGAAGGGTTGTCTAGGCGGCCTCGGCCTTTGTGCCGCGAACGAGCGGAGATGCTTTCGTCGGCAGCAACGGTGCTTCACTAATTTGTTGCTTCGCTATCTCTGCAAATCCGTGATGGGCACACGCAAGACGCTCACCTACGCCACGTCGCAGGGCGTCTGGGCGCGCGCATCCATTGTGATGACTCCTACTACAAAGGCGATGCGCCGTGCGCTGACTAGAACCGACCGGGCCAGCGGTCGCTATTGCATGTACGAGTACGTCGGGTGTACACGGGCGTACATGCCGTAAATGGGGGATCTCCACCCCGGGGATATAGATCCCCGGGATCGATATAGACGATTCCTTTATCAATATGCAATATAGTTTATAGATAATGGTATCTAACGGAAGCACGGGCGTTATCGTTGCTAGATACTATTGTAGTGACGATACAAGTGTAGTTGGTCCGCCCCCCTTCTTACTCATCTCTATCGCTGTTGGATGATATACGCTCATTTACAGTTGAGTAAATAAAGTGATGGAGAGTGATGGGGGTAAATAACCCCGGATGGCGCCTTGGGTCGCTCTATCTTCGTGACATCTTGCAAAATATGGCAATGTTGATGCTGTAGCATACCTTCTTGAAATACCTCCAAGCAAGCGTTTGTACTGCGGTTTTCATACTTTCCCTTCCGTCGATTTCCTCGGGATGTGCGTCGTTCATGCATCGCGTACTTTGCTTTCTGTGGTTTTACATGGAACGTTGGGTTCCTATCTTCGTGATGCCTTGCAGGGGGGTGGTTTATCTGCTGTTGCCTGCCTCCCTGCTCCGAGGCCTCGGGCTTATGTGCCTCTTTCTTTTCTTCATTATTTTAGTTCTTTACTGGTGGATTCCACTACTTCTTTGTAATCAAGAAATAGTAAGACTACCTATTCTGCGGAATTTATCGATTCTGGGCATTTATTTATTTATTTAGTCAGATTGGTTTTAAATCTAGAGGTTTGCAAAACTTACTTACACATGTGACAGAACGCAAACCTGAACGGTAAAGCGTTACTGTAAAAGCGGCGCGTCTCACCCAGTCCTCGAGGTGACCCTCGAGGACTGAGGAAACGCCTAGCGCAACGCCCCATGCCCTGCCCCCAGCAGCACTAGCTAGCGGCAGCCCCTTAAGCGGGTGCAACCCCCGAACACTGGCACTCTCTGCTTTGCGCTCGCCCATCTGGCTCGCGCAATTCCAGTCTCGACTCTCGTAGTCGAGCAGGGTGTCAGTTTTACATCGCCTCATGCGCACTCGAGCGTCACGAGACACTTCCCCCCGTTCTAAGTCGCCGTCTAACATCATGCAGCCTGAGCCGTCGTCCTCCGCCCCCGGAGTCGACCCCCTCCCCTCTGTAATCGAACAGCGTACCTCCGAACAGATTCAAAGCGCGGTTTCGGCCCTCGAACTCCGATTAGCTGAGCAGATTCAGGCGTCTAACACCGCCTTACTAGCCCAGCTCGAACGTTTAACAGGCCCGACCGAGCTTCCGAATCAACAGCAGTCCATTCCCCCTGACGCGACCATTGCGACTGAGGGTGGTAAGGCAGCCCCTAAGCAGCCTATCGACCTGCTGAACGACGACCCCGAGCTCCACGAGCCCGAATTCGTCGATTTTGCCTCCTACGGTAAAATCATTCCGGCCGGTTTGGAGCGACCCCCTCGCGACATCGACGAACCTCGTCTGTGGACGCTAACGGACGACACGGCCCGCTTCCTCAACGGCCGGAAATCTCAAGCGGGGTACGACGAGTACCTCCACCTCGGGTGCTATGCCTTCTTCGACAGCTGCGCCAACGCGGCAATCAGCGAGGCTTTGGACACGCTGTCAACCGGACCTCCTCTACCAGCGGAGCAGGCGGCGGCCGTTGCCCTCATCCGAGCGGATCATCGCACCCACACAGCGACGGAGGGGGCCGCCCGTACTCGACTGGGCTTCCTCCGCCTCACCGAGGGCGGACAAACGAGCTCGGATTCGGACCGAGTGTTCGCAGAACTTGCCCACGAGCGTTTCTGCCGCCCACGCCCTACCGCGGTCTCGAGCGCACTGGACGAGCTACGCCAAGCGTTTGTCGATCGGACCCTCGAAGCAAAACGTGCCCTCGGGTAAATGGGGGAAATGATCTTCAACCGGACCTGGGAATTCGACCCTCTGCGGTATTCGTAGTTTGTGCCAATGTTTTGCTAGTCAAGAGCCGGGTTACCTAGAATTATTGCCGCGGCTGGGGGGGCTGATGAAAGCAAATAAAAACAAATTGAGAGCGGTTGGTGAATTTTCTTTGATGTTTTGCGGACTGCTTCGCATTTATTAATAATGCATTATAAATAATAATATCTAACGGAAGTACGGGCGTTATCGCTGCTGGATACCACCGTAGTTTCGATACTAGGGTAGTTTATACTGTAGTTGATCCGATAATGTGATGTAAGTTGATTTTGATTTCAGTAAATAAAGCGACTGCAGACCTACTTACCCCCTTCCTATACAGGAATGATAATTATCATTCCTTAATTTTCTGGGTGACAATTATCATTATCGCGGCCGTGGTCCTATACAGTGCGAATGATAAAATTATCATTCCGTCATCGTACAATTATCATACAATCTGTACAGGATACCGGATTCGCGCGGGAACTGCGACTCGGTGCCGATTTGCTTCAGCCGCTGCCGCCAGACCATGCGTACGCAGCGCACGTTGGCAGCGCGACCGACCACCTTGAACCCGGCGGGCCACAGCATCACCTCCTCTACGAGACGGTTCCCCGCTTGTGAGAGCATAAGGGGTATCCCCCCCAGCGCGATGGCGGCGACGAGCATCGTCGCCACGACCCGACGCGCGGAGGGCGACACGCGGGGCCGCATCCTGCTGCTAGTTGAGAGGCTCCGCATATCAGCACGTTCGTGCTGTGGCGCCGTGGCCGCTGTGGGCGTGTAGTATAGACGCCTGTGGGTCCTTTGGGCGCCTGTGGGTGCGTCTTCGGGTGCGCACAAGCGGGGCACGCGGGCGGGGCTCTCGAGCTGATGGTCCGCACTTGCGGTCAGACCGGGTGGTAGAGGCGACTACAGGCGGGCGGCTGCCATAAGGGCGTTTAAAACGTACCGTACGGGACGGAAAAGTTATCATTATTTTTATTGATAATTATTTTTAATGATAATTATCAATCGCGATACTCGTTTTACGCAGACCGTCAGATCGCCGCGGGTACAGGTGCACAAGATCTTGACCGTCCACTGTACCCGTACCGGGTACCGTTAAGAGTTACGAAAAAGTTATCATTCCTGTATAGGAAGGGGGTTAGCGATTACTGAGTACGATATAAACAAGTTCTTCCGCGACCACCAACAACAGCCGATCGCCGTCGGCGAGCTCTTGGCGGTCGCACGACGCGGGCTCGAAAAGCAGCAAGAGCGTCTATTGGCCGCGGACTCCCTCCTCCCTTTGCCGGCCCCCCTAGCGCTCTCGCTACTCTCAACGCAGCAACCCAACTCCGCAAACACCTCACGTGGACGCCACCATCGCGACACATGATCGCTAGATTCCGGGCGCTACTTGCGGAGTGTACCAACTATGCGTTTTTCTGCACAACGGAATCTGGAGTCCGTTGCTTAAACCATGACCTGGCTAAGACCATCCGGACAAATTTGGCTATTCATCCGAAAGGCAAAAGGCGACCATCGACGCAGCGCGACCGACAAACCAATATCGCGATACCAATCACGGCCAACCCCACCCTCACCGACCTCTTGGAATGGTATTGCGCGGAGCGTGCCGCCTATTGAGGAAGAATCTAAAGCAGCCCCCCACCAGCCGCACGACTGTGGAGCTTCGCAGTTCGCACCTACGAGAATGCTGGCGACTGGCAAGCGGCTACCACTCTCCCGCATGGCTCCTCGACGCTTACACAACCATCGGCGCCACACCTAAAATAATTTCAAATGGACATCGAACAACCTCCGCAAAGGTGCCGCCTCCGGTGCTAGCTGCATCGGGACCCCACTCCACGTCGTCAAATACATGGGTGGATGGGCCAAGAACAGTCCCGTGACTGAAGGTAAATACATCGACCCCACCATGACGCCATCTCTAGCGGCGTGGCAGTACTTCGGCTGGCTCGTCCCTGCCAAACCGCTTCCTTAAGACTAGGTTGCGCAATAAGCCTCCGGCTTTTGATATACTGGCAAAACGTGCCCTCGGGTAAATAGTTGTATTGTTTTGAATCAAGAGGCTTGCAAATTTACATATGTGATATACCGCACACTTAGACGGTAAAGCGTTACTGTAAAAGCTGTGCATCTTGCCCCAACCTTCGAGGTAACGCTCGAGGACTGAGGAAACGCAACGCCCCATGCCTTGCCTCCAACAACAATAGCTAGCGGCAACTCCTTAGGCCGGTGCAACCCCCGAGCACTGGCACTCTCTGCTTTGCGCTCGCCCATTTGGCTCACGCAACCCACCCACCTAACCCATAATTACCGCTAATCTCCCCCCAAGGCCAGGCATGTTATTGTATTTTTGTCAACATTGTAAGCATATTAACATCTTTGGCAAAGCTTGCCCTCGGGTAAACTGTAGTATATATATCGATTATTCTGCGCATTTATTTTGGGGGAAATGATCTTCAGCCGGACCTGGGCATTTGACCCTCTGGGTATTCGTAGTTTGTGCGAGTGTTCTACTTGTCAAGAGCGAGGTTACCTAGAATTACTGCCACGGCTGGAGGGGCGGATGAAAGCAAATAAAAAACAATTACAGGGCGATTTGCGAATTTTCTTTGGATGTTTTGCGGACTGCTCTGCGATTAATATTAATAATGCATAATAATAATAGCCAAAGGAAGAAGTACGGGCGTTATCGCAGCTGGATACTACTGTAGTTACGGTACTACTGTAGTTAGTACTTTACATAGTACGCCCCCTTTTTTATATTCTTTATCGCTGCTGGATAACGTACTTTCGTATACAGTAAATTAAATAAAAAGCGATTGCAGACGATGTGCGGATTTATCCGAAAGCTGCTGAGAATGATAGCGATGCATTTACGACCCTACTTATTCATTTGACGACCGTGTCCAGCAAGCAGTGGATTCCCGGACACGGGCTGCTCGGTGCCTCTGTACACCATGCGACCTACCGCTCCGCGCTCTGCAGCCGGCCTCCAGAGTCACACCTCCCCACGCCTGAAGCCACGGAACGGAACTCTCGCTCCGGTCGAAGGGCCGCTACTTCTCTGGTAAGCGCCTACTGCATGCACCGTGCTTCTGCTAGGCTGTTGCCACGGGCCCTGCTGTAGCCCCGACGACGAAGGCATCCCGGCCCTATAGGCTATAGGCAGCTGACAGCTGTCGGTGTCGCGAAACGAAGACGCTGTGCGCTCGGCCCTTCTACCACCGCACTTCACAGGGTTTCTTCAGAAAATGGATCGAACGTCGGTGTTTTATGCATCTTTACATCTTTAGCTCTGCCAGCAGTCGCTGTGATGCATTCTTTCTGCTCGCACGTTGTCGCGTGTGCCCCATCTTCAGATATGTCTCCGGATGTCGAGTTTCTAAATGTTTAGTAACGGCTGGGGATAAGACTTGGGGTAACATTTGCTCGAGACCTGTACCATTTAACGTCGAGCGGTGATAAACTCTGGTGTGCCTGAGATGAGGCAGTCACTGTTTGATCGATGAAGGCGCTGTGCGTAGCCGCAGTCGCTGCGCCTGTCCCATCTATTCTCCGTGTGTACGTACTTGTACATTTTTGCTACCGATAACATTATAGCTGGCGCTGCTGTGAACCTCTCTATCTCTCGCGCTCTCGCCTTAACCGTTCTGTCGGAGACGAAAAATAGTGCCGAATCACTCACTGTCCGGTGATATGCTGAGTGTGTGGGAAACCTGCATGCGCCGTGCCTCTAGAATATTACGGGAGCTACCAGCAGCGTTGAGCTGTTATTGCCAGTTCGTAAGATAAACTAAAATAAAATAAAACAAACGCTTTATTATTGTTTGTCAAGCGAGGGCGGTCCAATATCGCCGGTGATGGACGCGCGAACGGCGCGATCGGCCGTCCGTGCGCAGTAGACAGGAAACATTGTTCAGGAATCTGCGCAACTCGGCGGCTGACACTAAGGCAGCATCCGTCAGAAGTCAACCACCGCTCGACCGGATC
>JAPMLY010000357.1:72500-95000 GCA_026401115.1 Tetraselmis chui
CGCGCAACATCTTTGCCTGCCGTCTTGAGCCCTTGATCGCTGCAGACGGGCACTCCGCCTCACCTTGAAGTTAGATTTGAACAGCCACCAGCGACAATTGCGGTCAGATTCGGGCCCTTGAAGAGAAACCGCAATTAGATTAGAAATCGTTGTCTTCCCGGACCATTTCGGATTTGCTGCTTACCGCAACTTGATTATAATTCCGGTATTAATTGGTTTTACCGCAATTAGATTATAAATCGTTTTCTTCCCGGACCATTTCGAATTACTTTGCCTTTGCCTATACCGCCATATATTACCGCAATTTGCAACATGCGGTATCGTAGAATGAAGAAAAAGGATTTATTGAAATCAGCCTGTACATCACATTTAAATAGCGACTACCGATACTTGCGGTAAGAATCGGGCTCTTGAAGAGAAACCGCAATTGGATTAGAAATCGTTGTCTTCTCGGACCATTTCGAATTTACTGCCTACATCGCCATTTGACAAGATGCCACCGGCCTATTACCGCCATTTGCAAAAAACGTATATCTTAACATGAAATACATCGAGATTATATAAACCAGGCTGTATATCAGATTTGAATAGCGACTAGCGACAATTGCGGTTAGAATCGGGCCCTCGAAGAGAAATCGCAACTAGATTATAAATCGTTTTCTTCCCGGACCGGTCCGTATGCAGCATTTTGTTCGTCGATCTACTTCTCTTCCGTTTCGGCGTTTTTGGGGGGATGTGCGACGAGAATTCATGCAACGTCTTTCTGCTGCTCTTCATGGCACTCTGGGTTCTTATCTCCGTGACGCTTTTCAGGAAGGCAGTGCTGATGCTGTGGCATGCCTTCCTGTTCCTCGGGCTTAGGTTTTTTCTTCCTTTCTTTCTTTTTCTTGCTTGGTGGCCTCCACTGCGTTTTCTTCCCGGACCATACCGCGATTTTACAAGATATCACGGCATATTACCGCCATTTGCAAAAAAACCTGTTGCAAAATGTAATAAAAGGATAGTTTAGAAATCAGCCTGTATATTATATTTGTCTAGCGACTAGCGACAATTGCGGTTAGAATCGGGCCCTTGACGAGAAATCGCAATATTAGATTATAAATCGCTTTCTTTCTGGACCATTTCGGATTTACTACCTAGATTGCCATTTTAAAGATGCCAGCACCGTCATATTACCGCCATTTGTAAAAAATGGTCCGAGATGCTAGCATGTGTAGGAACGGCTGGGGACGAGATTTGCTATTGAGACTTGAATTATCTTTAGTCGAGCGAGAATGAGCTCGGATGTGTGAGATGAGCCATGCACTGTTTGATTGATGAAGCCGTTGTGTGCAGCCGAAGGGGGGTACACTGAGTAGAAGATTAAGCTGTGAAGAAGATTAAGAAGCAGCAGGTCGACGTGAAAGATGCAGCGAGATCAGTGGTGTGTACTATCTTGCTACCGGCACTGTTGTTTCAATTATTGTCCTCAATCAAAGCGCTCTTAACCATTGGCGAGGTTTTGTGTAGATATGTGGCAAGCGCGTATATTAACCAGTCGTAACTCAGCTCGTTGTTGTTGGGCAGAATATGAAGGAGGATGCGGTCAATGACGTCCAAGTCGGGCCACTTCCGGAGTTGAATGAGTCTGAAATCAAAGCTGAGGAAATGGTATGTATCTACCACCTCTTTCTACTTTATGCTGGATTGGCGTTTTGGTTGTTATGCTGTGCAGAAGTTACCGATTCGGTCGTACGCACGCGGTTATGTCTTGCGCTGAATGCTGATGTTGCCTGTTGTGATTGTGTGTGAGCAGGCCACCCTTCCCAATGTAAAAACAGAAGTGAAGATGGAATGTGGCTCGTCAGAGATGAGCGAACCTGCGACTCTGAAGGAGGAACTCACGTGCGAAGCTGAACGGGTTCCTTCCCGGTGGGACGAGGTGGAGCCAACTTCGATGGAGGAGATGGACACGACGGTGAAACTGGACGAGCTGACTCTGTTCACACTGGAGCAGCGGCAGAGGCTGTCCGATACTATCCGCGATTTTTTTCGTGATGAAGGTCTCTTGACGTTCGTAGAGCCGAATCTGGCTCCGGGCGACATTGTGGGCGGTGCCCACGACTCGGACGCCGCCCCCGATGACGCTTCTCTTGAGTTCGTTGACCATTGGCGTGACATCTGTATGGAGGACTGCTTATGGCTTGCACTAGGCCAGTGAAACAGCACACATTCATATGTGTTTGTTATATGTTGATGTATTTTTTCACCATTGTTGATCCTCTGGATATTGTGCGATGCGGATTTGGATGTTGATGTGTTTCGCGTGTTTTATCATTTGGCATGCATGCGGCTCTCTTGACAACGTGTGGCATCCATGTCGATCGAGAGGGTAATCATATTTGTCATGTATTGAGAGTAATCTCAGGCCGGGATTGAAATAACGAGGGCCTCTACTCAGCAATGTTGTCATCACAAACATCTGTGTGCAATTCCGCATGCCGATTTATATTTGCACAAATTTCAGCAAGAACTTTCCTGCTGTGAATAGCCGTCACACATTTTTCACCGGCCCCTACCGCGTGGGCGTGATGGTAGAAGCATCGGAGGCCACCCAACCCGCCGTTATAAACTGATTGTATCGAAGGTCGGACGTTAGTAGGTGCGATACAAAATTGACCTTTAACATTTGTTAGATATTCCAAATAAATCGTCGCTGAAGGTTATCACGGTACGTGAAGATTGTGGTAAGTGCGTGATGAAGTGTATGAAGCATGCCATGAATTTGGATAATCACAAGTACTGCCGTATAATGCACGTGCTACGTACCACCTAAAAAGGCATGAATGAAGCTTCAATATGTGAGTCGTATGCATGTACTGTATTTTACGTATGCCTCATGCTCGGAACTTTGCACGAGCTCTAATATTCTGTGGCAGGATTTGGAGTTATCCATTGTTTCATCGTCACATCGTCACCACCCATTATTGAAATGGGCAACAACATGAGATCCCATAAATATCAATCGACGCCTCTCCCGGAAACATAGATTATTCAGGGTTTGAGTGAACCCACCAACCGCCGCCTCCGTCCGCGGCGGAGCGGTCGGCCGTTCTCGCCGTTAAACGACCACCGCCGACGTCGATGACCTGGCCTCCTCAACTTTTCGTCATGTTCAACCGCGCCGCCGGAGCCGCGCCGCTGCAACCGCGTCGACCAAATCGCACCGGGGCAACCGGCTCATCCGCCGCCTCAGTCAGCGGCGGAGCGGTCGGCCGTTCCCGCCGTGGAACGAGCACCACCGACGTCGATGGCCTAGCCTCTCCGACTTTTCGCCGGTTCAACCGCGCCGCCGGAGCCGCGCCACTGCAACCGCGTCGACCCACTCGCACCGGGGCAATCGCCGCCTCCGTCCGCGGCGGAGCGGTCGGCTGATCGCGTCATGGAACAACCACCAACGACGTCGATGTCCAAGCCTCCTCGACTTTTTGTCGGTTCGACCGCGACGCCGCTATTATGGCCACCCAACAACCACAGCCGCGCGTCTCAGCCGCGCCGAAACAATCGTGTCGCCGCAGCTGCGTCGACCCAACCGCGTTGCCCCTCCGTGTCGCCGCAGCCACGCCGGATCAACTCCACCTGAGTCCCCGGCGCATCTGTCGCAACCGGCGCACACGCGGCCTCTGTCTGCGACGGAGTGGTCGACCTATCGTACCGTGCAACGACCATCTTCGACGTCAATGACCTAGGCCTCCTCGACGTTTCATCGGTTCACCTCCGCCGCCGCAGAAGCGCCGCAACCGCAGCGGCGCAGCCGCGTCGTCCCAACAATACCGGAGCAACCTGCGCCACCAGCGCAATCGCCGCCTCCGTCCGCGACTGAGCTGTAAGCCGTTTCCGCCGTACAACAACCACAACCGACCTCGATGGCCGGGCCTCCACGACTTTTCGCCGGCTCAACCGCAGCGCCGGTGCTGCCAAACAATGACCATGATAGCGCCGCCGCAGCCACGCATCATAGCCGCATCGTCCCAACCGCGCCGCCGCAGCCGCTTCGACACAACCGCGCTGCCCTAGTCGTTGCGCCGCAGCTGCGCCGGGTCAACCGCACCTGAGCACCCATCGCAACCGTCGCATACGTGGCCTCCGTCTGCGGCGGAGCGGTCGGCTCTTCCCGCCCTTGACATTCCACTTTCGACGTCGATGACATGGGATTCTCGACCTCTCGCCCGCGCCGCGCCGGCACAACCATGGCACCGCAGCCGTGCTGCACTTTTGTCGACCTAGCCGCACCGGAGCAGCCGGCGCAACGGGCGCAATCGCCGCCTCCGTCCGCGGCGGAGCGGTCGGTTGTTTTCGCCATGGAACATCCATCGCCGCTGTCGATGATCGGGCCTCCTCGATGTTTCGTCGGTTAAACCGCGACGCCGCGACACACACGTAACAACCACATCTGCGCGTCTCAGCCGCGCCAACCCAAACGCGCCGCCGCAGAGGGTGGTGTAGCTGCTATTGCCTGCCTCCTTGCTCCTAGGCCCCAAGCTTCTGTGCCTCTTTCTTGTTTTTCTTTTTAGTTTTTAACTGTTGGATGCCACTACTTTCTTTGTAATCGAGAAATAGCAAGACTACCGATTCTGCAGTATATTATATCGATTATTGTGCCTATTATTTTGGGGGAAATGATTTTCAACCGGACCTGGGCATTTGACCCTCTGCGGTATGCCTGCTTTGTGCCAGTATTCCGCTGGGCAAAAGCCGGGTTACCTAGAATTACTGCCACGGCTGGAGGGGCGGATGAAAGCAAATGAAAAAACAATTACAGGGCGGTTTCCGAATTTTCTTTCGATGTTTTGCGGACTGCTCTGCCTTTATTAATAATGCATTAAAATAATAGCCGCCTAAGGAAGAAGTACGGGCGTTATCGCAGCTGGATACTACTGTAGTTACGATAGTACTGTAGTTCGTACTTTACAGTGTACGCCCCCTTTTTATATTATTTATCGCTGCTGGATAATGTACGTTCGTATACAGTAAATCAAATAAATAAAAAGCGATTGCAGACGATGTGCGGATTTATCCGAAAGCTGCTGAAAATGATAGCGATACATTTACGACCCTACTTATTCATGTGACGACCGTGTCCAGCAAGTGGATTCCCGGACACGGGCTGCTCGGTGCCTCTGTACGCCATGCGACCTACCGCTCCGCGCTCTGCAGCCGGGCTCCAGAATCTCACCTCCCCACGCATGAGTCCACGGAACGGAACTCTCGCTCCGGTCGAAGGGCCGCTACTTCTCTGGTAAGCGCCTACTGCATGCACCGTTCTTGTGCTAGGCTGTTGCTAGGGGTCCTGCTGTAGTCCCGACGACGAAGGCATCCCGGCTCTGTAGGCTATAGGCAGCTGACAGCTGTCGGTGTCGCGAAACGAAGACGCTGTGCGCTCGGCCCTTCTACCACCGCACTTCACAGGGTTTCTTCAGACAAGGGCTCGAACATCGGATATTTTGGCATTTGAATCATCTCTAGCTCTGACAGTAGTCGTTATGGTGCATTCTTTGTGCTCGCACGTCGTCGCGTGTGCCCCATCTTCAGATATGTCTCCGGATGTAAAAAATGTTTAGGAAAGGCTGGGGAAGAGACTTCGTGTAACATTTGCTTGAGACCTGGTTTATTGAAAGTCGAGCGGTAATAAACTCTCGTGTGTCTGAGATGAGGCAGTCACTATTTGATCGATAAAAGCGCTGTGTGCAGCCGCAATGACGCAGTCGCTATACACCTGTACCATCTACTCGCTACATGTACTTGTACATTTTTGCTACTGCTGACACGATTGCTGGCGCTGCTGTGAACCTGTCTGTCTATCGCGCTCTCGCCTCAACCGTTCTGCCAGAGGCAAACGCTCTTTCCGAATCACTCACTTTCTGGAGATATGCTTAGTGTGTGGTAAAACCTGCACGCGCCGGGCCTCTAGAATATTACGGGATCTACCAGCAGCGTTCAGCTGTTATTATTGTCAGTTCGTAAAATAAACTAAAACAAATTAAATTAAACGCTTTATTATGGTTTGTCAAGCGAGGGCGGTCCAATATCGCCGGTGATGGACGCGCGAATGGCGCGATAGATCGGCCGTTCGTGCGCAGTAGACAGGAAACATTATTCAGGAATCTACGCAACTCGGCGGCTGACACTAAGGCAGCATCCGTCAGAAGTCAACCACCGCTCGACCGGATCACTCCATCGGTAGCAGCAAGTTTGGCTCGACTGAGACATATTACACCTCTCGGGCTCTCGGTAGCATTAGCAGCGATAAGGAAATAAGGCCCCGTACGACAAATATCAGCTTTTATCAATTCGCACCCGTACCCTGCTCAGTTGCTCTTCCTGTTAATAGTCTGACGGGAACCCTATTATTAAATCACGATTCCTTTACTGTAAGTTTTCCATTTTATTTGGGGTCGTGAACTCGGTGAACGATATTTCAGCGTATCAATGATGTATTCTGACGCCGCCGCTGTCGAGCCATATCAAATTTGTCGTCGAATAAGTCATTGGCGAACGCACTTGTTTACTATACGTAGTATATATATGTGCGAGCGGTCGAGGGCAGCCCAGTATTGCGCTTACTTCCCAATCTCACAGCAGCGGCTCCCCTTTTGATGTTGCTCTCTGCTCAGCATAATGGGCAGCAGCACCAGCAGATCGAAGCGTCGACTAGTGAGTGAGTCGAGGCAGCCGCGCCACATCTCTCCCCTAGCCCACTCGAGGTTCTCATATCTCACCCCCCACCCAGTCTCTCCCTCTCATCCCTCTCTAATCGGCGTTTCTCGAAACTCGCTTCAACCGCCCCAAACCATGCTCCGCGGTCGCAAAATCATATCGACTCACTTTACACCGCGTTTACTACATTCGGACGGCGCCACCCCCAAGGCCCCAACCGCCCTGACGTCCACATAACGATTAAGGATAAATAATAAAACTAGGTTCCTTCAGAACGGGGCTTAGAAATCAGGGTTTTTGGCATCTAGGACATCTTTAGTTTTGACAACCGCAGTCGCGCTGCGATGCACATTCCTTGCGCTTGCAAGTCGCCGCCGCGTCCACCCTGACTTCAGATGCTTCTTTGGATGCTAGCAGGTGTAGGAACGGCTGGGGACGAGATTTGTTATTGAGACCTGAATTATCTTTAGTCGAGCATAAATGAGCTCGGATGTCTGTGAGATGAGACATGCACTGTTTGATTGATGAAGCCGTTGTGTGCAGCCGAAGGGGGGTACACTGAGTACTGAGCAAGTCAAGGCCGCGCCGATTTCGTTCGACGCTCATCATTCTTCAGTCGGCTTTCATCATTCATTTTGCAGCAGCCGTCCCTCGCATGACAAGGATACGTATTATGAAGCTAAAGATCACCAAGCGCTTCCTCATTCGCTTGATTCGCGCTGCCGTCAATAACCTCTTACTGTGGGAGGTGATGGTGGAGGAGGTCGTCCTACCCGAAGCCGAGGAGGAAGTTAAGGAAGCCTACAAGGCCCAGCTTAACAATCGGAGGAGGAATAAGCCAGACATCTTGGCTTGTGGGCGTAGCGAAGACCTCAAACGCTGCGTCCAAGCAGTTCTGGGAGAGGAGCTCGCGAATGAGTTTCATGAATTCAAAAGCCGGAGTGTGACATGGTCCTTCTTGGTGAAGGTGCTGAGCTCAGTTTTGGGGTTCTAAGTTGAACCCAAGGACATCATTCCGAAGTATATCGTGCGAGAGAACAACCAGGCGTACACGGTCACAGACGACTTTGTGATGGAAGTGGCTGCCAGTGGCGTCCGTTTGCTGGAGAATTTCCAGAATCCAAACCCATCGGCGGGCGGTGGAGATGACCATGATACAGCAGCCCCTACTACTGCCACTACTCCTGCTCCTCCATTGGGTGAATCCAGCGGCAGTCGTCCCCCTGCCGACGACGCGCCACAGGAGAGCGGACGCCCCTCGACGACGGCGAACAACCGCGCATACGATAAGCGCGGGGCCAAGAGGTCCATCGGCAGAACATCACCCAATCAGGTCAGCGCTTCGCTTTATCATTGATCGAAGGATCTACAATCTATTGGCATACTGCACTCTGCTCGTGTTGCCGTCGCACCGAGCATTTCAATTTTGCTGAGACTGCTGACCTGCATTGCTCTTGACGACAGCCTGTTGCGCGTGAGTACCGACGCGCTGATGCTGCTACGGGTGGCGATTCTGAGTGTGGCGTGGACAACACCCGCGTTTAGGGCCCGGCTGTGAAGAAGGTTAAGAAGCAGCAGGTCGACGTGAAAGATGCAGCGAGATCAGTGGTGTGTACTATTTTACCGCCGTCACTGTTGTTTCAATTATTGTCCTCAATCAAAGCACTCTTAATCTTTGGCGAGGGCTTGTGTAGATATCTGGCAAGCGCTTACATTAACCAGTCGTAACTCAGCTCGTTGTTGTTGAGCAGAATATGAAGGAGGATGCGGTCAATGACGTCCAAGTCGGGCCACTTCCGGAGTTGAATGAGTCTGAAACCAAAGCTGAGGAAAAGGTATGTGCCTACCACCTCTTTCTACTTTTTGCGGAATTGGCGTTTTGGTTGTTATGCTGTGCAGAAGTTACCGATTCGGTCGTACGCACGCGGTTATGTCTTGCGCTGAATGCTGATGCTACCTGTTGTGATTGCGTGTGAGCAGGCCACCCTTCCCAATGTAAAAACAGAAGTGAAGATGGAATGCGGTTCGATGGAGATGAGAGAACCTGCGACTCTGAAGGAGGAACTCACGTGCGAAGCTGAACGGGTTCCTTCCCGGTGGGACGAGGTGGAGCCAACTTCGATGGAGGAGATGGACACGACGGTGACACTGGACGAGCTGACTATGTTCACACTGGGGGAGCGGCAGGGGCTGTCCGAGACAATCTATGATTTTTTACTTGAGGAAGGTCTCTTGACGTTCACAGAGCCAAATATGGCTTCGAGCGACATTGTGAGATACGACGACTGGAGCGATGAGTCTGATGACGCTGCTCTTGACTTCGTTGACGGCTGGCCTGAGATCCGTATCTGAGATTTATAGGGTTGCTTGTACTTGGCGAATGAAGCCGTATACGCATTTCTCGGTAATGTGTTGATGTACTTTTTCACAAAACATTACTCACCATTTGTCATCTGGTTGTTTTACGATGTGAATTTCGTTCTTGATATGTTTCGTGTGTTTCATCATTTGGCATGCATGCAACGCTCTGGAGAGCGTGTGGCATCCCTTTTGATAGAGGAATCTAGTAATTTCCGTATGGTGAGTAATCTTTGGCCGGGATTGAAATCACGAGGCCCTCAACAAAATACTATCAGCACGAACATCAGTGTGCAATTGCTCATGCCTTACAATATGCGCAATACTTTCAGCAAGAAAATTCTGACATACATGTCCGTCGCACACTCCCACTGGCACCTATCGCATTGGATTGTTTGGCGGCATAAATACTGGACGCCAGCACCCTGCCCGCCGTAATAAAGTTTATGTATTGGCTCTTGCACCAAGTGAGCAAGCGGAATTTGCGGGGGGCAAAAGGATATGAATCTTTATGCACCAACCAACGCCGGCAAAAAAGAGGTGTCAGTTGTGCCAAAGCATTTCATCAAGCTTGCCTGGCATAATCTTTTGCACGGCTGTGTAGTGTGTGTGTGTGTGTGTGTTAGCGCGTGCGTTTGTGTCTGTGGCGTGGGCGGATGTATGTGTGTGTGTGTGTGTGTGTGTGTGTGTGCGTGCGGTGTGTGTGAAATTGAAATTGAAATTGAAATTGTTTACAACATGTACCGTATGCGCCGGTTTTTCACCAAAAGCCGGATGCGTCGGCTGCTGTCTCTGGGCCCTCCCAACTATGCCATACAGGGAACTTACAAGTCAGGGCTAGACCGTTAACCTCCTAGTCCAACCTCTCCAAGGGTGTTCGGGGGTTTTACTCCCCCCCGGGGAGGATGCAAGTAGAGGTGAAGGATGTGTGCAATCAGGGTCGTGCGTGGGGGCAATGTGCGGATGCGCGGCGGGAGGTCGTGCGGGATTTGATGCGGTATATGCGTTGTAGGTGATGCAGCCATTGGACAGTATGCGTATGGAGTTGTGTAAGAATGCGAGAAGTGTCGAGGCGTGCTTTGGAGACGAGTTTATCAGGAGGGTCTGTGCGGGCGGTGAGAAGGGAGGTGAGACTCGTGATGGTGGAGGTGTGCGGTGTACCTGTGCGGCTCATGACTATGGGGAGGATGTCGACCACTGTGCCTGGCCATTGGTTTCTGATGGCGTTCACAAGGGGTGTGTATTTGGCACGTATGAGGTGGGCTGTGTGAGAGAGGTTGTTGTCTGTGCAGTACTTCCATTCTCCTATCTGAATCTTTTTTATGGATGCGTATCGTCGGCGACCGTTGGAGTGACCAACGAATCTGGGTTCGAGGATGCGGATGAAGTCAGGTTTGTGTGCAGTGGGACGAAGCAGGGGGGGGAGAATCTCAGGGGGGAGGACGGCGGGGCATGAGGTTAGGGAGTCATGCGAGAGACCTTCGTCAGTAGCAACAAGGCGGGTGGGCATGTGGGTGGGGTGAGGTGGGTGGCAGTCAAGTGGGGCGTGGGCTTGGGTGGGGGAATCAAACGATTTTATGGGTTTGTTACCGAAGTCGGCGGTGATGGTTTCCCAGCGTCCTCCGTTGTGGCGTTCCAGTAGGGAGAGTAGGAGTTGCAGAGCGCTGTTGTGGCGGTCTTGTCTTAGACCAGACATAGAGGGGCAGTTACCGGCCATGTGGCCGTTGCTAGTGAATTGGCCACATAGGGGGCAGCGCAGGGTGGGGTTGTGAGTAAGTAGGCGGGTGTTGTGGACGCCCCACATGAATTCTTGTTTGTGTGTGAACTGGATATTTGTGAGAGTTGAGTGTTTTTTGTGGTATGAAAAATCGGCGCCGTCTTTCTCGGCGCGGGCGAGGAGGGCTCCGTGTTTGGTTGTTTGCGAGAGAGGAGTGTGTGTGTGTGTGTGTGTGTGTTGTGCTGCAGGTGTGTGCGTCGGGTTTGAGGTTGGTGTATCTGTAGGGTATGGGGTCCCCTAGGGTTTGTGGGATGAGGGTATATGGCCATGTCCAGTGGCCTATCGTGACCTCTGAACCTGTGGTGTATGTAGTATCGGGTGGGTGGCCATCCGCAACTTGGTTGGCGAGGGTGTCTGCGAGGTCGTTGCCGGTGGAATGGTTGTGGGCTTTGATTTTGCCGAGGTGAGTACGGATGCCTGCTTCGCAGCGGGTTTTAAGGGTGTGTGTGATAGATAAGAGGGTGTCGCGGTGAATGTTGTGGCGGTAAGCGGAAGGGCAGTTTCAGTAACCTTGTATGAGGCGGAGGGAGCACGCACTGTCTGTGAGGAGGTAGGTGCGGCCAAGTTGGAGGCCTATATCTATGCCAGCTAATTCAGCACGATTTATTGTATGTGAGGGAGGGGTAGAGGTCACCATGATTTTGATTTTGGTGTCCGAGGCGGGGTGGGTAGCTGCTGCTCCGAGGGGGGTCGAGCTGCCTTTTTTCGAGCCGTCTGTGTATACAAAGTCCTGCCAGTTCCAAGCAAGGGTGCCTCTGGTAGGGGGGTACGTTAGGTGCACGCGTTCCGGGAGGGGGTATGTGAGGGGGTGAGTTGGGTTTGGGGGGCGGTGGTATATACCTGCTGAGTGGGGTGAGTAGGTGACCAAGAGGTGGGGAGGAGGGGGGGTGATGACGGGGTTGGGGAGGTGAGTGTCGTAGATAGATTCGAGAGTGTTGTGAAGTGCGGTCATGGCTGTGGGTGATGGGAGGGTGGAGAGTGCTAGGGGGTTAGCGACGAGGTATATGTCGACCATCCATCGTGTGCCGAATGGGGTAGGGGTGGGGTTGCCAGTGTGTTGGTCGGGGGGCAGGAATGTGTTTGCGTCATTGGGGAGGGTGTAAAGGTGGTGGGTGTATGGGGAGTTTATGTATTTGGAGTGGCGGTAGGGTGTGTGTTCCCATCGGGGGAGGATGAGGATGGTTGCGCTGGGTGTGTGAGGGGCTGTGAGGTGTGCGCTGGTGATTGCGTGTTCCATGGCTCTTCTCATGCATTCGTGGTCGTATTCGGGGTTAGCTATGTTGGTGTCTTGCCAGGTGTGCGGGGCATTGCTACCGCTAGATGAGAAGACTATATCTTCAAGGTAGAGGGAGTGGTAGGTGTGGGAGTGAAGGGATTTATTGAGGGGGTCGGAGTAGAGTTCAGTCTGGATGCAGAATGTGTGACGGAGAGCTGTAAGGAGGTCTTCTCTGGTGGCCCATTTGTTGCGGGTGGTGGTGGCGGGCGTGGGTGAGTGGATTTCTGAACGTGAACCTAGACGTGTGAGGAGGCGGTAGACCTCCTCTTCGAACGTATGATGAGAGAGGTCGGGGCGGAAGAGTTGGTAAAGGTGGAGGACGCGGGGGCCGTTAAGGGTGGTGAACGCGCGGCCGTCGGGGGTGCAAAGTATAGTGGTATTGTGAAGTGTGGGGTGTGCGTGGATAGCGAACTTACCGGTAGGGAGCATGTCAAGGTCGGGGTTGATGGGGTCATGGTTGAATGTGATGAGGGGGTGTGACCACGGAGGGGGTCCGGGGTCCGGCAAAATGGGTGTGGTGGAGGGGACATATCCGGAGTTGAATGCGGTGAGGGCGGTGGGGCCGGAGGGGGTCTCACTGATGGTGTCGTGGAGTTGAAGGCACGGGGCCCACTGCACTTCGTGGAGATGGGTGAGGTCGTGTTGTTGGCCGCGAGCACACCAGTCGCACTGCCACGTGTCGGGGCCCTGAGCTGGGCGACATTGGGAGTGTATGGCAAAGTGCGGGCATGTGCAGCATGCGGAGGAGGGTTCTGTGTGTAGGGGTTCATGACAGATGGAGCAGGCAGAGGGGGAGGGGGTGGGGAGGCGTACCGATGTAGGAGAGGAGGAGATGAGGCGGAAGCCGTCGTCGAGTTGTAGCTGAATGTCCCATTCCGTGAGGTGTTCCGGGGCCCATTCAACCATGTATTGCGTTTGGCCGTAGTCCGTGTCTTTGTGTTTGGAAATGATGTGTGTTACGTCGCATGGGGGGTAGTGGTGGTCGGAGGGGGTGAGGTATTCTGTTTCTAGGTGTGTGATGGGCGCTATGGGGGTGGGGTGAGTGGTGCGGGAGGTGTAGATGCCGGAATGGAGGGTGGGGGTTGAGCGGGGGAGGTGAGGGGAGAGGAGGGGGACCCACGAGGGATGTATAGTGGTGGGGGGGGATGCCTGGTTGGTAGTGAGGTTTGTAGTAGGGAGGCGGTTGTGTATGGTATCGAGGGGTTCGGTGAGGATTGCGGCGAGGAGACGGATGGGAACTGAGAGTGAGTTGGTGGACCCCGTGAGTGCGGTGATGGTTTTACAGGATTTGAGGAGGAAGGATGATGAGGTGGCTCGGAGGAGGACATGTGGCCACTTGGTGATGTTATTCTTCCAGAGGGGGGTAAGGCGGGGTACGAGGGAGGCGTGTGTTTTGCGGGGGGAGAAATCGCAGTAGGCTTGTTTGTATGTGTGAGGGTCGGTGATGTGTGTGGCTTTGTCTCTGAGGGATGTGAGGAGGGCGTTGGCTTGGGTGGTGAAGTGGGTGCGGAGAGTGGAGGCGATAGGGTTGGTGAGGGAGAGTGGGGGGATGTTGTGGAATAGGGTGCCCGCATCCCGTTGGGCGCGGACTAAGCACTTTAGTGTGGGTGGGGTGGTGCAGGTTGACATGATGGATTCCGAGGGCCAGTGGGAGTACATTCTGGATAGGGTGCGTAAATGCGCGCGTGTCATGTGGCCTCTGTAGCCTGAGGTGTTCATGGTTTTATGTAAGTGACAGACTGTGAGTTGTGCGGCGTGTGCTTTTAGGGAGGGGAGTCCGTATCCTAGGTCTGTAGTAGGGCGGTGGAGGGCGGTGCGGGGAAGGTTACGTACCGAAGAAACGGCGGAGCGGAGTGCTCGGCATATTTGGCCCTCGAGAGTGTCGAGTTGGGAGTCGGTGAAGAGGCCGAGCTGGAGAGTGAAGTGCTTTCCGATGAGGAGACCACGGATGACCCTGATTCTGCGGGATTGAGTTAGTGGGGATGTGGAAAGGGCGGTGATGAGGGATGCAGTAGTACGTTTGAGTTCTTGCCAATGTTTGGTGAAGTTGAGGGAGGTGTTCAGTTCCACCCCTAGGACGCGGTACGTGTCCTTGGGGCCAATGGAGGGGATGGGGGCCGGTGTGGAGTTTAGGGAGATGAACTGAGTCTGCAGGCGGGATGCGAGAAGGGTAGTGTTGGCGAGGGTGAGGGCGTTGCCTGTACGCCAGAGGGCGCCGGTGATGCAGCATTTGCGGATGTTGACGGTCATGCCGGTGTAGGCGCTGAAGAGGGAGAGTTTCCTGAGCTGGATGGTCATGTTGGGGGTCGAGCCCGTGACGAGGCTGAGGTCGTCAGCAAAGCCGTGTCCTGGGTATGTGGCTGTGGGTACTGTGGGGTCGACGTTAGTGGCGGGGGGGCCTGGGCGGTAGCCCCGGCTTCCCACCGTGAGCCAGCGAAGGAAGGGTTCAAGGAAGAGGGTGAATAGAAAGGGGGAGAGGGTGTCGCCCTGGAGGGTTCCGCGATTAATGTCGATGGAAGGGGTGGGGCCATGTGGAGTAATATATTCTGTGGTAGAGACCCCGTAGAGGTGTTCGCATGTGTCGACAAAGGTGGGGGGCATACCGAGTTGGCGCATGTGTTTGAACATGATGCGGTGGTCCGCGGCGTTGAAGGCGCCTTTGAAATCCGCGTACATGACGTAGATGTCTTTGCTGTGGAGTTTCGCGTCCTCCATCGTCATAATGAGGGAGGAGAGGGCGTCGTGGATACTGCGGTGTTGTCGGAATCCGTCTTGTTGGTCGCTGAGAATGCCATGGGTTTCGGCGTACTTCGAGCCTGCATCTTTGATTAGTGCTGTCCATAGTTTAAGGAGGTTATTCATGAGGGCGATAGGGCGGTAGTTATCGAGGAGGGAGGGGTCTCCTTTTTTATGTAGGAGGCATGTTGTGCTGTGGCACCAATCAGGAGGGGTGTAGGATTTGTGTGCTAGGAGGGAGAGGAGAGAGAAGAGGGCTGAGCGGGTCGCCGGGGGTAGGAATTTGATTATTTCATTGGGGATACCGTCGGGGCCGGGGGCTTTGCCGGTGCCTAGGGAGTTGAGGGTTTTATCGAAAGTGTCGCGGGTAATCATGTCGGCAAGGGTGAGAGAGGGGTCTCCGCGGGGTTCGATGGTAAAGTTGTCGGGGTTGTTAGGGAGTTCCCATGGGGGGGTGGGTAGTTCGGGTGGGGTGGCGCAGCCGAGTTCGCTAGCGAAGTGAGAGTGTACCGCGTCAATGACGGCGGAGGGAGAGGACGCGGTGGTTTTATCGGGTTTGGTAATGCGGTGGAGGGTGGAGGTGGTGCCGGCGGGGGGTAGGAGGCCGCTTTTAATTTTCAATCGGCGGTGGGAGAGTTTGGGGCAGGTGTCGTAGGCCGCATTGGCTCGAGTTTTTATTTTTTTTATCTTATCCGTGGTGGTGTCGTGAAGGAGCTGGCGGATGCGTGCTTGGCACTGTTGTTTGATGGCGTCAGGGGAGAGATATTCGGTTGTGTGTGTGGGGGTGTATATGGGGAGGGGGGGGGTGTGCCACGAGTGAGAAAGGGGCGGGAATGACGAGGTGGATTGCAGAGTGGTCAGTAAAGTGGGAGGGGGAGGGGAATATCGAGCAAGAGGATGGTGGGAGGGTGATAGGTGAGGGAGGCGTGGTGAGCCAGTGGTCAAGGCAGCCCCCGCTGCGGGGGAAGGTAGGGATGGGGTCGTGGAGGGGGTGGAGGTGGGATTTGAGTAAGGAGGTGAGGGCAGGGTGTCATGTACCTGTGTGGGTGGTCGATTGGAAGTCCCCTCCCCAGAGGGTGCGGTGTTGCGGGTAGTCGTCCGCTAGTCGGAGGCCCCAAGCTGCAACTTCTGCGTAGAGGCGGGTCAGTTGGGGGTTGCAGAGCTTGGGCATATAAGTACCTATAAGGAGGTAGGGGGTGCCTGAGTGGGGGACGATTTTTAGTCCGGCGATATGGGGGATGAGGTGGGGGGGCGGGGTTAGGACAGTGGCAGACTGGAATGAGGTTCGGCGAACCGCGAAGAGGACGCCTGCGTTGGGTAGGGGCACAGGTGAGTAGCAAGGTCGGGAGCTTTTGAGGTGGTAGCGGGGGAGGGCTACGCGCCAGCGAGACTTGTGGGTGCCGTGGTTGGTTTCAGTGAGAATTAAGACGTCCGGGTGGTGGGAGGTGGAGAGGTGTTCGACATCCATAATGGAAGTGTGTAGGCCGCCGGTGTTGAGGGTGATGAAGTGTAGTGGCTGGGATGTGTGGTGTGGGAGGACGGGGGAGGGGGCGGGGGAGGTGGAGCAGGGGGGGGCGACTGGGGGGTTTTCGACGGGTGGGGGTCTGGGGGGTGGGGGGGGAGGAGAGGGGAGACGTGGTGGGTGGTTCGTGTGGTGAGGTGGACCGGGGGAGGGGAGGGTAGGGGAGTTGCGGGGGGGTTCTGGGAGGGGTCGTTCTGTGGGTGGGGTTGTGAGGAGAGGGGGGGGGGAGAGGTGGGTGGGGGGGGACGGGTTGGGTAGGGGGAGGGAGTGGGGGGGGGTGGGGGTGACGTGGGGAGACATAAAGCATCGAGGAGGAGGCGACGTCCCTGTGGGAGGGGGGCGGAGCGGAAGGTGTGGTTTCAGAGCAGAGTGTGGAGGGAGTACACTGAGGACCGGGGGTCGAAAGAGGGGGGAGCGTAAGGTTGGTCCGGGGGGGCCGTGGCAATGAGGTATGTGTGTAAGAGGACGTGGGTGCCGCACGACCACGCTCTATCGGAGTCGTTTTGGCGAGGTGGGTTGAGGGAGTGTAGGGCGCTGATGTGAGGGGGAGGGGACGTGTTCCAGGCTGAGAGGAGATTGAGAGTGCGGGCTAGGAGGTCGGAAGGAGGGGGGTGATGTAAAGAGTCTATCCAGGTGGCAGAGGAGTGAGTAAGGTGGAGGAGGCCGAAGTGCGAGTTTTGCCATGTGAGGACGAGGAGAGAGTGGTTAGGCGTCCCCGGACGTGGGGGGTGGCCTCGACTGGCGAGGTTGGTCCAGTGGCTTGGGTATTGGGAGTTACGGTGGTGGTTATCGACTTCGGTGTTGGTAATAACTGTGTACGAGGTGGAGGGAGTCGAATGGAGTTTGGTTATTTCGGACGCGAGGCAGTACAGGTTAGAGAGGTCCTGGTACTGTCCCCATTGGAAGGAAAGGGCACGGTGTGTGTGTGTGTGTGTATGTGTGTGTGTGTGTATGTGTGTGTGTGTGCGTGTGTGTGCGCGGGTGTGTTTGTGAGTGTGTGAGTGTGTGTGTGTGTTTTGATGTAAATATGTGTGCGTTTATATGTGCGCGCGCGCGCGTGTGTGTGAGCGCGCGGTGTTCATGTGTGTGTGTGTGTGTGTTAGCGCGTGCGTGTGTGTATGTGGGGTGGGCGGATATGTGTGTGTGTTTGTGTGTGTGTGTTAGCGCGTGCGTGTATGTTTGTGGGGTGGGCGGATATGTGTGAGTGTTTGTGTGTGTGTGTGTGTGTGTGTGTGTGTGTGTGTGTGTGTGTGTGTGTATTTGTGTGTGTGTGTGTGTGTGTGTGGCATCGTCCCAGCCGCATCGTCCCAACCGCGCCGCCGCAGCCGCGTCGACTCAACCGCGTTGCCTTGGCCCTCTGCGCCGCAGCAGCGCCGGATCAACCGCACCTGAGAACCAGTCGCAACCGTCGCACACTCGGCATCCGTCTGCGGCGGAGCGGTCGGCCTTTCCCGCCCTTAACATTCCACCTCCGACGTCGATGGCATGAGATCCTTGACTTCTCGCCCGCACCGCGCCGGCAAACCCACGGCGCCGCAGCCGTGTTGCACTTTTGTCGACCTAGCCGCCTACGTCCGCAGTGGAGCGGTCGGCTGTTCTCGCCATGGAACAACCACCGCCGTCGTCGATGATCGGGCCTCCACGATGTTTCGTCGGTTTAACCGCGACGCCGCAACACCCACGCAACAACCACATCCGCGCGTATCAGCCGCGCCGACCCAACCGCGCCGCCGCAGCCGCGTCAAAACAACCGCGCAGCCCCATCCACGTCGCCGCAGCCGCGCTGGATCAATCGCGCCTAAGCCCCCGGCGCATCCGTCGCAACCGGCGTACATGGTCTCCGTCTGCGGCGGAGCGGTTCGCCTATCGCACCGTGCAACGACCACCTTCGACGTCGATGGCCTGGGCCCCTCAACTTCTCGCCCGCACAGCGCCGGTTGAACCACGTTGCCGCAGCCGCGTTTTAGCCGTGTCGACCCGACCGCACCGGCGCAACCGGCGCAACGTGCGCAATTGCCGCCTCCGTCCGCGGCAGAGCGGTCGGCCGTTCCCGCCGTAGAACGAACACCAACGACGTCGATGGCCGGGTCTCCTCGACTTTTCATCGGTTCAACCGCGCCGCCGCAGACTCGCCGCAACGGCAGCGGCGCAGCCACGCCGACCCAACAGCACCGTAGCAGACAACGCAACCGGCGCAATCACCGCCTCCGTCCGCGGCGGAGCGGTAGGACGTACCGCCGTCGAAAAACCACCAACGACATCGATGGCCGGGCCTCCACGACTGTCGCATGTTCAACCGCGAGGCCGCTGCAGTCACGCATCAACCGCAGCCGCGTCACAGCCGCGTCAACACAACCGCACCGCCTCAATCGCGTCACCGTAGCCACGTCGACACAACTGTGCTGCCCCAACCGCGCCGCCACAGCTAGGCCGGATGAACCGCACATGAGTAACCGTCACAACCGGAGCATACGCGGCCTCCGTCTGCGGCGGAGCGGTCGTCCTTTCCCGCCGTTGAACGACCAACTTCGACGTCGATGGCTTAGGCGCCTTGTCTTCTTGCCCGCACCGTACCGGTTGAACCACGGTGCCACAGCCGCCGGCGTTGCAGCATGTCCACCCATCAACACCGGAGCAGGAGGCGCAACCGGCGCAGTCGCCACCTCCGTCCGTGGCGGAGCGGTCGGCCGTTCTAGCCGTGGAATAACCAATATGTCGATGGCCGGGCCTCCTCGAATTTTCGCCGTACATCCGCGGCGCCGCTGTAGTCAAGCAATAACCGCAACCGCGTCGCTGTAACTACGCGTCACAACCGCGTCGGCCCAACCGAAAAAGACCTAAAAAAACACTTGAAATCGGAATGTCCTTACGTGTAGCATTGAAATTGGATGCGGGCTCGACGGTGTAGACATGCCGTATCATAAGTTATCTAAACAAACTATATTGCTGGCACGCTTTTAGTTCTGTCGGTTCTTGACTATCATCCCATTGCCTTGGAGGATAGGGGCAAATTACCCCCGATGGCGGTCGAGCTGGCTGGCCGTTTGGCTATTTTCCTAGCTATTCATCGATTCATGTAGCGGACTCCCGTTCGTTGTGATCGGACATGTAGAATGTCCGCATGAAGGAGTTTGTTCGCTAGCCTCCTTTTCTTCCATGCATTCCGTCAGTTCTTGGGTGAAGTGCGCCGTGGGTTCATGCTACGCTTTTCCATTGTTCTTCATGGCACCTTGGGTCCCTATCTTCGTGACACTTTGCAAGATAGCAATGCTGAGGTTGTGGCATGCCTTTTTGTCCCCCGGGGTTGAACTTATGGGGGGATCCATTAACATTCTCTTGGTGGTTTATTCCAGTGTTTTTGTTTTTTACGGAGTATTGGCAATAAATATGGATGCTCCGTCATTTCCCGTTTCCCATGGATGGCTACAAATACGGATACATGTACAATTATTTTCAACAAGTCGAGTGATAATTGAAATCAAGAAACATGAAAATTATGCCCGCATGAAGGCGTTTGTACGGCGGTCGTCATGTGTTCCCTTCCGTCGATTTCTTGGGGATGTGCGTCGTTCATGCAGCGCCTACTTTGCTTTCTATGGTTCTTCATGGAACGCTGGGTTCTTATCTTCGTGTTGCCTTGCATGGGGGTGGTGTAGCTGCTGTTGCCTGCCTCCCGTGCTCCGAGGCCTCAAGCTTTTGTGCCTCTTTCTTTTCTTCATTAATCTAGTTCATTACTGGTGGATTCCACTACTTCTTTGTAACAAAAAACTAGCAAGACTGCCGTAAATTATTTTTGCAGTATATTATATCGATTCTGCGCATTTATTTATTTTGGGTGAAATGATCTTCAACCGGACCTGGGAATTCGACCATCTGCGGTATTCGTAGTTTGTGCCAATGTTCTGCTTGTCAAGAGCCGGGTTACCTAGAATTACGGCCACGGCTGGGGGGGCGGGTGAAAGCAAATAAAAAACAAATAGAGCGGTTGGTGAATTTTCTTTGCATGTTTTGCGGACTGCTTCGCATTTATTAATAATGCATTATAAATAATAATACATTTAACGGAAGTACGGGCGGAATATCGCTGCTGGATACTACTGTGGTTTCGATACTACCATAGATAGTTAATACTGTGGTTGGTCCGATAATATAATGTACATTCGTATAAATTTGAGTAAATAAAGCGATTGCGGACTTACTTGGCGATTACTTAGTACGATAAACAAGTTCTTCCGCGTCCACCAACAACAGCCGATCGCCGTGGCGAGCTCTTAGCGGACGCACGACCCGGGCTCGAAAAGCAGCAAGAGCGTCTACTTGCCGCGGACTCCCTCCCTTTGCCGGCCCCCCTAGCGTTCTCGCTACTCTCAACGCAGCAGCCCAACTCCGCAAACACCTCACGTGGACGCCACCATCGCGACACATGATCGCTAGATTCCGGGGGCTACTGGCGGAGTGTACCAACTATGCGTTTTTCTGCACAACGGAATCTGGAGTCCGTTGCTTAAACCATGACCTGGATAAGACCATCCGGACAAATTTGGCTATTCATCCGAAAGGCAAAGGCGACCATCCACGCAGCGCGACCGACAAACCAATATCGCGATACCAATCACGGCCAACCCCACCTTCACTGACCTCTTGGAATGGTATTGCGCGCAGCGTGCCGCCTATTGAGAAAAAAATCTAAAACAACCCCCCACCAACCGCACGATTGTGGAGCTTCGCATTTCGCACCTTACGAGAATGCTGGCGACGAGCAAGCGGCTACCACTCTCCCGCCTGGCCCCTCGACGCTTACACCGCCATCGGCGCCACACCTAAAAGATTTTCAAATGGACATCGAACAACCTCCGCAAAGGTGCCGCCTCCGATGCTAGATGCATCGGGACCCCACTCCACGCCGTCAAGTACATGGGTGGATAGGCCAAGAACAATCCCGTGACTGAAGGTAAATACATCGACCCCACCATGACCCCATCTCTAGCGGCGTGGCAGTACTTCGGCTGGCTCGTCTCAGCCAAACCGCTTCCTTAAGACTAGGTTGCGCAATAAGCCTCCGGCTTTTGATATAATGGCAAAACGTGCCCTCGGGTAAATAGTCGTATTGTTTTAAATCAAGAGGTTTGCAAACTTACATATGTGATAGACCGCACACTTAAACGGTAAAGCGTTACTGTAAAAGCGGTGCGTCTTGCCCCAACCCTCGAGGAAACGCTCGAGGACTGAGGAAACGCAACGCCCCATGCCTTGCCTCCAACAACAATAGCTAGCGGCAACTCCTTAGGCCGGTGCAACCCCCGAGCACTGGCACTCTCTGCTTTACGCTCGCCCATTTGGCTCGCGCAACCCACCCACCTAACCCATAATTAGCGCTAATCTCCCCCCATGGCCTGGCATGTTGTGGTATTTTGTTAATATTGTAAGATTGACATCTTTGGCAGAACGTGCCCTCGGGTAAACTGCAGTATATATATCGATTATTCTGCGCATTTACTTTGGGGGAATTGATCTTCAACCGGACCTGGGCATTTGACCCTCTGCGGTGTTCCTGCTTTGTGCCAGTATTCCGCTTGGCAAAAGCTGGGTTACCTAGAATTACTGCCACGGCTGGAGGGGCGGATGAAAGCAAATAAAAAACAATTACAGGGCGGTTTACGAATTTTCTTTTGATGTTTTGCGGACTACCTTACTCTGCATTTATTAATAATGCATTAAAATAATAGCGAAAGGAAGAAGTACGGGCGTTATATCAGCTGGATACTACTATACTTACGATACCACTGTAGTTAGGACTTTACTGAGTACGCCCCCCTTTTTATATTCTTTACCGCTGCTGGATAATGTACTTTCGTATACAGTGAATTAAATAAAAAGCGATTGCAGACGAGGTGCGGATTTATCCGAAAGCTGCTGAGAATTATAGCGATACAATTACGACCCTACTTATTCATGTGACGACCGTGTCCAGCAAGTGGATTCCCGGACACGGGCTGCTCGGTGCCTCTGTACGCCATGCGACCTACCGCTCCGCGCTCTGCAGCCGGGCTCCAGAATCACACCTCCCCACGCCTGAAGCCACGGAACGGAACTCTCGCTCCGGTCGAAGGGCCGCTACTTATCTGGTAAGCGCCT
>JAPMLY010000357.1:102500-117500 GCA_026401115.1 Tetraselmis chui
CGGCATATGACCGCCATTTGTAAAACAACTATGGCAACTATGGCAGCTATACTAAGTACTGATGAAACATACGTTTCTACTTCGGCCATACGCCTAAGCCCCCCACCTCACCCCACCCCACCCCACCCCCTTTTTTTTTTTACGTTTCCGGCGCCTTGAACGCATTAGCATGATGAATGTGCCCGCGAAGTACGTATGCATGTACCAACAATGCTTCTGCAACGCAAATAATTTGAATAAGCCGCTTAATATCGAAGCCATCATAATAATTGCGTTTAAGAGATGTTATTGAAATTAATTATTACGGAAGCTCGGCAATCAACATTGGTTTTCCCCTCTCTTGCCTGTCCTGTTTTGTCGATGGAACTGCTTCCTATAATGCATTCTTGCAATCAATACTGACGTTGGGGTCTTATTTGCAATTATTTCGCAATGTTTTCATTTATGTCAGTGTCACCGATTACTTGCTATCTGACTTGTCTGTGGTACTTCCTTGCTTGTAAGTCCATTTCACCTCACTTATTGTCTCTAGGTATTTTCTTTCCTTCTTAGTTTTTCTTCTTTTCCGCGTGTTTCTAGTCATGCATACGATCCAATAATTCGGCCTCTCTCCCACTTCCCTTGTGAGAAAGCAGTGCGCACAAACGGACCACGCATTTTGTTTTCACCGCGGAAATGATGAAATTTGGTCAACAAGGGTACATGTATGTGCACCTTACCCTGATATGCCGATCATCGCCGCCTCCCCGACAGGATGGCGATCACCGCTCGTGCCGTTGTCAGGCAAGTTCGCGCTCTCGCCGAAGAGGACCTGTGGGATAACATGGTTGAGACTTACGTCGTTCCTCGCGCCAATGAAAAGGTTAAGCAAGAATATTTCAAGCGGATGAAGACATGTCGCAAGGGCAGGAAGCCAGACATTGTGGAGATTGGAGATAAAGCGGAGTACATGCGCTGCGTTGAAGCTACCCTTGGTAAGGAGTACCGGAACAAGTTTTGTAAGCTTGTCAGCCGGGATATGGCGGGAGATTTCATGGCGGACACTCTGAGCTCATTGTTGGGACTCAAAATTACAGCCAAAGAAATAATTCCGACTTACATCTCCCGAAGGGGGCACCAGTCGTATCGAGCCACAGATGCTTGTAAGGCAGCATTGGCTAAAAAGGGCATCCGTTTACTTGAGGCTTTTAAGGTTACAACGAACGAAGACCGCGTAGAGGGTGCCCCTCGCCCGGATGGCTTCCCCGGCGGTTTCAATGCTGACGGGGACGACAGCGACCATGCGAGCACATTGTCAGGACCGATGATTAACAACATTGGACGACAAGATGAATATATGCATGTAAGTTCTGAATATCCTCCGCCAGTTAAGGGCGACTGTTGTGTCTTGCAGTCATAGTCTGAATATGAGGTCGTCTCACGCGTCTTGCTGTCATTTGCAGGTCGAAGGTAGAAAAGGCGCGATCGATGATGACCGCCGACTCACGCCAGCCCTCGAGACTGGTGACAACAATAAGGCGGAAGTTAAATATTCACCAAACACGGTACGATACACAGCTACGACGACTGACGACCTACATCACCATTTTCAGATGTTGTTCACATATACCATACATACCGTTCATAAATGTGCCGGGAGGATTTTCGTAAACGCGGACGCTACAACAGCAGTAGTCGTGCTGATTTTGCGTGCGTTCATCTGTGTGGCGCCTTTTTATAAGCAGGTGAAACAGTTTCACGTAAAGCCGGAACTGAAGGAAGAGGAGGTATTCAAGGAGGACGGGGCGGAGGATATGCAGATGGAGGGGGACGCGTGCTATGAGAATGTGGAGCCAACCCCGTTGCGTGAAATGCTTTGCTTGCCGCCCGATGAAGAAGTACCTTCTACGACCGCTTTCGAGGAGCAGATACTATACGAGGCGTTGGAAGCTGCTCTTCTCGCCAAGAAAGAAGAAGGCGTGTGCGACGAGTCGAAACCCTTCGTCCCGACCCACCACTACTCGGGCGATAAACACAACGACGCGCCAAGGCGCATCATCGTCGCTGGGATGGCTTCGGATGAGCACTTCGCCGGATTCTGCCGCGTTTTCCTGCCGTAGCTGTCGATCACTTCCCGCCGTTACTGTCCCGCCGTTACAAGATATTGAACGGGATCCCACTTTATTTAAGCACCGCGTCGTCCACCGCGGCCGTAGACCCCCCCTGCTCTCTTTCCTAAATATATTCCTGCTCTCCTGTGTGCCTAGCGGCTTACCTTTCCGCTGCCTACCATTTTCGCTAAGCTATACGGTGCTGAGATGGTGCAGACCTACCGCCTGCCGGCGCGGTTCTCCTTCTGAGTTCTGGATGCTGCACCTCAGTGTAAGGATCCTGTCGCTGTGCCGGCAGCGGGCAGGCGGTATGTGTACGGATATTTATTTACGAATATGAAATTGATTATACAGATGAAAGCAGTGAAAACAACAAATCAGGAAAAGGGAATGAACAATATATCATTCTGAAAATTAGTGCTGCTGTAAAGTTATTCCAAATGGCGGTGATATGCCGGCGACATATTGCAAAATGGCGGTATAAGCTGTAAATCGGAAGCGGTCCGGGAGGAGAACGATTTCTTCTCATCGTGGTTTATCTTAAAGGGCCCGATTCTGGCCGCACGTTAAAAAAATGACCGCTAAGGTTGCGTGTAGCCCGCTACATCATGCACGCGACACGTGAGATAGCCAGCCGCCGGAATCCGCCGGGACACTTTTTTTTTTATTTTTTTTTTGCGCCCCCGGGATATGGGACTGGCAGGGAACCCGCACCGGCACCCTCTACAGGCACCCTCTACGGCCGGAATCCGGGACATATATCGGGACAAAACTGTCTTTGCTACTCGGAGCGGGGAGTGTCCCGGGGTAGCGACTAGCGACATGGCAGCGAGCTAGCGACTAGCCGCGCGCAACATCTTTGCCTGTCGTCTTGAGCCCTTAATCGCTGCAGACGGGCACTCCGCCTCACCTTGAAGTTAGATTTGAACAGCAACCAGCGACAATTGCGGTCAGATTCGGGCCCTTGAAGAGAAACCGCAATTAGATTAGAAATAGTTGTCTTCCCGGACCATTTCGGATTTGCTGCTTACCGCAACTCGATAATAATTCCGGTACTAGTTGTATTTACCGCAATTGGATTATAAATCGTTTTCTTCCCGGACCATTTCGAATTACTTTGCCTTTGCCTTTGCAATTTGACAAGATGCCACCCGCATATTACCGCCATTTGCAAAAAACGTATATCTTAAAGTGAAATACATCGAGATTTTATAAACCAGCCTGTATATCAGATTTGAATCGCGACTAGCGACAATTGCGGTTAGAATCGGGCCCTCGAAGAGAAATCGCAATTAGATTATAAATCGTTTTCTTCCCGGACCATACCGCGATTTTACAAGATATCACGGCATATTACCGCCATTTGCAAAAAAACCTGTTGCAAAATGAAATAAGAAGATATTTCATAAATCAGCCTGTATATTATACTTGTCTAGCGATACTTGCGGTTATAATCGGGCCCTTGACGAGAAATCGCAATATTAGATTAGAAATCACTTTCTTTCAGGACCATTTCGGGTTTACTACCTATGCTGCCATTCTAAAAGATGCCAGCACCGTCATATTACCGCCATTTGTAAAAAATGGTCCGAGATGCTAGCAGGTGTAGGAACGGCTGGGGACGAGATTTGCTATTGAGACGTGAATTATGTGTAGTCGAGCGGGAATGAGCTCGGATGTTTGTGAGATGAGCCATGCACTGTTTGATTGATGAAGCCGTTGTGTGCAGCCGAAGGGGGGTACACTGAGTACTGAGCAAGTCAAGGCCGCGCCAATTCCGTTCAACGCTCATCATTCTTCAGTCGGCTTTCATCGCTCATTCTGCAGCGGCCGTCCCTCGCATGACAAGGATACGTATCATGAAGCTAAAGCTCACCAAGCGCTTCATAATTCGCTTGATTCGCGCTGCCGTCAATAACCTCTTATTGTGGGAGATGATGGTGGAGGTGTTTGTCCTACCTGAAGCCGAGGAGGAAGTTAAGCAAGCCTACATGGCCAAGGTTAACACTCGGAGGACGAACAAGCCAGACATCTTGGCTTGTGGCCGTCGCGAAGACCTCAAACGCTGCGTCCAAGCTGTTCTGGGAGAGGAGCTCGCGAATGAGTTTCATGAGTTCAAAAGCCGGCGTGTGACATGGGCCTTCTTGGTGAAGGTGCTGAGCTCATTTTTGGGGTTCGAAGTTGAACCCGAGGACATCATTCCGAAGTATATCGTGCGAGAGAACAACCAGGCGTACAAGGTCACAGACGACTTTGTGAGGGAAGTGGCTGCCAGTGGCGTCCGTTTGCTGGAGAATTTCCAGAACCCAAACCCATCGGCGGGCGGTAGAGATGACCATGATACGGCAGCCCCTACTACTGCCACTACTCCTGCTCCTCCATTGGGCGAATCCAGCGGCAGTCGTCCCCCTGCCGACGACGCGCCACAGGAGAGCGGACGCCCCTCGACGACGGCGAACAACCGCGCATACGATAAGCGCGGGGCCAAGAGGACCATCGGCAGCACATCACGCGATCAGGTCAGCGCTTCTCTATACATCATTGATCGAAGGATCTACAATCTGTTGGCATACTGCACTCTGCTCGTGTTGCCGTCGCACCGAACATTTCAATGTTGTTGAGGCTGCTGACCTGCATTGCTCTGGACGACAGCATGTTGCGCGTGAGTACCGACGCGCTGATGCTGCTACGGGTGGCGATTCTGAGGGTGGCGTGGACAACACCCGCGTTTCGGGCCCGGCTGTGAAGAAGGTTAAGAAGCAGGAGGTCGACGTGAAAGATGCAGCGAGATCAGTGGTGTGTACTATCTTGCTACTGTCACTGTTGTTTCAATTATTGTCCTCAATCAAAGCACTCTTAATCTTTGGCGAGGGCTTGTGTAGATACCTGGCAAGAGCGTATATTAACCAGTCGTAACTCAGCTCGTCGTTGTTGAGCAGAATATGAAGGAGGATGCGGTCAATGACGTCCAAGTGGGGCCACTTCCGGAGTTGAATGAGTCTGAAACCAAAGCTGAGGAAATGGTATGTATCTACCACCTCTTTTTACTTTATGCTGGATTGGCGTTTTGGTTGTTATGCTGTGCAGAAGTTACCGATTCGGTCGTACGCACGCGGTTATGTCTTGCTCTGAATGCTGATGTTGCCTGTTGTGATTGTGTGTGAGCAGGCCACCCTTCCCAATGTAAAAACAGAAGTGAAGATGGAATGTGGCTCGTCAGAGATGAGCGAACCTGCGACTCTGAAGGAGGAACTCACGTGCGAAGCTGAACGGGGTCCTTCCCGGTGGGACGAGGCGGAGGCCGCTTCGATGGAGGAGATGGACACGACAGTGACACTGGACGAGCTGACTCTGTTCACACTGGAGCAGCGGCAGAGGCTGTCCGATACTATCCGCGATTTTTTTCGTGATGAAGGTCTCTTGACGTTCGTAGAGCCGAATCTGGCTCCGGGCGACATTGTGGGCGGTGCCCACGACTCGGACGCCGCCCCCGATGACGCTTCTCTTGAGTTCGTTGACCATTGGCCTGACATCTATATGGAGGACTGCTTATGGCTTGCACTAGGCCAGTGAAACAGCACACATTCATATGTGTTTGTTATATGTTGTTGTATTTTTTCACCATTGTTGATCCTCTGGATATTGTGCGATGCGGATTTGGATGTTGATGTGTTTCGCGTGTTTTATCATTTGGCATGCATGCGGCTCTCTTGACAGCGTGTGGCATCCATGTCGATCGACAGGGTAATCATATTTGTCATGTATTGAGAGTAATCTCAGGCCGGGATTGAAATCACGAGGGCCTCTACTCAGCAATGTTGTCATCACAAACATCTTTGTGCAATTCCGCATGCCGATTTATATTTGCACAAATTTCAGCAACAACTTTCCTGCTGTGAATAGCCGTCACACATTTTTCACCGGCCCCTACCGCGTGGGCGTGATGGTAGAAGCATCGGAGGCCACCCAACCCGCCGTTATAAACTGATTGTATCGAAGGTCGGACGTTAGTAGGTGCGATACAAAATTGACCTTTAACATTTGTTAGATATTCCAAATAAATCGTCGCTGAAGGTTATCACGGTACGTGAAGATTGTGGTAAGTGCGTGATGAAGTGTATGAAGCATGCCATGAATTTGGATAATCACAAGCACTGCCGTATAATGCACGTGCTACGTACCACCTAAAAAGGCATGAATGAAGCTTCAATATGTGAGTCGTATGCATGTACTGTATTTTACGTATGCCTCATGCTCGGAACTTTGCACGAGCTCTAATATTCTGTGGCAGGATTTGGAGTTATCCATTGTTTCATCGTCACATCGTCACCACCCATTATTGAAATGGGCAACAGCATGAGATCCCATAAATATCGATCGACGCCTCTCCCGGAAACATAGATTATTCAGGGTTTGAGTAAACCCACCAACCGGCGCATCCGCCGCCTCCGTCCGCGGCGGAGCGGTCGGCCGTTCTCGCCGTTAAACGACCACCGCCGACGTCGATGACCTAGCCTCCTCAACTTTTCGTCATGTTCAACCGCGCCGCCGGAGCCGCGCCGCTGCAACCGCGTCGACCAAATCGCACCGGGGCAACCGGCTCATCCGCCGCCTCAGTCCGCGGCGGAGCGGTCGGCCGTTCCCGCCGTGGAACGAGCACCACCGACGTCGATGGCCTAGCTTCTCCGACTTTTCGCCGGTTCAACCGCGCCGCCGGAGCCGCGCCACTGCAACCGCGTCGACCCACTCGCACCGGGGCAATCGCCGCCTCCGTCCGCGGCGGAGCGGTCGGCTGATCGCGTCATGGAACAACCACCAACGACGTCGATGACCGAGACTCCTCGACTTTTGTCGGTCTGACCGCGACGCCGCTATTATAGCCACGCAACAACTACAGCCGCGCGTCTCAGCCGCGCCGAACCAATCGTGTCGCCGCAGCTGCGTCGACCCAACCGCGTTGCCCATCCGTGTCGCCGCAGCCACGCCGGATCAACTCCACCTGAGTCCCCGGCGCATTTGTCGCAACCGGCGCACACGCGGCCTCCGTCTGCGGCGGAGTGGTCGACCTATCGTACCGTGCAACGACCATCTTCGACGTCAATGACCTAGGCCTCCTCGACGTTTCATCGGTTCACCTCCGCCGCCGCAGAAGCGCCGCAACCGCAGCGGCGCAGCCGCGTCGTCCCAACAATACCGGAGCAACCTGCGCCACCGGCGCAATCGCCGCCTCCGTCCGCGACTGAGCTGTAAGCCGTTTCCGCCGTACAACAACCACAACCGACGTCGATGGCCGGGCCTCCACGACTTTTCGCCGGTTCAACCGCAGCGCCGGTGCTGCCAAACAATGACCATGATAGCGCCGCCGCAGCCACGCATCATAGCCGCATCGTCCCAACCGCGCCGCCGCAGCCGCTTCGACACAACCGCGCTGCCCTAGTCGTTGCGCCGCAGCTGCGCCGGGTCAACCGCACCTGAGCACCCATCGCAACCGTCGCATACGTGGCCTCCGTCTGCGGCGGAGCGGTCGGCTCTTCCCGCCCTTGACATTCCACTTTCGACGTCGATGACATGGGATTCTCGACTTCTCGCCCGCGCCGCGCCGGCACAACCATGGCACCGCAGCCGTGCTGCACTTTTGTCGACCTAGCCGCACCGGAGCAGCCGGCGCAACGGGCGCAATCGCCGCCTCCGTCCGCGGCGGAGCGGTCGGTTGTTTTCGCCATGGAACATCCATCGCCGCTGTCGATGATCGGGCCTCCTCGATGTTTCGTCGGTTAAACCGCGACGCCGCGACACACACGTAACAACCACAGCTGCGCGTCTCAGCCGCGCCAACCCAAACGCGCCGCCGCAGAGGGTGGTGTAGCTGCTATTGCCTGCCTCCTTGCTCCGAGGCCTCAAGCTTCTGTGCCTCTTTCTTGTTTTTCTTTTTAGTTTTTAACTGTTGGATGCCACTACTTTCTTTGTAATCGAGAAATAGCAAGACTACCGATTCTGATGCAGTATGTTAGATCGATAATTGTGCCCATTCTTTTGGTGGAAATGATCTTCAACCGGACCTGGGCATTTGACCCTCTGCGGTATGCCTGCTTTGTGCCAGTATTCCGGTTGTTAAGAGCTGGGTTACCTAGAATTACTGCCACGGCTGGAGGGGCGGATGAAAGCAAATAAAAAACAATTACAGGGCGGTTTCCGAGTTTTCTTTGGATGTTTTGCGGACTGCTCTGCGTTTATTAATAATGCATTAAAATAATAGGTAAAGGAAGAAGTACGGGCGTTATATCAGCTGGATACTACTATACTTACGATACCACTGTAGTTAGTACTTTACTTAATTAATACGCCCCCCTTTTTATATTCTTTACCGCTGCTGGATAATGTACTTTCGTATACAGTGAATTAAATAAAAAGCGATTGCAGACGATGTGCGGATTTATCCGAAAGCTGCTGAGAATTATAGCGATACAATTACGACCCTACTTATTCATGTGACGACCGTGTCTAGCAAGTGGATTCCCGGACACTGGCTGCTCGGTGCCTCTGTACACCATGCGACCTACCGCTCCGCGCTCTGCAGCCGGGCTCCAGAATCACACCTCCCCACGCCTGAAGCCACGGAACGGAACTCTCGCTCCGGTCGAAGGGTCGCTACTTCTCTGGTAAGCGCCTACTGCATGCACCGTGTTTCTGCTAGGCTGTTGCCACGGGCCCTGCTGTAGTCCCGACGACGAAGGCATCCCGGCTCTATAGGCTATAGGCAGCTGACAGCTGTCGGTGTCGCGAAACGAAGACGCTGTGCGCTCGGCCCTTCTACCACCGCACTTCACAGGGTTTCTTCACAAAAAGGGATCGAACATCGGTGTTTATTTTGGAATTTGAAGCATCTTTAGCTCTGCCAGCAGTCGCTGTGATGCATTCTTTCTGCTCGCACGTTGTCGCGTGTGCCCCATCTTCAGATATGTCTCGGGATGTCGAGTTTTAAAGTGTTTAGCGACGGCTGGGGATAAGACTTGGGGTAACATTTGCTCGAGACCTATATCATCTAGCGTCTAGCGGTGATAAACTCTGGTGTGCCTGAGATGAGGCAGTGGCTGCTTGATCGATGAAGGCGCTGTGCGTAGCCGCAGTCGCTGCGCCTGTCCCATCTATTCTCCGTGTGTACGTACTTGTACATTTTTGCTACCGCTGACATTATTGCTTGCGCTGCTGTGAACCTGTCTATCTCTCGCGCTCTCGCCTTAACCGTTCTGTCGGAGGCGAAAAATATTGCCGAATCACTAAGTGTCCGGTAATATGCTGAGTGTGTGGGAAACCCGTATGCGCCGGGCCTATAAAATATCAAGGGAGCTACCGGCAGCGTTCAGCTGTTATTGCCAGTTCGTAAAATAAAATAAAATGACATAAATTAAACGCTTTATTATTGTTTGTCAAGCGAGGGCGGTCCAATATCGCCGGTGATGGACGCGCGAATGGCGCGATAGATCGGCCGTTTGTGCGCAGTAGACAGGAAACATTATTCAGGAATCTGCGCAACTTAGCGGCTGCCACTCTGGCAGAATCCGTCAGAAGTCAACCACCGCTCGACCGGATCACTCCATCGGTAGCAGCAAGTTTGGTTCGACTGAGACATAATAATACACCTCGAGGTCTCGCAGCGTTAAGCGCGATGAGAGAATAGGGCCCCGTACGACAAATATCAGCTTTTATCAATTTGCTCAGTTGCTCTTCCTGTTAATAGTCTGACAGGAACCCTATTATTAAATCACGATACCATTTTATTTGGGGTCGTGAACTCGTTGCTGAAGGATATTTCAGCGTCTCAATTATGTATTCTGACGCCGCCGCTGTCGAGCTACATCTAGTTTGTCTTTGAATAAGTCATTGGCGAATGCACTTGTTTACTATGCGTAGTATATAGATGTGCCATCGGTCGAGGGCAGCCCAGTATTGCGCTTACGTCTCAGTCTCACAGCAGCGGCGCCCCTTTTAATGTTGCTCTCTTCTCAGCAGGGGCAGCAGCACTAGGAGATCGGAGCGCTGACTAGTGAATGAGTCGAGGCAGCCGCGCCATATTTCTCCCCTAGCCCACTCGAGGGTTCTCATATCTCACCCTCCACCCAGTCTCGCTCTCTCTCATCCCTCTCTAATCGGCGTTTCTCGAAACTCGCTACTTCGACCGCCCCAAATAATGCTCCGCGATCGCAAAATCATATCGACTCACTTTACACCGCGTTTACTACATTTGGACGGCGCAACCCCCAAGGCCCCAACCGCCCTGACGTCCACATAACGATTAAGGATAAGGAAAACTAGGTTCCTTTAGAACGGGGCTTAGAAATCAGCGTTTTTTGCATCTCGGACATCTTTAGTTTTGACAATAACAGTCGCGTTGCGATGTATTCCTTGCGCTCGCAAGTCGCCGCCGCGCCCACCCCGACTTCAGGTACTTCTCTGGATGCTAGCAGGTGTGGGAACGGTTGGGGACGAGATTTGCTATTGAGACTTGAATTATCTTTAGTCGAGCGGAAATGAGCTCGGATGTCTGTGAGATGAGACATGCACTGTTTGATTTATGAAGCCGTTGTGTGCAGCCGAAGGGGGGTACACTGAGTACTGAGCAAGTCAAGGCCGCGCCGATTTCGTTCGACGCTCATCATTCTTCAGTCGGCTTTCATCGCTCATTCTGCAGCGGCCGTCCCTCAAGGATACGTAGTAGTATGAAGCTTAAGCTCACTAAACGCTTCCTCATTCGCGTGATTCGCGCTGCCGTCAATAACCTCTTATTGTGGGAGATGATGGTGGAGGAGTTCGTCCTACCTGAAGCCGAGGAGGAAGTTCAGGAAGCCTACAAGGCCCAGGTTAACAATCGGAGGAGGAATAAGCCAGACATCTTGGCTTGTGGGCGTAGCGAAGACCTCAAACGCTGCGTCCAAGCTGTTCTGGGAGAGGAGCTCGCGAATGAGTTTCATGAGTTCAAAAGCCGGAGTGTGACATGGGCATTCTTGGTGAAGGTGCTGAGCTCAGTTTTGGGGTTCGAAGTTGAACCCACGGATGTCATTCCGAAGTATATCGTGCGAGAGAACAACCAGGCGTACACGGTCACAGACGACTTTGTGAGGGAAGTCGCTGCCACTGGCGTCCGTTTGCTGGAGAATTTCCAGAATCCAAACCCATTGGCGGGCGGTAGTGATGACCATGATACGGCAGCCCCTACTACTGCCACTACTGCTGCTCCTCCATTGGGCGAATCCAGCGACGGTCGTCTCCCTGGTAACGACGCACCACAAGAGAGCGCACGCCCCTCGACGACGGCGAACAACCGCGCATACGATAAGCGCGGGGCCAAGAGGTCCATCGGCAGCACATCACCCAATCAGGTCAGCGCTTCGCTTTATCATTGATCGAAGGATCTACAATCTATTGGCATACTGCACTCTGCTCGTGTTGCCGTCGCACCGAGCAATTCAATTTTGCTGAGACTGCTGACCTGCATTGCTCATGACGACAGCCTGTTGCGCGTGAGTACCGACGCGCTGATGCTGCTACGGGTGGCGATTCTGCGTGTGGCGTGGACAACACCCGCGTTTCGGGCCCGGCTGTGAAGAAGGTTAAGAAGCAGCAGGTCGACGCGAAAGATGCAGCGAGATTAGTGGTGTGTACTATCTTGCTACTGTCACTGTTGTTTCAATTATTGTCCTCAATCAAAGCACTCTTAATCTTTGGCGAGGGCTTGTGTAGATACCTGGCAAGAGCGTATATTAACCAGTCGTAACTCAGCTCGTCGTTGTTGAGCAGAATATGAAGGAGGATGCGGTCAATGACGTCCAAGTGGGGCCACTTCCGGAGTTGAATGAGTCTGAAACCAAAGCTGAGGAAAAGGTATGTGTCTACCACCTCTTTTTACTTTATGCTGAATTGGCGTTTTGGTTGTTCTGCTGTACACAAGTTACCGATTCGGTCGTACGCACGCGGTTATGTCTTGCTCTGAATGTTGATGCTGCTTGTTGTGATTATGTGTGAGCAGGCCACCCTTCCCAATGTAAAATCGGAAGTAAAGATGGGGTGCGGTTCGATGGAGATGAGGGAACCTACTACTGTGAAAGAGGAACTCACGTGCGAAGCTGAACGGGGTCCTTCCCGGTGGGACGAGGTGGAGCCAACTTCGATGGAGGAGATGGACACGACGCTGACACTGGACGAGCTGACTCTGTTCACACTGGAGCAGCGGCAGAGGCTGTCCGATACTATCCGCGATTTTTTCCGTGATGAAGGTCTCTTGACGTTCGTAGAGCCGAATCTGGCTCCGGGCGACATTGTGGGCGGTGCCCACGACTCGGACGCCGCCCCCGATGACGCTTCTCTAGAGTTCGTTGACCATTGGCCTGACATCTATATGGAGGACTGCTTATGGCTTGCACTAGGCCAGTGAAACAACACACATTCATATGTGTTTGTTATATGTTGATGTATTTTTTCACCATTGTTGATTCTCTGGATATTGTGCGATGTGGATTTGGATGTTGATGTGTTTCGCGTGTTTCATCATTTGGCATGCATGCGGCTCTCTTGACAGCGTGTGGCATCCATGTCGATCGAGAGGGGCATAATATTTGTCATGTATTGAGAGTAATCTCAGGCCGGGATTGAAATCACGAGGGCCTCTACTCAGCAATGTTGTCATCAAAAACATCTTAGTGCAATTCCGCATGCCGACTTATATTTGCACAAATTTCAGCAAGAACGTTCCTGATGTGAATAGCCGTCACACAATTCCCACTTGCCCCTACCGCGTGGGCGTGATGGTATAGGCCACCCAACCCGCCCTTATAAATTGATTGTATCTAAGGTCGGACGTTAGTAGGTGCGATACAAAATTGACCTTTAACATTTGTTTGAAATTCCAAATAAATCGTCGCTGAACGTTATCACGGTACGTGAAGATTGTGGTAAGTGCGTGATGAAGTGTATGAAGCATGCCATGAATTTGGATAATCACAAGTACTGCCGTACTTATGCATGTGCTACGTACCACCTAAAAAGGCACAGATGAAGCTTCAATATGTGAGTCGTATGCATGTTCTGTATTTTACGTATGCCCATGCTCGGAACTTTGCACGAGCTCTAATATTCTGTGGCAGGATTTGGAGTCATCCATTGTTTCATCGTCACATCGTCACCACCCATTCTTGAAATGGGCAACAATATGAGATCCCATAAATATCGATCGACGCCTCTCCCGGAAACATAGATTATTTAGGGTTTGAGTGAACCCACCAACCGGCGCATCCGCCGCCTCCGTCCGCGGCGGAGCGGTCGGCCGTTCTCGCCGTTAAACGAGCACCACTGACGTCGATGGCCGGGCCTCCTCAACTTTTCGCTCGGTTCAACCGCGCCGCCGGAGCCGCGCCGCTGCAACCGCGTTGACCAAATCGCACTGGGGCAACCGGCTCATCCGCCGCCTCCGTCCGCGGCGGAGCGGTCGGCTGTTCCCGCCGTGGAACGACTACCACCGACGTCGATGGCCTAGCCTCTCCGACTTTTCGCCGGTTCAACCGCGCCGCCGGAGCCGCGCCACTGCAACCGCGTCGACCCACTCGCACCGGGGCAATCGCCGCCTCCGTCCGCGGCGGAGCGGTCGGCTGATCGCGTCATGGAACAACCACCAACGACGTCGATGACCGAGCCTCCTCGACTTTTTGTCGGTTCGACCGCGACGCCACTATTATGGCCACCCAACAACCACAGCCGCGCGTCTCAGCCGCGCCGAAACAATCGTGTCGCCGCAGCTGCGTCGACCCAACCGCGTTTCCCCTCCGTGTCGCCGCAGCCACGCCGGATCAACTCCACCTGAGTCCCCGGCGCATCTGTCGCAACCGGCGCATACGCGGCCTCTGTCTGCGACGGAGTGGTCGACCTATCGTACCGTGCAACGACCATCTTCGACGTCAATGACCTAGGCCTCCTCGACGTTTCATCGGTTCACCTCCTCCGCCGCAGAAGCGCCGGAAACGCAGCGGCGCAGCCGCGTCGATCCAACATTACCGAAGCAACGTGCGCAACCGGCGCAATCGCCGCCTCCGTCCGCGACTGAGCTGTAAGCCGTTTCCGCCGTACAACAACCACAACCGACGTCGATGGCCGGGCCTCCACGACTTTTCGCCGGTTCAACCGCAGCGCCGGTGCTGCCAAGCAATGACTACGACTGCGCCGCCGCAGCCACGCATCCCAACCGTATCGTCCCAACCGCGCCGCCGCAGCCGCGTCGACACAACCGCGCTGCCCTAGCCGCTGCGCCGCAGCTGCGCCGGGTCAACCGCACTTGAGCACCCGTCGCAACCGTCGCATACGCGGCCTCCGTCTGCGGCGGAGTGGTCGGCTCTTCCCGCCCTTGACATTCCACCTTCGACGTCGATGACATGGGATGCTCGACTTCTCGCCCGCACCGCGCCGGCACAACCTCGGCACCGCAGCCGTGCTGCGCTTTTGTCGACCTAGCCGCACCGGAGCAGCCGGCGCAACGGGCGCAATCGCCGCCTCCGTTCGCGGCGGAGCGGTCTGACTACCGATTCTGATGCAGTATGTTAGATCGATTATTGTGCCCATTATTTTGGGGGAAATGATCTTCAACCGGACCTGGGCACTTGACCCTCTGCGGTATGCCTGCTTTGTGCCAGTATTCCGCTTGGCAAAAGCCGGGTTACCTAGAATTACTGCCAAGGCTGGAGGGGCGGATGAAAGCAAATGAAAAAACAATTAGAGGGTGGTTTGCGAATTTTTCTATGGATGTTTTGCGGACTACCTTACCCTTACTCTGCGTTTATTGATAATGCATTTAAATAATAGCCAAAGGAAGAAGTACGGGCGTTATCGCAGCTGGATACTACTCTACTTACGGTACTACTGTAGTTAG
>JAPMLY010000357.1:122500-235708 GCA_026401115.1 Tetraselmis chui
TCTTGTTAGATAATCATGGATCATCCGACGACTCATCCTCGACGGTATCACCATTACAATAAGGATATCGTCATTTGATGGTGCCATTTGTTCAAGTTCTAACATCGATATAATCATATGGCGCGAGAGCAAACATCGATACCATCATACATCATCGACTAAAGTCACAACGTCCTTCACGTGTGAATGTAATAATAATGCAAATCGTGTTGTACAACACACAACACCGCGTACCTGGATTTCACGATAAGATCCATTCAACGTCGACGCGATCATCATCGATCATCGTGGAGACAATTTTCAAGAATTCTGAATGCGCTCCCCAGGCCTCGTCACGCACTGCCGCGGCTTGCCACTGCTACCGCTACTTGAACGCACGCCAAATCCTTGCGGCTTCATTTTGCTCCTCACTCCTCATCGATCCTCATCAGTCTTACAACCTCTTTCGAAGGTAAGCGCGCATTTTGCTATCACCTCGGTACCCGCCATGCGGCCTTGTCACAGACAGGCAGGCAGGTCCGCACAGTCGTGTTTCGCCGTGTCACTTTCTTGCGCACCTGCTATATGACGATACACAAATGCTTCGACGAGTCTCCCGTCGCCGAGTTATCGCTTCGCGTTGATAGCCGTATGTAGAAATACGGATGACGTAGTGTCCAGGCGCGCGCCCTATATACTTACACAGTGGGTCAAAATCGATATCGCGACCTGCAAATAGATCACTGTGACCTGCTCACCTGCTCCTCCCAGCCGTGTCGACCAGCGCTTACCTTGCGCGAAGCCGTAGTAGGGACTATCTATTCCATTGTTTGGGAAGATAGAAATCGAAAATTATTCTAGCTTGCTGTATCGCATCCCACTTGTATTTCATCGGCCGAAAGCTAACAACGAAAAGGATAATTCATAAGGCAAATGCTCATGAACTAGCGGAAGTAGGATCTTGCGAACTCGCTCTCGCTCACGCGCTTACCGATCATTTGAAGCAGATTATTTTCCGAGGTTGGGGATCTTGACATGTTTCATGCATCCAGGCGGGCCACTCTTCCGCTCGTTTCCCCGTTACTTGGTTTTCCGAACGCCTTTCCTGTCTGTCGAAAGCCCGACGGTCGTCGTTTTTTCCTATGCGCCGATATTGAACGGCATCCCACTTTATTTAAGCACCGCGTCGTCCACCGCGGCCGTAGACCGCCCCTGCTCTCTTGCCTAAATATGTTCCTGCTCTCCTGTGTGCCTAGCGGCTTACCTTTCCGCTGCCTACCATTTTCGCTAAGCTATACGGTGCTGAGATGGTGCAGACCTCCCGCCTGCCGGCGCGGTTCTCCTTCTGCGTTCCTGTCGCTGTGCCGGCAGCGGGCAGGTACCTGTACCTGTAAGTGTACGGATATTTCTGATATGAAAATGAAATTGATTACACGGATGAAAGCAGTGAAAACAACCAATCAGGAAGAGATTATAAATAATTATGTCATTAATAATGAAATCAATGCGAAAAAGAGTTTTCAAAGCAGTGAAAACAACTAATCAGGAAGAGGTAATAAATAATTATGTCATTATGAAAATTAGTGCTATTAAGAGATTTCGCAAATGGCGGTGATATGCCGGGGACATATTGCAAAATGGTGGTATAAGCAGTAAATCGGAAGCGGTCCGGGAGGAGAACGATTTCTTCTGATCGTGGCTTATCTTAAAGGGCCCGATTCTGGCCGCATGTTTAAAAAATGACCGCTAAGGTTGCGTGTAGCCGATACATGGTGCACGCGACGGCACCGACACATGAGATAGCGAGCCGCCGGAAATATATCGGGACAAAACTGTCTTTGCTACTCAGAGCGGGGAGTGTCCCCGGGGTAGCGACTAGCGACATGGTAGCGAGCTAGCGACTAGCCGCGCGCAACATCTTTGCATGCCGTCTTGAGCCCTTGATCGCTGCAGACGGGCACTCCGCCTCACCTTGAAGTTAGATTTGAACAGCCACAAGCGACAATTGCGGTCAGATTCGGGCCCTTGAAGAGAAACCGCAATTAGATTAGAAATCGTTGTCTTCCCGGACCATTTCGGATTTGCTGCTTACCGCAACTTGATTATAATTCCGGTATTAATTGGTTTTACCGCAATTAGATTCTAAATCGTTTTCTTCCCGGACCATTTCGAATTACTTTGCCTTTGCCTATATCGCCATATATTACCGCAATTTGCAACATGCGGTATCGTAGAATGAAGAAAAAGGATTTATTGAAATCAGCCTGTATTCACATTTAAATAGCGACTAGCGATGCCCGCGGTTAGAATCGGGCTCTTGAAGAGAAACCGCAATTGGATTAGAAATCGTTGTCTTCTCGGACCATTTCGAATTTACTGCCTACATTGCCATTTGACAAGATGCCACCGGCCTATCACCGCCATTTGCAAAAAACGTATATCTTAAAATGAAATGCATCGAGATTTTATAAACCAGGCTGTATATCAGATTTGAATAGCGACTAGCGACAATTGCGGTTAGAATCGGGCCCTCGAAGAGAAATCGCAACTAGATTATAAATCGTTTTCTTCCCGGACCATACCGCGATTTTACAAGATATCACGGCATATTACCGCCATTTGCAAAAAAACCTGTCGCAAAATGTAATAAAAGGATTGTTTAGAAATCAGCCGGTATATTAGATTAGTCTAGCGACTAGCGATACTTGCGGTTAGAATCGGGCCCTTGACGAGAAATCGCAACATTAGATTATAAATCGCTTTCTTTCAGGACCATTTCGGGTTTACTACCTATACTGCCATTTTAAAAGATGCCAGCACCGTCATATTACCGCCATTTGCAAAAAACCCTATATTGTTAAATGAAATAAAAGGATCTTTTTGGAATCATCCTGTATATAAGATTAGTCTAGCGACTAGCGATGCCTGCGGTTAGAATCGGGCCCTCGAATAGAAATCGCAATATTAGATTAGAAATTGCTTTCTTTCAGGACCATTTCGAATTTATTGCCTACATCGCCATTTGACAAGATGCCACCGGCATATTACCGCCATTTGCAAAAAACGTATATCTTAAAATGAAATACATCGAGATTTTATAAACCAGGCTGTATATCAGATTTGAATAGCGACTAGCGACAATTGCGGTTAGAATCGGGCCCTCGAAGAGAAATCGCAACTAGATTATAAATCGTTTTCTTCCCGGACCATACCGCGATTTTACAAGATATCACGGCATATTACAGCCATTTGCAAAAAAACCTGTTGCAAAATGAAATAAGAAGAGATTTTGTAGATAAGCTTTTATCTTATATTATATTTGTCTAGCGACTAGCGATGCTTCCGGTTGGAATAGGGCCCTTGACGAGAAATCGCAATACTAGATTAGAAATCACTTTCTTTCTCATGGACCATTTCGGGTTTACTACCTATGCTGCCATTTTAAAAGATGCCAGCACCGTCATATTACCGCCATTTGTAAAACAACTATGGCAACTATGGCAGCTATACTAAGTACTGATGAAACATACGTTTCTACTTCGGCCATACGCCCAAGTCCCCCCACCTCACCCCACCCCACCCCACCCCACCCCACCCCACCCCACCACATCTTTTTTTTACGTTTCCGGCGCCTTGAGCGCATTAGATGAATGTGCCCGTGAAGTACGTATGCATGTACCAACAATGCTTCTGCAACGCAAATAATTTGAATAAGCCGCTTAATATCGAAGCCATCATAACAATTGCGTTTAAGAGATGTTATTGAAATTAATTATTACGGAAGCTCGGCAATCAATTGGTTTTCTCTTGCCTGTCCTCTTTCGTCGATGGAACTGCTTCCTATAATGCATTCTTGCAATCAATACTGATGTTGGGGTCTTATTTCGCAATGTTTTCATTTATTTCAGTGTCACCGATTGCCTGCTATCTAACTTGTCTGTGGTACTTCCTTGCTTGTAAGTCCATTTCACCTCACTTACTGTCTCTAGGTATTTTCTTTCCTTCTTAGTTTTTCTTCTTTTCCGCGTGTTTCTAGTCATGCATACGATCCAATATTTCGGCCTCTCTCTCCCTCTTCTCTTGCGAGAAAGCAGTGCGCACAAACGGACCGCGCATTTTGTTTTCACCGCGGAAAGGATAAAATTTGATCAACAAGGGTACATGTATGTGCACCTTACCCTGATATGCCGATCATCGCCGCCTCCCCGACAGGATGGCGATCACCGCTCGTGCCGTTGTCAGGCAAGTTCGCGCTCTCACCGAGGAGGACCGGTGGGATAACATGGTTGAGACTTACGTCGTTCCTCGCGCCAATGAAAAGGTTAAGCAAGAATATTTTAAGCGGATGAAGACATGTCGCAAGGGCAGGAAGCCAGACATTGTGGAGATTGGAGATAAAGCGGAGTACATGCGCTGCGTTGAAGCTACCCTTGGTAAGGAGTACCTGAACAAGTTTCGTAAGCTTGTCAGCCGGGATATGGCGGGAGATTTCATGGCGGACACTCTGAGCTCATTGTTGGGACTCAAAATTACAGCCAAAGAAATAATTCCGACATACATCTCCCGAAGGGGGCACCAGTCGTATCGAGCCACAGATGCTTGTAAGGCAGCAATGGCTAAAAAGGACATCCATTTACTCGAGGCTTTTAAGGTTACAACGAACGAAGACCGCGTAGAGGGTGCCCCTCGCCCGGAATCCCGGATGGCTCCCCCGGCGGTTTCAATGCTGACGGGGACGACAGCAACCATGCGAGCACTTTGTCAGGATTGGCGGGCGGTAGTGATGACCATGATACGGCAGCCCCTACTACTGCCACTACTCCTGCTCCTCCATTGGGCGAATCCAGCGACGGTCGTCTCCCTGCTAACGACGCACCACAAGAGAGCGCACGCCCCTCGACGACGGAGAACAACCGCGCATACGATAAGCGCGGGGCCAAGAGGTCCATCGGCAGCACATCACCCAATCAGGTCAGCGCTTCGCTTTATCATTTATCGAAGGATCTACAATCTGTTGGCATACTGCACTGTGCTCGTGTTGCCGTCGCACCGAGCAATTCAATTTTGCTGAGACTGCTGACCTGCATTGCTCTTGACGACAGACTGTTGCGAGTGAGTACAGCCGCGCTGATGCTGCTACGGGTGGCGATTCAGAGGGTGGCGTGGACAACACCCGCGTTTCGGGCCCGGCTGTGAAGAAGGTTAAGAAGCAGGAGGTCGACGTGAAAGATGCAGCGAGATCAGTGGTGTGTACTATCTTGCTACCGTCACTGTTGTTTCAATTATTGTCCTCAATCAAAGCCCTCTTAACCGTTGGCGAAGGCTTGTGTAGATGTCTGGCAAGCGCGTATATTAACCAGTCGTAACTCAGCTCGTTGTTGTTGGGCAGAATATGAAGGAGGATGCGGTCAATGACGTCCAAGTCGGGCCACTTCCGGAGTTGAATGAGTCTGAAACCAAAGCTGAGGAAAATGTATGTGCCTACCACCTCTTTCTACTTTATGCTGAATTGGCGTTTTGGTTGTTCTGCTGTGCACAAGTTACCGATTCGGTCGTACGCACGCGGTTATGTCTTGCGCTGAATGTTGATGCTGCCTGTTGTGATTATGTGTGAGCAGGCCACCCTTCCCAATGTAAAAATAGAAGTGAAGATGGAATGCGGTTCGATGGAGATGAGGGAACCTACTACTGTGAAAGAGGAACTCACGTGCGAAGCTGAACGGGGTCCTTCCCGGTGGGACGAGGCGGAGGCCGCTTCGATGGAGGAGATGGACACGACGGTGACACTGGACGAGCTGACTCTGTTCACACTGGAGCAGCGGCAGAGGCTGTCCGATACTATCCGCGATTTTTTCCGTGATGAAGGTCTCGTGACGTTCGCAGAGCCGAATCTGGCTCCGGGCGACATTGTGGGCGGTGCCCACGACTCGGACGCCGCCCCCGATGACGCTTCTCTTGAGTTCGTTGACCATTGGCCTGACATCTATATGGAGGACTGCTTATGGCTTGCACTAGGCCAGTGAAACAGCACACATTCATATGTGTTTGATATATGTTGATGTATTTTTTCACCATTGTTGATTCTCTGGATATTGTGCGATGTGGATTTGGATGTTGATGTGTTTCGCGTGTTTCATCATTTGGCATGCATGCGGCTCTCTTGACAGCGTGTGGCATCCATGTCGATCGAGAGGGGCATCTTATTTGTCATGTATTGAGAGTAATCTCAGGCCGGGATTGAAATCACGAGGGCCTCTACTCAGCAATGCTGTCATCACAAACATCTTAGTGCAATTCCGCATGCCGACTTATATTTGCACAAATTTCAGCAAGAACGTTCCTGATGTGAATAGCCGTCACACAATTCCCACTTGCCCCTACCGCGTGGGCGTGATGGTATAGGCCACCCAACCCGCCCTTATAAATTGATTGTATCTAAGGTCGGACGTTAGTAGGTGCGATACAAAATTGACCTTTAACATTTGTTTGAAATTCCAAATAAATCGTCGCTGAACGTTATCACGGTACGTGAAGATTGTGGTAAGTGCGTGATGAAGTGTATGAAGCATGCCATGAATTTGGATAATCACAAGTACTGCCGTACTTATGCACGTGCTACGTACCACCTAAAAAGGCACAGATGAAGCTTCAATATGTGAGTCGTATGCATGTACTGTATTTTACGTATGCCCATGCTCGGAACTTTGCACGAGCTCTAATATTCTGTGGCAGGATTTGGAGTCATCCATTGTTTCATCGTCACACCGTCACCACCCATTCTTGAAATGGGCAACAACATGAGATCCCATAAATATCGATCGACGCCTCTCCCGGAAACATAGATTATTTAGGGTTTGAGTGAACCCACCAACCGGCGCATCCGCCGCCTCCGTCCGCGGCGGAGCGGTCGGCCGTTCTCGCCGTTAAACGACCACCGCCGACGTCGATGACCTAGCCTCCTCAGCTTTTCGCCCGGTTCAACCGCGCCGCCGGAGCCGCGCCGCTGCAACCGCGTTGACCAAATCGCACCGGGGCAACCGGCTCATCCGCCGCCTCCGTCCGCGGCGGAGCGGTCGGCTGTTCCCGCCGTGGAACGACTACCACCGACGTCGATGGCCTAGCCTCTCCGACTTTTCGCCGGTTCAACCGCGCCGCCGGAGCCGCGCCACTGCAACCGCGTCGACCCACTCGCACCGGGGCAATCGCCGCCTCCGTCCGCGGCGGAGCGGTCGGCTGATCGCGTCATGGAACAACCACCAACGACGTCGATAACCGAGCCTCCTCGACTTTTTGTCGGTTCGACCGCGACGCCGCTATTATGGCCACCCAACAACCACAGCCGCGCGTCTCAGCCGCGCCGAAACAATCGTGTCGCCGCAGCTGCGTCGACCCAACCGCGTTGCCCCTCCGTGTCGCCGCAGCCACGCCGGATCAACTCCACCTTAGTCCCCGGCGCATCTGTCGCAACCGGCGCATACGCGGCCTCTGTCTGCGACGGAGTGATCGACCTATCGTACCGTGTAACGACCATCTTCGACGTCAATGACCTAGGCCTCCTCGACGTTTCATCGGTTCACCTCCTCCGCCGCAGAAGCGCCGCAAACGCAGCGGCGCAGCCGCGTCGATCTAACATTACCGAAGCAACGTGCGCAACCGGCGCAATCGCCGCCTCCGTCCGCGACTGAGCTGTAAGCCGTTTCCGCCGTACAACAACCACAACCGACGTCGATGGCCGGGCCTCCACGACTTTTCGCCGGTTCAACCGCAGCGCCGGTGCTGCCAAGCAATGACTACGACTGCGCCGCCGCAGCCACGCATCACAACCGTATCGTCCCAACCGCGCCGCCGCAGCCGCGTCGACACAACCGCGCTGCCCTAGCCGCTGCGCCGCAGCTGCGCCGGGTCAACCGCACTTGAGCACCCGTCGCAACCGTCGCATACGCGGCCTCCGTCTGCGGCGGAGTGGTCGGCTCTTCCCGCCCTTGACATTCCACCTTCGACGTCGATGACATGGGATGCTCGACTTCTCGCCCGCACCGCGCCGGCACAACCTCGGCACCGCAGCCGTGCTGCGCTTTTGTCGACCTAGCCGCACCGGAGCAGCCGTCGCAACGGGCGCAATCGCCGCCTCCGTTCGCGGCGGAGCGGTCGGCTGTTTTCGCCATGGAACAACCACCGCCGTTGTCGATGATTGGGTGTCCTCGATGTTTCGTCGGTTTAACCGCGACGCCGCAACACACACGTAACAACCACATCCGCGCGTCTCAGCCGCGCCGACCCAAACGCGCCGCCGCAGAGGGTGGTGTAGCTGCTATTGCCTGCCTCCTTGCTCCGGGGCCTCAAGCTTCTGTGCCTCTTTCTTGTTTTTCTTTTTAGTTTTTAACTGTTGGATGCGAATACTTTCTTTGTAATCGAGAAATAGCAAGACTACCTATTCTGTAGTATGTTACATCGATTATTGTACCCATTAGTTTGGGGGAAATGATCTTCAACCGGACCTGGGCATTTGACCCTCTGCGGTATGCCTGCTTTGTGCCAGTATTCCGCTTGGCAAAAGCCGGGTTACCTAGAATTACTGCCACGGCTGGAGGGGCGGATGAAAGCAAATGAAAAAACAATTACCCCCGTCCTATACAGAGCGAAAAACCACGCGTGCCGCGTGGTCCTGTACGTTTTTTGTACGTGATGTTACAATTTTCACGTAGAAGTACGCCACGCGACCACGCGTGCCTTGCGTGACACGGAACGGACTGTCACGGGCACGCAGAGGCCGTGTGACAGGCACGCGTGGTCTTTGCGTGCCCGCGTGGTCCCTGTGGCCCGGGATCTAGTGAAACCTTCGTCACCCAACCCCATGCCTCACCGCCACAACCACCATGATTCCCTGAAAATTACCGCAAAATAATCTTTAAAATGTAACTATCTTCCCCCCTTTCACCCGTCGGTCGCCGATTTGGGGTCGGACGGAAGTGATCGGTTGCCCGCGCGGCGGCGCCCGCCGCTACCGTGCGGGCCACCGGCCGGCGCATACTCCCGACGCGATCTTTGGGAATTTTGCCTAGGTTAACGGAAAATAATTAAAAAATTGCACAATGTGTGCTTCTAGGGGATGCATGGGTAGATCGTTGGTGAATAATAATTATGTAGTCGCTTGTTGAAACTCATGTAGTAGAGCGTGTAAGTGCGGTGGGATGGCGCGCTCCCGTCGTTGAATTGGTCGGTGCGCGCGAAGCAAGACAAGGTGCGGGTATATATGGTTAGAGGCAAACGGTGGCGCTACTAAAATGCTAGCGATAATGGTAGGATTCTTTCGCCATCGCGTGCCTCCGAGCCATCATGGCATACAAGCTAGTCGCTAGCGGTAGTTGCGCTGCTAGGTCAGGTCAACATCATAGGCGACCACGCATGTTCGTGCCGCTGTGCCCACTTTGTCGTATAGGACGGCAAAATCGACACATTAGAAAGTGTACTAGCACGACAAGAAACGTACAAAAGTGACCACGCGGCACGCGTGGTTTTTCGCTCTGTATAGGACGGGCCTTAGAGGGCGGTTTGCGAATTTTCTATGGATGTTTTGCGGACTACCTTACTCTGCGTTTATTAATAATGCATTGAAATAATAGCCAAAGGAAGAAGTACGGGCGTTATCGCAGCTGGATACTACTCTACTTACGGTACTTCTGTAGTTAGTACTTTACTTAATACGTCCCCCTTTTTATATTCTTTATCGCTCCTGGATAATGTACTTTCGTATACAGTAAATTCAATAAAAAGCGATTGCAGACGATGTGCGGATTTATCCGAAAGCTGCTGAGAATTATAGCGATACATTTACGACCCTACTTATTCATGTGACGACCGTGTCGAGCAAGTGGATTCCAGGACACGGGCTGCTCGGTGCCTCTGAGGTACGCCATGCGACCTACCGCTCCGCGCTCTGCAGCCGGGCTCCAGAATCACACCTCCCCACGCCTGAAGCCACGGAACGGAACTCTCGCTCCGGTCGAATAGCCGCTACTTCTCTGGTAAGCGCCTACTGCATGCACCGTACTTCTGCTAGGCTGTTGCGAGGGGTCCTGCTGTAGCCCCGACGACGATGGCATCCCGGCTCTATAGGCTATAGGCAGCTGACAGCTGTCGGTGTCGCGAAACGAAGACGCGGTGCGCTCGGTCCTTCCACCACACTTCACAGGGTTTCTTCAGAAAAGGGATCGAACATCGGTGTTTTATGCATCTCAAACACCACTATTATTGGCAGCAGTCGTTGTGATGTATTCTTTGTGCTCGCACGTCGTCCCGTCTACTTCAGATATGTCTCCGGATGTTGAGTTTTGCAATGTTAGGATCGGCTGCGGATAACGTTTGCTTGCGACCTGCATCATCTTCAGTCGAGCGGCATAATTTTTTGTCAAGCGAGGGCGGTCGAATATCGCCGGTGATGCACGCGCGAATGGCGCGATCGCCTGTTCGAGCGCAGTAGAAAGGAAACATCAATCAGTAATTCGCATACTTCACGATCAGGTTCATCATTCGGGAGGTGACTTATCGGAATTTCTGAACGCGCTCCCATGACAGGTCCCTCACGCTCCGCCGCGGGTTGCCACTGCTACCGGTATTTGTGGGCGCGCCAATCCTTGCACCTTCATTCTGCTCTCCAACTACCCTCATCAGCTAAAAGGTACGCGCGCACATACATTTATTTTGCATACACCGCGGGTAACCCGCGCGCCCTGCTCGTCCCTACGCGCAGACAGACTGGTCCATATGTATAGCAGTGTTTCGTCGTCGTGTTACTTTTCCGGGCACCTAAACGGCGCGATACCGGTGCGACGGCGAGTATACCGTCGGCTGTGGCCCGTCGCTGAGTTACCGCCTCACGTTGATAAGCGCATGCCTCGCGGATGACGTGATCATGCGTGTCTGTCTATACCTATGTAGTGGAAATCGATGTCGCGACCTGCAGATAGGTCGCTATAACCTGCCGCCTGCTCACCTACCTGTATCTTCACGACTTGCTCCCCGCCGCGTCGGCCAGCGCTTATCTCGCGGGACACCGTAATAGGAAGTGTCAATTTTATTGTTTGGGCAGATAGAAGAGGATAATATTGTAGCTGGGTCGTCACTTTATCGCTATCCATCCCAGCTGTATTTCACCGCCCTAAAATTACAAACGAAGATGCAGGGACTACTAGAGGCAAATACTCATCAACTAGCGGAAGCGGGATCTTTCGAGCTCGCTCTACTAGGTTCTCGCGCACGCGCTTACCCATCATTTGAAGCATCGCATTCTCCGAGTTTTGGAGTCTTGTGATGTTATTGGCATCCAGGCGGGCCACGTTCGCGTTCGTTTCCCCGTTTGGATTCCCGATTGTCGTACTTTGCTACCTTGCACCCTATTTTCATGCCCCGCGTCGGCCACCGCGGCCGAAGACTGCCCCCTCCTCTCCTGCCTTACTACGGTCCTACTCTCCTGTGTGCCTAGCGGTCAAACTTTCCGCAGCCCATCACTTGTGCTCAGCTATACGCTGCTGAGAGGGTGCAGACCTACCGCCTGCAAGCGCAGTTAGGGCAAGGATCCTTACGCAGTGCCTGTAACGGGCAGGTACAGGTACAGGTTGGATTTTTCAGAATTAAAAAACAATGATGACACTGAAAGCACTGAAAATCACCGGCAATTAGAATAAGAGGAAAGGAGATTTTATTAATGACAAGCTGATCTTCGGATATATATCGCCTAGCTATCTGGCGACTACTCTAGCTAGCGGAGGGACAGAGTACAGGTACTGGTACTGATAACCTTTATTTTTTGCTTGAGTCGTACTGTCAATACATATATACACGTATACATGTACAGGTACGTGTAGCCTCTTAATTAAATTCTTTTTCATTCGATTTTTTATATGCCATTCCGAATTCTGTGCGAAGCATCGATAACATATCGACGATTCCTATACCTGTAGTAGGATAATCTAAAAGTACCCGTACCATCGCTGTACAAAGCTGTAGTAATTGCACTAATGTAAGTAAACCAGCTCTGCTTTTTGTCGAAGGATTGATGTAACGATAATAGGAAAATGTTTAAGACTTTTAGGATTTACGATATTTATTGCACTCAAAAATCACATTGTAAAGTTAATGGTGTGTTTTAATTAGGTGCTGCCCCCCCTTACCTTTTTCAGCGCCCCCCATTTTGAACAGTGGATAGCCTCGCAAGCTCTACTAAGTACTGTCAACAAGCACTATTGAGGATGGGGTGTGTAAATGCTTTATTAACCCGAAAACCTTATTCTTCTTGTAGCGTAGGCCAACTTTGGCAGCTGTACTTAGTACTGATGAAACATACGTTTCTACTTCGGCCATACGCCTAAATCTATGTCTTAAGCCCACCCCACCCCGCCCCCCTCTTATTTTTACGGACGTTTGCGGCACCTCAAACGCATTTAAAAGAATGCATGTGCCCGCGGAGTACTTGTACATGTACCAACAATTCATATGCAACACAATAAAATGATTTGAATACGCCGCTCAAAATCGCAGTCGATTAAATAAGTATATATTGTAATTAATTACTACGAAAGTCTTGCAATTATAACATTGGGTTTCCCCTCTCTTGCCTGTCCTCTTTCGTCAATGGAACTGCTTCCTGTAATGCATTCTTGCAATCAATACTGATGTTGGGGTCTTATTTGCGAATGTTTCGCAGTGTTTTCATTTATTTCAGTGTCAACGATTACTTGCTATCTGACTTGTCTGTGGTACTTCCTTGCTTGTAAGTCCATTTCACCTCACTCATTATCTCTAGGTATTTTCTTTCCTTCTCAATTTTTCTTCTTTTCCGCGTGTTTCTAGTCATGCATACGATCCAATATTTCGGCCTCTCTCCCACTTCCCTTGTGAGAAAGCAGTGTGCACAAACGGACCGCGCATTTTGTTTTCACCGCGGAAAGGAAAAAAAGTTGGTCAACAATGTATGTACATGTATGTGCACCTTACCCTGATATGCCGATCATCGCCGCCTCCCCGACAGGATGGGGATCACCAATCGTGCCGTCTTCAAACAAGTTCGCGCTCTCGCCGAGGAGGACCTGTGGAATAACATGGTTGAAGGTTACGGCGTTCCTCGAGCCAGTGAAGTGGTTAAGCAGGAGTATTCCAAGAAAAGGAAGACACGTGGAAGGGGCAGGAAGTCTATCATTGTTAAGATTAGAGATAGAGCGACATGCAAGTTCTACGTTCAAGCTACCCCGTTTAAGTTTTGTAAGCGTGGCAGCCGTGACATGGCGGGACCTGTTAAGGCGGACACTCTGAGTTTATGTTTGGGACTCAAAGTTTCAGCCAAAAAATTGTTCCCGACAAACGTCTCCCGAAGGGGGGGCCAATCGTTTCTAGCCACAGATTGTTATAAGGCAGAATTGGCCGAAAAGGGGTTCTGTCTGCTCGAGGGCTTCAAGGTTACAACGAAGGAAGACCGCGTAATTGTAAGTTCTGAATATCCTCCGCCAGTTAAGGGCGACTGATGTGCCTTGTAGTCGTAGTCTGAATATGAGGTCGTCTCACGCGTCTTGCTGTCATTTGCAGATCAAAAGTGAAAAGGACGCGATCGATGATGACCGCCGAGTTACGCCAGCCCTCGAGACTGGAGACGTTAAACATGCACCAGACACGGTACGATACTCAGCGACGACTGCCGACCTACATCACGATCCTTCATTTGTAGATGATCCATACTTTTGAGCTGTTGTTCACATATACCATACATGCCGTTCATAAATATGCCGGGAGGATGCTTGTGAACGCGGACGCTGCAGCAGTAGTCGTGCTGATTTTGCGTGCGTTCATCTGTGTGGCGCCTTTTTGTAAGCAGGTGGATAAGTTTCACGTAAAGCACGAAGTTAAGAAAGAGGAGGTGTTGAAGTTCGAGTGCGGGGCGGAGATAATGCAGATGGAGGGGGACGCGTGGTATGAGATTGTGGAGCCAACCAAGAAAGAAGAAGGCGTGTGCGACGAATCGAAACCCTTCGTCCCGTCCCACCACTACTTGGGCGACAACCACGACGACGCGCCAAGGCGCATCATCGTCGCTGGGCTGGCTTCGGACGAGCACTTCCCCGGATCCTGCCGCGTTTTCCTGCCGTAGCTGTCGGTCACTTCCCGCCGTTACTGTCCCGCCGTTACCAGATGATATACCGTGGACCGAAGACAGAGCTAGCGCGATTGTTTCTATTTTGGCAATTGATTTCGATGTATGAGCCAGTTCTTATCGCTCCTTCTCAGTGTGGTTCGAGTGAATATGTTTCCATCGCCAGGATTCTCCCCTTGTCTGTATAACCTATGTAATACAAAGTGGAGCTTTTGGCATTTTCAGCATCGGTCGCTTCGGTATATTATTAACCAACATTGAACGTATATATATATGCACTAACGAAAATAGAAATCCATGGTTGATGAGCTTCACACCGGATGTTTTGTATTAGCCTTGGGCGACAGTCAAATATCTTACAGAAACAACCTAAAATGATAAAATGGTCTTACAAGAAATGGGAGTGGAACCCGCCAAGCACAAAGGAGCAAGGAGTAAGGAAACCCCACAAGCCTAAGCCCAAGGAATAGGAAGGCACGCCACAACACAAGCACTACCCTCATGAAAAGCATCGCGAAGATAGGAACCCAAGACAAGTACCATGAAGAACAACAGAAACACGTTGCATGGACTTTCGCCGCACATCCCCCCATAAACGTCGAAAGGAAAAATAAGTAGATCGACGAACGAAAATGTTGCATACGGGCATAATTGTCAGAACGCAATGAACGAGAGTCCGTTGCACCCATGCCAAGGAAGCGACGAATTACCACGAAAATTGAACAACCAGCTTTGCCGCCATAGGCGCCCACCGGCCTACATCCTCCAGAGCGAAGGGATAGTAGTCATGCACGGTCTGAACCGAAGGCGTGCCAATCAAAACGGAATTGCGGAGATCCGCATCGAGTTTGCCTTGCTGAGCTCCCAATAATGCAATACTACCCGGGAGTGGGAGGCGAGCACCCGACATGGAGGTGCCTAAGATGGGTTTTAGCCTAAAGTAGAAAACAGCCTGAAGTGGACAAAAAATGTCAAAACGAAGAAGACAAATACACCGCGTTCGGTCGGGGTTGGACTGCATCGCGCATATTGTATTAATCTTATCATCAAATCGTTGATACTCAATCCTTACGCCAGAGTATCGCCGGTCTAAGGACGAGATTGTTATTCGTATGAAATCGCGACTGCCATTAATTAATGTATGTGGATTGTGGAAGAAGATACGACGGCGCTTCGTTTTGTGTCTAATTTTCTATCCTAATTTAATGAGCGATGTCCATGTTGCCAGCGAACCTTAATTTATGCAAAACGGGATCAACTATGAAGGCAAAAAAATTGTTGTTTTCACGAAGAACAAGATGAGCACGGACAGGGAAAGTGTGAGGGGAAACAAGAGGGCAAGAGCGACAAGAGGATCAACAATGAAGGTGATTAAGTTTTATTTGATTTTTTTGGTGGAGGTCTTTCTAAAAAGGGGGAGGGTACTTCCTTTTTAAGAATGCAATTCCTTTTCATAAAGTATCGCTGTTTGCCTCACCCTCTATCTCTCCACTAAACCCCAAAGCATACAACCCTATACTATAGCAGATTTAATTAGGGTGGCTGCTACCAGCCAGAGGAGCGGCTTTAGTGGTACAAAGCAGGTGGACACTTTGCTGCGCCTGTGACGCAGTGCTCAGAACTTCAAAGTCTGTCACTTGCAGTACTTGGATAAAGGGTGGGGCAAAAGTCGTAGTAGTTGTGTAAAAGTGGGGCCAAAATAAAGGGGCCGCCACAAAATACAACCAACAATAAAAACTTGATCGCCTAAACAAATAATAAAGCAGTCCCTCTGGAAAATATTTACAAAATACTGTACAGGTACCCGTGAAGGGCGCTGTTCACAAATAGTAATAAAATCAACCAATATCTTTTTTTTTGGTAGAAACTCTTCGGTCACTATCGCTACCATTCCGGTACCGTAGCAAGGAGGTTGGGCGAGGAGCCGCCTAGGACCACAATCTGCGCCGCTAGGAACAAAATCAGACGTCTACGGATACGTCTCCACATGCAACTGTGCGAGAGTCACGTTGCGCTAGGCGTCAGCCCGTCGCTAGCTATTTTACTTTGTTTCACGTGAGGTCGTGAGGTTTGTTGAGGTGACAGTGCAGTTGAAGCCGGGCTGTATTCCGAGTTCGACCACTACTGCAGGAAGGCAAGATGGCGTGAGGAAAATTGGCACAGATTCCGCGATATTTTCCCTTCGCGGAGTTTTGAAATGTCCAGCAGCGCCTATCCCAAAGTTCACCAAGGCCCATCCTCGTTTCCGGTGGCTAGTATAATGCCATACCAGGATAAGCTGTAGCGCTTGTTGGGCGTTTAAGATCCGTTCCTGACGCAGATTATGCAGTCGCGTTGATAGCTTGAGCGAGAAAACTAACTGTCTTTTATTGTACGGAGTCATGCTGAACTGTGTCATTACTGTCAGCTAGCCGAGTCCGTCGCAAGCCTGCACGCGGCTCGTTGAAATTGGGCGGCACTCCAGAACATTTCGTAATAAGCGGATATCATATTGTTAGTCAGCGAGATATTTGGCTGCCGGGCCCAGCTCCCGAATATCTTAGCAGCGAGAGCGTTTCCTCTCGCCACACTTCGCTGATACCCGTTCCACTACAGCCATCAGTCCTCAGGATGTGACTTCCCAGAAGTTCACCTCTTACTTCAGGTGCCGAACGCCGTGCTGCTACTCGTCTGCGCGCCGCCCGGTCGCTCCAGTGTTTTGAACGCAACCGTACGGGTTCCGTTTTAGATTTTAGACCCGTACTACAGCCGTTTAACATTAAATAGACGCGTCAGACCTGTATGACTAACATCTAAGTACTGTGAACTGTAAAAATGCGCGTTTCTTGTACGTCACCGTTGATTGTTTAACGATATTAATCAAAGGGTACCTGTACACAGGACTGTACACAGTGTAGTCTGTGTTAGTATATTCTCCTTCATCGAAGTGACGACGCCCCGCCAGCACAAATCGTTTTATTTCCCTTATTGTTTTGTGGATCACCCGTACGGTACAGTACCTGCCCCCTCGCAGCGTGCCATACTCCGGCGTAGACACCCAACCCTGACACCGCCATTCCGCACGACACGGCTCCCCCATAATGCATAGCTAACCTGCCCGGTCTTTCTCGTTGAGAAGTTGATGGTCGAACATATTGCAACCTCAGCTACTAACGAACTGCTACAGCCTCAGTCGTCAAGTTGAAGGCCGAGCCTCGTCGATCCAGCGCGGCTTCCTTACCCCGTGACGCGCCGACAGTCCGACACAGAAACCGAGGGCGAATGTTCGTTGTCAAAGGCAAGCCAATACTATCGCTTGCATATTTATGCCGCTAGCGGAAACATCGGAAGTTCACGCTTTACTTCGGTAGTTGTTCAACGCCAAGGACGTGTAAGAGGAGCGACACTTTCGCCGTAGAAGCCCCAGAAGCTTACGGTCCATTCATACCTCGGAGCTAGAAGTCCTACAGGTCGAGCGAAGGACGCAACTTGCCACATTGCGAGAGGAGTGGTGCTTCCCTTTAATTGCGGAGGCTCACTGACGCACGCACTGGAGTAGTGCGGAAATGGAAAGCGAAAGCACCGAGATGCGGAACAGGTGACTGAACATCTGCCTCGCAAATGCTTCCCCGTGCAGCAGGGGATAGATAGTTCGATAAGAATTCGGATAAAATGCGCATGGATTTCGGAAACTGTTAATCCGGCACGGTTTTCCCTGCTGTGCCCCTAAAACCCGCTGGCGACTGATATACGCGAGCGCTCGTGTAGGCTACTGGACAACATCCGAAGCATAGACGGCGGGGCAGTAGAACCCGCGGCGGAGATACAACGCGCGACGGGGTTGGCCGGCCCTAACTGCTCCTCTAAGGCGGACAGCAGCAACGCGGAGAACTATGCGTCGCCGCGCTACCTCCGTTCCATCGAGTGCACCCCCTCGGGCCACGAAATGCACATCGACTTCGACGCGGAGTGGGAAAGCGACGTATGCGCCGTGTGCCTGTGCATTGTGGAAAGCACGGTACGGCCAATATGAACTTATCCTACGTATTCGTCCTGAACGCTGTCCCCACATTCCTTAGATATGTACCTGTACAATAGAGTATCGGGCCAATCAACCGCAGCGCTCCGACCTCACCCGCAACCGACCACTGCTGAACCCGGCTGCAACTAATTCTGCTCGTTCAGGAAGAGGCAGGGCGGCTTCCGTGCACATGCACGGCGATCTACCACCGCGACTGCGTTGCCCGGTGGTTGCTACGGAACAACAGCTGTCCGCTGTGTCGAACCTCTGCGCAGCTACCGAGCCACCTCTTCTCCTCGTGCGACTGGGGTCGCGGCGCGAATGGGGCGCTGTGGGGGAACGGCGGCAACGACGCCAACGACGCGCTTATGCAGGGCAATGCGCCGTCGAAATCGTCGGTCTCTGAACCCTGTAAAGCCGATAAGGCGCCAAACACGAGCGCCCACCACGTACGCCCTCATCCCTCCCTGTCGCGTTTCCGACCGTCCCACACCTTCTCACCCACTTCACGCGTTAACGCATTTTCGACCCCGGACGGCGTATGTGTCTGCCGACATGTGTCGCTAACATTGTGTCGCCGATATGTGCAGACTCTATTGGACGTAGACTTCGATGAGGTAGCGGTGATGTACCACTGCGCGCCTCCGTTCAAAGAGGACGTGGACGCAATGCATCTCCCAGGCGACGTCGGTTTCGGCGACTCGGACGGCGACACGGCGGAGATTTGGATGCGGATGCAAGGTGGGGAAGGGAGCCGGGGGCTGCTGCAACCACGTCTCAGCCGTTGATCGCGTGAAAGAGATGAGAGCATGTGCATGCGTTTGTGTTAAGAGGGGCGGGGGTGGTATATATGAAATACGGACATGCAGGTGATGAAGAGGCGTGCGTGTGGCGAATGGGTGCAGTTTGGTATGAAGTGCATTCTGATTTAATGGCCTGTGGTGCTTATCGTACCTGGATGTGTAGGTATGGGCGCACAGGCGGCGGTTGTGGCCCTCTCCTCGCCGCCCAGCACCAACAGCGGGGCAGCCTCCCTCTACCGCGGCCTTGTCGCGCTGCAGGGCGCCTGGATATACTCCCAAGGCCCCTCCTTCATGACCATGTTCCACCCCGAGTGCCTGCGCTCACCCGAGTACACCGCGGCCACGGGAGTCGTGTGGCGCATCCTCGACGTCCACCGCCCCCCCGACCGCGCACCGCCCTACATCGTGCAGCGCATCTTCCTGGCATTTGTCACACTGCAGCAGGCGCTCCGAAGCTTTGGGCGCTGGATCCGCGGCGCCTCCAGCAGCCGGACCTTCATCTACGTCGTCCTCGTCGTTCTCATCTTGCTCACCCTCTTGCTTGGCATCCACAAGGTCTGCGCGGAGGTGTCTGACGGCACGGAGTGCACATGGGGCTACCAGGACGTCCTCATGCGCCGTGCCATCTTCTACTCCTCCTATCGCTGAGTCACTCGACAGCGGTGAGGAGGAGCAGCGTCACAACCCCATACCCCTTCAGAAAATACAGTCAGCCAATACCCGCGTCCAACCGAGTAGCGCACCTGTCGAAGGAGGAGCACCGAAGAACCTCACGGCCCGGATTTTAACAGCCCCAAGTTACACCCCCCCCTCGCCTTGCAGCAAGAGGGGCAGTTGGAGGCTGCAATGGTCCGCTCAACGCCAGTTGCATAGCAAAACACAATAAGACCCCGCCCAGCTCAATCAAGCCCAACCCTGAATCTCTAACACCTGTAATACGCCACTCGCCCTTCCCTGCTGGATAAGCAGCAACCGCAGGGGTGAAGCTGCAGCAGCCAGGTTATCAGTGTAATAATGGGAAACCTCACAATTCCGTCCGTTACATTACTCTCCCTTTCGGGCGCTCCCCTCCTCTCTTTCTCTTTCCTCGTCACTCCCTTTCCCGCAGCTAAAGCCTATTTCTCAATCTCACGCGGAGCCGATCTTGCCCTCACCATTGCCATCTCACACGAGCTCGGCCGTGCTGAGAGTGACCCACATTCAGCGAGAGGCAGTCATACCCACTGGGACAGGATACAATGACTGCAGTCTCACTCCTCTTCTTTGCCATCCTCCTCATCCGCATCTATCCGCGCCAACTTGTCCTCGTGCGTGTGCAGCACACCCCAGCTCTTGGACTTGAGCGCCTATGCCACCAGCACACACACACACACACACACACACACACGCGCACATCTATGTAAGGCACGTTATGAAAATGACATGAGATTGTGAAAGTGAACAAAACCTGCAGCGCAGGCAGTACCGTCTGTCTCTATGTGGGAAAACAAAAGGAAGGGGGAGCGCACTTGGTTGTGATGTGCACGGATCGCCTGTAGCATCTGCAGACGCCCACCCTCTGGCGCCTTTATGGCGTGGAGGGTGAAGTAGCGCCGGAGCGCGTCCTCCGACAGGTCGTCCACCTCATTGCTTGCGATGAGATACTCCCAACCCGCCGCGGAGGAGTCGCTGCCCTCGCCCGCCCCCACTCCGCCCCCCGACTCGCCTGCTCGCTCCCGTCTAGACCGCTTTCTGCGATACACTCCCCAAAATGCGCTCAGGAGCCGCACGATACCGGGAATGACGACTCGACTCGGAGGGGGGCTGCGTACGGCAAAATAAGCTGCGTTGCACTACGCACCTGCTGCCACTGCTGTGGTGCTCCATCGTGGCGGATTTGTCCCACGTGTTAAAAGCCTCCCACCACGAGTCACGATACTATCAAGGCACCAAACCGTTACTCAGCTCCGTTGTTTGAATATGGTGGGTGGAGGAAGGGTGGCAGGGAAGGGGTGCACTCACTTTGTTTGCTTCCTTCTGGTCGGCTGTGAAGTGATGGCTGGCCAGCAGCTCGGGCACGCTAACCTTGAGGCAGCGGCTGCAGGCCACGATTGAGACGTGACACTCCTCCAGGCACGGCTCCTGGGGTTCAAGGGGGGACAGAGAACAATGACGCGGAACATGGCTTTGAAATGCTGCGCCGTGAGGGGAGGAAAACAGTGGAGATGCATAGCGATAGCCACCACAGCAGTGCATAGTCATACTATATGAAGGGGGTAAGCTAGACACCGGGTGCGTGGCAGTAAACTGCACACCGTTTGCAGCTGACAACTTTACTGGTGGAGAGACACAGGATATGCATGTGGGTCTCCAGTTGTTGAGAGCTACTTAGGCTATGGGGTTAACAGAGTGAGGAAAGTATTAGTCAGACATAGGCGAGTGTCTCCCTCAAAACCGCAGAGTTAATGCAAATTGTTTGGTGCTCAGTGAACAGAGCTTGGACGGATAGGGGCAGCAAAGGTGGAGGAGAATGATAACCAACGACGGAGCCACCTGTGTGGATCATTACCAACGACGGCAGAGGGAAAAATGGTGTCGTGTGAAGTGTGTTGGGAATGCGTAGAGGGGTCGATGAGGCTGCGGGACACCACCGTGAGGTCCCACCGACATGAATGAGCCGGTGCGAAATTGAAATGTATCACGAATGGTAGATGATGAGACAAGGTATGCAGAGGGGAAAACCGAGTTATGCCAAAACCGAGCAAACTGTCAAAGGCAGGGGGTGAGAAGACAGCGCATGGAGAGTCACCTAGTGTGTGGTGAATGGAAATAGTGGGGCATGATAGATATAAATGCGGCATGATGACAAAACCAGAGTTAAAAAAAAATGAGAGGTGATAAGAGAGGGCAACGCAGCAATGTTGTGGAAACGAGAGCAAAGTGACACGAGCAAAAACACAGCAGAGAGCGTACAAAGAACTCGCGATGGGACAGTGCATGCAGAGATAGCGGGCGAGCAATTAATGCGATTGAAAAGGGTGTGCGGTGGCTGCGGTGAAAACGCGTACATTGGGAGACGGCAAGACAGCGCATGAAAATGGGCAGCGCGCGCGGAAAGAGGTCGAGAAGCGAGCAAAGGTGAGGTGCACCAAAACAGAGTGTAGAACACGACAACGAGAGTGCGTTGAATGCACTCGAGATGAAGGTAAGGCAATAGATACCGAAACCACAGTGACTGAAATAAGAGGTGAAACAACAGAGCATGCGTAAACAACGCCTGTCTAACGAAAAAACGGTGGGATGGGGGATTGGGGAGCGCACCATAAAGCGGATGAGGCCAGCGGCCGCGAGCGCCTTGACAGCCTTCCATGACTTCTCTGCGTCCTTGGCAGCGCGTGGCGGGTTGAGCTCGCGGTCGAAGTAATGGTAGTGCGCCCCCTGCCCTTCCGCTCGAAACAGGCCGTACACATCCACCGTACGGCACACCTGCACGGCACATCCCACAGCGCATGATGTCATCATATCAGGCTGAGGCATGATAAGGACGGCGAGGGCCGCGCAGTGCGCCTACAGCGATCAGCCACACACCACACCACACCAGCGCGCACCTGCATCGCAAACATGATCCCTAGCAGGTCCATCCCGGGCTGCGCGCCCACAGCGGTGGCGGCCTGCCGCAGAAAGATCGGAGTGAAGAAGTTGAACTCGGACTGAGGGAAGCGTAGCTTGAACTTGAGCAGCCGGCTGAGGTCCTACCAGGACAAACAAGCACCGTCAGTGAAAGAGAGAGAAAGGAGAGGAGGGGGGTTGACTGCCGGGTAGGAGACTGCCGAACGAAGAAAGGGGATGAACGGGGGACGCATAGAATAAAAAACGCACCTCCTGCGAACGCTCGTAATACACAATCGTCTCGTTGCCCTCCTGGAAGCCGGCGCTGTTGACAATAGTGGAGGAGAAGAGGAAGGGGGGGGGGGGGGGGGGGGGGGGGGGGTTGAAGGGGGGTAGAGTGACAATGTAGGTAGGCAGGATTGAAAAGGCTTAGAGGAGCGAAGCAACCGCACTGAACACCCCTCTTGCTTTATTTGAAGAAGGGTGGGAAAGGAAGGGGCAGGCAAGAATATGGAAGATTTGAGTTTGCTTTGCTCTGGTCCCCTTCGGTTTTGGCTGTTGTGGTGAGGTGTGTGCCTGGGCTGAGGTACAAGGGTGGGGTGTGTGGGTTGTCATCATGTATGTGATAATAAGCTTCAGTTCCTGCCTTTGCCTAATCAGTTAAGTTTTCGTTCCTATGTCTGCCCCAGCAGAATAGCTGTGGTGGACGATAACTGTTATTTCTTGGCATCGAGTGGTGATTAGAAGAGGGGTGCTATTTCCCAAGGTTCTTAGGATAGTGCTAGACTGAATGCCTTAGTCCTCGTCTTGTTACTCAGTTTGGGGGAAAAGGAGGGGCACATACGAGTGAGGAGTTTGCAGGCGGAAGGTTGTGAAGCTACCAACACTCGTTTCGTATGCTCTGACCTGTCGAGCACAACAACAGAGGTAGATGATCAGTGCACAGCTATCACGACACCGCATGGAAGCAGAGACTAGCAATGAGAGAAGACGGCACACACTAACACTGCGAACGACGAACGAGACGGCTCTCACCGGTGATCGGTTGAACCGGAATACCGCCTCGTGCCGATCGATTTCACTGCCATAGGCTGAACTCAGCAGCGACCCGCTCGGGCCCACCTGCGGCGCATGCACACCGCTTAGATTCTCAAAATATAGCCACAGCGGTTTGACCTATATGTGCGCCCGGTTTCCTTTTCAAAAACAAATTTCACACACACGCATGCAAACACACACACACACATACACACATTTCACACACACACACACACACACACACACACACACACACACACACACACAAACACCGACACACATACAAACACACACACTTCACACACACGCACACCCCCCCCCCCCCCCCCCCCCCCCCCCCCACACACACACACACACACACACACACACACACACAAGCACAGTTCACAACCACAAACGCACATACACACATACACACATACACATACATTTCCCACACACCCAAACACACACAAAACAGACACACAAGCACACACGAGCGCACGCACAAACACACACACTTCACACACACACACATTTCACACACACCCAAACACACACAAAACAGACACACACGCACACACAAACACACACATACACACACACACGCACATTTCACACACACACAAAAATCAGACACACACGCACACACTCATACACACACATGCACACGCACATTACACAAGAGGAAACAAACACACACACACACACACACACACACACACACACACAAACACATACATACACACAAACACGCATACGCACACACACACAAAGATACACATGCATACACACACACAAATAAACATACGAACACACACACACACAAAAATACAGACATACGCACAAACAGACACACACACGCACACACGCACACACACACACACACACACACATAAACACAAACGCACGCACACATACACACACACACACACACGAATCACACACGCACACAAACATACATACAGACACACAAGTTTACACAAACACACCCGTACACACACACACACACACACAAATAAATAAATGCACACAAACACACACATACACACACAAAAACACGCGCAAATAGACACAAACCCTCACACGCACACAGACACATATACAAGCACATTTCAAACACACGCACACAGACACATATACAAGCACATTTCACACGCACGCACAACATCAGCACTACCACCGCAATAAACCATCCGTACTCCTGATAGGCCATACACAAGCACAAAGGCATCTAGTGCTCCCAGATTTCTCAACTTACTCTCATCAAACGTAACCGTCACTGGAAATGAGGTCTCGTGCATTGGGATAGGTGCTATGCAATAAAAGAAAGTGCATGCGAGCCAATATACAGAGCACACAGCAGACAGTGGCAAAAGCAAGGCGAGGAAGGGAAGAGGGTGGGCGGGGGAGCTACCACAGCGCAGGTGGCGTAGAGCCGTCCGCGGATGGAGTCGTGAGGGGGGATGAGCTCCTTCAGCTGGCCGTAGAGTGCAACGGTGAGTTCCATCACCACCGCGGGCCCCGTCGCGGCCTTCACGGTGATGGGGACGCTCGTCTGCCGCTGGTCCATCCGCAGAAAGTTCATGTACTTGTCCAGCAGCGTCTGTGTTAGGGGGTGCAGCGGCACAGAGTCCTCAGGCGACCCGCATCAACAGGAAATAAGAACAGGCATGGAGCTACTCTTCTGACTGAGTAGCTCCATTATTAGGGTGTGCGTCCGCCCGTCCGTCCCTATCTATCTATCTATCTATGCGTGCGTCCGCCCGCCTGACTGACTAAACACAATTACAAAAATTTCCAATGCCCATAAAACAGAGCTACTGGGCATCAATGGGCGAAAGCCCTATATTCACACCGCGGCACAACGCAACGACGAGTTGCTTAGATGGAGACTAGCTGAACTTGCAATGTAGAGATTGTCACTAATTGGCCGTGGAAAAGTAATAACCCGAGCAGCAGAGAGTAATGGACAAAAGACGCATGAATATAGTGACTGGACGTAAGCGCATGGTACGCCGTATGTGGCGAATCAGATGGGCGAACATTGAGGTTAAAACTGATAGCAGCAAGGATGATGACCCACACTGCCGCCCTCTTCTTGAAAGCCTTTACAACTGCAGATAACAGCGTCCCGTGAGTGAAACCGATCGGGGGGGGGGGGGGGGAGGGGGGGGGGGGGGTAGAAGGTGGCGCACCGTGGTGAAGACGAGGGACTCGTTGAAGGGTGAGAGTGGTTGCAGGCCTGGCACGGATTTCGCGGACTCGCAGCTTTCGCCGGTGTAAAGGGCGGCGCAGGAGCAGCGTCCTGCCTTGCCACCAGTCTACAAGCCCGCACACGGAATGGGGGAAAGGGGGGTTAGGCGCGGCTTCAAGGGAGGGGGCAACGGAATGGGGCGCGGACCCGAGTGATCAGTGCGAAAGTGAGTCCGTATTCAAAGCGCCGGAGTCCCATCCATTTGATAAACTAAAAATATACTTGAGTTGGTAAGGATGTCAAACGACTCTCGCTGAGTATTTCAGACTTTCATATGACTAGACGGAATAATCATTTGGGTTTCAGGTAGTCAACTCTTTCCCCTCCGCAGTTGCGATGATACAGCCACTCAGTGGCAGTGCAGAGATAAGTGGATTTGATGCAGCGTGCATGACATCAGGTAACAGCTCCGAGCACCGGGCTAAAAAGTCTCAACACAGGCAGGGTGAAACATGCTGCGGATAGCGGACAAACATGCGCAGTTGCGACGTGGAAAGGTGGCGAATTGGGCGCACCTTCCGTCCGCGGCCACTGCATTCCAGGTGCCTCGACCTGATCCCCGCCCCGGAGGATCGCACGTGCGTCACTGCTTGCGGCCTCGCACGCCCTTTGCTGCCATTCTCATCGTCACTGCCGTCGGCCTCCCCACCCTTCTCCTCCTCCCCGACTTCCCCCTCATCGTCACTCCGCTCCACCACAGCGTCCTCAGCTCCTTCATCGCCCGCCTGACCGGCATGTACCGCAGGGTTCGTCATGGCTGACTGTATGAGGGCTGACTACATGCAAGGGAATGGAAAGCGGGAGGCAACAGAAAAGAGAAACAGCAAATGACACACATGCATACACACACACACACACACACACAAACACACACACACACACACACACACACACACACACACACACACACACACACACACACACACAGCACTCTCTCCCTTTCTCTCTCTGACACACACTCACACACACACACACACACACACACACACACACACACACACACTCCATTTCTCCCTCTGACACAAGTACACACACAACACACACACATACACACACACACACACACACACACACACACTCATACAGTCACAATCGCCACACGCACCCTCACTCTCTCTCGCTCTCTCTCTCTCTCTCTCTCTCTCTCTCTCACACACACACACACACACACACGCAGACTCGCCACACACACCCACACACACACGAGAGAGAGAGAGAGAGAGAGAGAGAGAGAGAGAGAGAGAGAGAGAGAGAGAGAGAGAGAGAGAGAGAGAGAGAGAGAGAGAGAGAGAGAGAGAGAGAGAGAGAGCGCAGCAGCAGTAGCAGCACAAAACACACGAGTTAAACGCATAGTACGTATGCATAAAACAATCGACACGAATACCCCAAAAATGCAGAATAGTAAATAACTCTGACAGCTCAATCAATCACTGCTGTGCAAGTAAAAGTGCCCTCTCATAACACATTCACCCACCTCCCCCTCATCCTCTCCCTCTCCCCCATCTTCTTCCCCCTCGTCCCCATCGTGCTGCTCCCCGCCCTCCTCCTCGCCCTCGTTCTCCTCCTCTGCCTCATCGCCCTCTCCTCCTCCCCCCTCCACCGCGCCTTCCCTTGCCAATACCGCATCTCCATCCTGAACCCGCTGCTGCCGCTTCAGTACCTCCTGCAGCAGATCCGCCTTTGACTTGGCCGCCTACGAGTGCAACCACAACACCAAAACCTCAGCTCGAACGGGCACACGCATGCCTATCCACAAGTTTCCATCACCGTCAGCACACCTCGACCTCACAGTCCCACCTTTGGCGCGCTCTCCACTTTAACGGGCGCATCTACCTTCTTCTCGACAGGTGGAGGCTTTGCCCGCAGAATGGTGTCTTCTAAGTCTGCCATCATCTCCCCCTCACCCCATTCCTGCTCCCCCACATCCTCCTGGTGCACAGCATCCTCCCCTTCCTTCTCTTCCCCCACAGCATCATCATCCACACCGGCAGCCACCCCATGGCCATTCTCCCCATTCCCGCGAGCTCCTCCGGCTCCATCATTCCTATCCCTGCCACGGCTCTCAGCCTGCCCAACACCTCCCTCCGCCTCAACACCATCCGTATGCCCCTCCTCATTGCCACCCTTACCTGCCTCACCTGCACGAACCACCTTCTCATCAGCATCCTCTCGCAACACATCAACCTTCAAATCTTCCTCATCAGCAGCGTCTTCTTCTCCTTCTAACCCACCCCGCCCCCCATCAACCTTCCCCTTTCCTGCATCGATGTCCTCACCTACTCCCTCTCTCCCATCGCCTGCCATTGCCTTGGCATCCCCTTTTCCTCCCTCACCCGCATCTTCTGCTTCCCCCTTTTCATCCGCGCCTTCCAGGTTGGCATCGTCCAGCTCGGCCAACTGTTCAGCTTCATCAGCACCAACTTCCTTTGCCTCACCTTCACTCCCCTTCCCATCACCAGCACCACCCTTACCAGCAGGAGCATCATCTCCCGTACCAGCATCATCTTCATCGACACCAAGCACCCCACCCTCTCCTTTGCCTTCACCGCCTTCATCTCCCTCATCAAAAACATCTTCCTCTGCATCCTCCTCAGCCCCAGCGCCCTCTTCAGCCTCATCTCCAGCGTCTACACCACCCACTCCGAAACCCTTGCCAACATCGAGATCCTGCGCCTTGACACCAATATCCCCATCCACTCCCTCTTCACCAAGACCCTCCTCTTTCCCCTCCGCATCACCATCCCCTTCATCGCCCTCGCCATCACCTTCCGTTGCATCACCACCTCTTCCATTACCACCACCAACCTTCCCCACGTCATCCACCCCATCAGCAACCCCGTCTGCCGTCTCATCCCCATCTGTTTCCTCCCCCTTTACACCCCCGTCCTCCGCCCCCTCCTCCTCCTCTTCATCTGCATCCTCCAGCATCCCCGAAATCACCGCCGCCTCCCCTCCTTTCCCCCTACCACTCTCTCCTTCTTCAGCCACATCTTCTCCCTCTCCACCCTCTCCCTCTCCTTCCCCCTCTTCATCAACTCTCTCTCCCTCGTCGCCACCTTCCCCCTCCTCCCCCTCCTCCTCACCCTCCCCACCCTCGTGCTCGCCTTCCGCAGCAAACACTTGCCCGTCTGCCTCCTCGACTCGCTCCCCTTCTTCCGCATATGCGTTTTCCTCGGTAGCCTGAAGTGCAAGCCGCGCGAATGACGGTTAGTTAAGGTACGGAATGTGGCTAGCGAGTCGACGAACCAGTGGAAAGGCTTTCCGGATTCCGAGTTGTGCTGTGCGAGCCAAACGCGCGTTGCTCCGAGAAGACGGACACTCACCCACTTCGACGCTGCAGTGTGCGCGCCTGCTTGGCGAGCAGTTGTGCGCTCCGCGGGATTTTTCACAGGCTGGCTATGGTGGAAGTGACTGAGCGATAGCGTGAGCAGTAGCGCAACGATGACGAGGGTGGGCCAGTGCCACTGCGTGCGGCCTGCTCTCGTGGCCGAGCGTGCATGGTACGGCCCGTCGAGCCCGACCCCCGGCCCCGGCCGCCTGCGACGGGAGTGCATTCTGAACACTCCCAAGGCCAGGATGCCAGGCCGCTCGGAGCGATTTCGCCCTGATCACACCGGCTACTCTTACTGACACGTCGCTAGGCCTCGGAACACGTAGCGATATTCTCTGCAGTCCCCATGGGCTGCGGCTTTCACGCCGATGGCCGTGGGTCAACCGTTATTAATCCTCGGTGCCGCTGCCTGATCGCTGTCTTCGGTCCCTTTGTAATCCTTGCAGTTCGAGATAAATATTTGCATTTTCATTTTTCGTATTTATGTTTAATCGCTATTCAATGTATCTTTTTTACAAGAAAGGCAGTGAAAAACACCAAGCAAAAAGGGGTGAAGAGGGAAAACCCTCACAGGCCTAAGCCCGAGGAATAGGAAGGCATACCACGGCATCAGCACTGTCCTCCTGCAAAGCGTCGCGAAGATAAGAACCCAAAGTACCATGAAGAACAACACAAAGACGTTGCATGAATTCTCGCCGCACACCCCCCCGAGAATTTATGCAACGTCTTTTTGAATTCTCGGGGGGATGAATTCAGAAAGACGTTGCATGAATTCGTCTTGCAATGTCTTTCTGCAACGTCTCCCCAAAAATGTCGAAAGGGAACATAAGTACATCGACGCACGAAATATTGAATGCAAACATAGCTGAAGTCTAACCAAAACATATCCCAGGTCGATCTCGAGAAGCTCCCAACCGAATACGGCGGACCTCCAACCGCAAGTCCCGCCCCTTATGAAAATGAAAATGAAAATGATTTACAATAACAATACCAACAAATTGAACCGAATGTTGTCTAACGGCCATCAATTGCTCAACCATTTAGGACATTGAAGAGCAATGATTAGGCCGGATTCTCTTCGACTAGGTACACCTATTGACACATATATTTGCAAAATATGCCGACGTTCCTCGGAGATTAAAAACTGAAAGCAACGGCAGTAATTGCCATAGTCCTCCCGCCTAAGCAACAACAACAGAAATGATTTTATAATCGAGAAAAAGGAGATCTACAAAAAATAGAGCCACTCGTCAAGAAATACAAAATGAAACTCTTGCTCGACCTTCACGATGCACGGCCCGCACCCACCGAACCTGGGTGAGAACCAACCGCCGCCGAGGGCTAGTCCTCGGCGGCGGTGGGCTGATCCATAGTTCGAGTCGCAGAAAATTTTTAGGCCGGGTGAGAAAGTCGACGTTGGTGGCGCGCGATTTTCACATGGTCTTTGTTGGGGCCAAAACTCTGTTAAGTAGTGTGTGTGGGTAGTAGGTAGGGCTTTGCGAGAGGAGAGGTCTTCTAACGAAGCGAGTGGGTAGTTCATGTGTTATATGTAAGTGTGTGTCGATGGGTTTGGCGGTGGGCCGGGAGTTGGCATGAGAGGACATGGAACGGGTCGGATCGAGCATGATCGGAGCGGATGAAGGTCGAGCGAGGTCGGCCTGGGAGAGGAGAAGACCGTGCAGCTGGTAGGGGCGGGCAGAAGCCGGATGAGTGGCCGACGTGAGGTGGCGAAAGATTGTTCCTCATATATGTGCTCGTCTCCCACTGACCCACTCCCGGGCAATCTTGCATTGGGAGCTCAGCAAGGCAAATTTGATTCGGACCTCCGCACTTCCGCTTTGCTTGGCACGCCTTCGGTTCAGTCCGTTCATGAATACTACCCCTTTGCTTTTGAGGATAGGACCGATTGGCGCATGTGGCGGCTGAGTTGGTTGATCGCTTTGCTATTTTGGTGGAAGTTCGCCCCTTCCTTGGCATGGGTGTCGCGGACTCTCGTTCATTGCGTTGTGACACTTATGTCCGCATGCAACATTTCATCCGTCGGTCTACTTTTGTTCCCTTTCGACGTTTTTGGGGGGATGTGCGGCGAGAATTTATGCAAAGTTTTTATGATGTTCTTCATGGTACTTTGGGTTCTTATCTTCGCGATGCTTTGCGGGAGGGCATTCTTGATGCCGTGGCATGCTTTCATGTTCCTAAGGCTTAGGCTTGCGGGGTTTCTCCCCTCTTTGCTCCTTTTAGCTTGGTGTTTTTCAAGCATATAATTTCGTTTGGAAAAAACTTGTTGGGGGGGGGGGGGGGGGGGGCGGCGGGGGGCGGGGGTTATCATCCACCAAGATAATAGATATTTGTTGATGTTGTTATTATCTTGGTGGTTTCCGCTATGTTATTGTAAGCAAAAGTTTTTACTAGTGCTGGCCCACCACCCAACCGCCGCGGTCGCTCCATCAGGCGACGTGTCAGCGCCGCAGCACAAGCAGACCTCTGTCGCCTCCAGGATCGTCTCCTGCGGCAGACATATTCCCGTCCCCGTCCCCAGCCTACGACACCTCATATTACATTCCGCTAGACGTCTGCCTGCTCGATACCTAAAAGCCTTTCCCTCCTCCCCTTTACCCATATAGCGATCGCAGTCATGGCCGCTATCGCAACGATGGCGATGGCGCCCGCCGCAGCCACCGCCCGCCTGCCCTCGCGTCGCCGAGTGATCCTGCCTCGGCAGGCTCGTAGCCTATCGGTAACCCCCCCCCCCCCACCCCTTAAGTGCGCGGCGTTCTACCATCGGTTGAGCTCTAGTTACCCGTGAATATAAGCGTACGGAACGAGTGCTGCGTCATTCGCTAGCGCGCATTTTTATCGCCGAGAGTGCCTCGGCGACGAGCGACGCAGTCGTGTGCAGTGAATAACGAGTGACATGGCAGGCTTGGGGGCGGAGGGGGGGGGGGGGAGGCGGGGTGGGCTGACATGCGGTGTGGCTGTAGGTGCGCGCGAGTGTGGAGGTGGAACAGGCGGGCTCCTCCACGGGCAGCCTCCTGCCGTCGGAAATGTACGTCGCCACCAACCGATTCAACACAAAGCCCGGAAAGGTCTCACCCCTCCTGCCCTCCATCATTCACCATAGCCTCCCTGGTTTCCCAGCCTGGTATGTCGTCGCTCGCCCTGTCAATAGATAATGGCCCGTGTTCGTGGTTGCTGACCGGACTTGTGGGGTAGGGGCCGTCGTTTGAGAAGCGGTGGGCGACGCGCAAGTCTCGCCTGGCTGAGCTGGACGGCTTCGAGTTCTTCACCCTCCTCCGCCGTGTGGACACCGAGGAGGGCGAGGAGGTGGACTTCAACTACATGTCGCTCACGCTGTGGTCGGACAAGAAGTCCTTCAACGCGTGGCGCTCGGGTGAGGCGTTCAAGGAGGCGCACGGCGGCGGCACACTCTTCGGCTTCGTGGACATGCTGGTGAGGGGGGGGGGGGGGGCAGCCATGCCAAAGCAACGCATGCACACATCCCCAGCTATCTCCCCTCACAGCTCAACCTTCTTCCCCCGTCCTGTACAGGTCTCTTCCACAATGACGCTGCAGGGCCCACCCAAGCCCGCATTCTGGAACGGCCTGCTCCCGATTAAGAACCCAGACGTGGCCAAACCCGAGGTAAGATGATTGCACCGACGCACAGTGCACCCGCAGACGCATGCGGTGTCATGGAGGCACTAGGCTGGTGCTGTCGCACTCCCATTCAGAACTGAGCATGGGGGACGTGCGTGCAGGTGGTGGGCGGGTGGAGGCAGGTGGCCGCGGACGGTGTGAACCTGCTCCCGGCTGAGTGCTACGTCACCTGCAACCGTTTCTCCATCAAGTCAGGTGCGCGACTGCTGCAGGGGCAGCTCAGCATGTTTGTTTGGGCAACGAGCAGCTCTCACCCGTCGCTGCTGGTGCATGCACAGGCTTTGAGGAGGCGTTTGAGAAGCGGTGGGCGTCGAGGGAGAGCAAGCTGCTGGAGATGCCCGGTTTCCAGGTCCGTCGTGCGCCTGAGCACCTCTCAGACACAACCCCAGCAGGAACTCCTTCTCCTCTGCATGCATTGATCGAGCAATCGTGGGTGCATAAATGAACGAGAAGGTGCATACACTGGGTCTTGAACTGGGCATCTTCCCGTTTCGTCCCCTCTGTCTTATGCTTACTTTCTGTCTTTCTCGGGCGTTCCTTTGCTGCGCAGAACTTTGTCCTCTGCCGTCGTGATGTGGGAGGCAAAGGCCATGGCGCCGACAAGGGTGACGAGTTCAACTACATGAGCCTCACGGTGCGCCCTTTACAGCCCCACAAACACTGCGCAATAATCAATCCTTTGTACACCTTTTTGTGTGGCAGCAGTGTCGTGTGAGAACTGCCCCCCGCTAGAGTGGTACTTGCGTGGGGGAGGGATGGATTTGACACCTGCCGGGGGGTTGCTTTGTTTTCTGAAGGTGTGGGAGAACAAAGCTGCCTTTGAGAACTGGCGCACCTCGAAGCAGTTCGGTAAGGCGCACGGCAGTGAGGAGAAGAAACCGGATGACAAGCCGGACATGAGCATGTTCAACGGGCGGCCCTCCGTCGCCTGCTACGAGGGCAGCCTGACCATCCGGGCTTGAGCAGAGCAGCAGCAGCAGCGGGAGGTCTACAGCTAGACCGCCCCCCCTCTAGCTGGATGTCGCAAGCTTGGGGGTATGTGTATCATTTTTCTCTTTTTGGTGGCTGTGCCTTGTAACCCACAATCCATTGTGGTCCTCAAAAGCAGGGCGCTACTCTGATCGAGTCATTTGTTGCTGACCAACTCGCTATAGCAACTCTGTTTCATACCACCTAATTCGCGTCAACCAATGCTTAGCAGCAAGTTCATTGCCGGGGACTGTATGTGTTCGTCAGCAACGAAAGGGAAATGAGTCGGATGTAAATCCCAATGTCAGAGTATGGAGCTGGCATTAAGGGAGACTCACCACAACGAGAACCATCGGCTCTGTTGCACAACGATTTAGGGGTGCTGGGTATTGTTTATTTCTTCTGCAAACTTTCTAGCTGCACACAAAAAAGCTGCCCTCCCGTCGCCATGTTGTATCACACTACGAATCGTAGAAAGAGCGTAACCGTGTTATCATTTTTCCGTTTTTTTCCACCATCCTCCTCGGCCTGATCATCCCAGAGTGCTTCTCAGTCAGGCTGACGGCAAACTTCCCCAGGCCACCCTGCTCGTGTCACGTCTGCTTTTCTTCAGAATGGGGTTGGGTCACGTCATTACATGTAAAACAGTTTGATCTTGACTCGTGCGCTGTGAAGCATTTGTCGGCGCATGTGTTACTTCTTGTCGTGAGAACTATCTCTCCGTGTGATTTCGATTCCATCCATCTCGCGCCGGTGGTTGTATTGTCTTATAAGAAGCACTATAGAAACGTGGGCATGGAAAGAAAGGGGAGAACCAAGATTGACGAGAGGGTCGCGGAATCCAAGGCAGGGCAAAAGGAAGCGCAGTAATGTGCACAAACCGGTGGCAGCCATTGATTAGAGAAAATAAGAGGTCACCGTTTTATGCTGTCGAGAAGTTGCCTTCTTGCTTTTTTGGCATGCGTTTGGAGGATCTGTAAAATTTTAATTAATGAAACATCAAAGTATTTACATCTTTATTATGGAGGATATTTAGATGGTGATTAAAGAGCGTGGGAGTGCATTTGCTTGTTTGATATGTAGTAGTGTCGTTGCTCAACATCGCTTAGCGTCCACATCCTCAGCCCCCCCTTTCCTAGAGCCTGCCAACTCAGGACATACGACTCCAACATAGCCTTCCGATCACGTCACTATCGAGCGTGTGTCGAGTGCCGTCGTTAGCATTTTGAGCTGCGCGCGACGCTCGTCATTTTTGTGATGGCCGTTTGTGTGGTTTAATTGGGGACTGCCTCACGAACAAATACCACCCACTACTTCAAAATTGTAAGGTATTTCGCAATGCTAGCCTAGCTATAATTTTCTCACCGGCCGTTTCGTGCCCCGTCTGAGGCGCTCCGAACGAGAGCGGACGAGGCGTCACGGCTCTGTTATCACCTCGTTGATGGGGAGTAACATGTCAGTTGTAGTTGCGTATCATGTACGATATGACTTCCACATAACGACAGTACGTGCGTTCGAAGGCAATGGCATTTCCTCTCTTTAAACTTCAACCTAAGAGCACTCCGCTTTATTTTTCAAACTTTTGAATGCCTGCCGCTCAAATTCAAGCCGGAGAGGTAGTAGTATGCAAACCCAGCTAATGATCATAGCTATTTTCGATGTGAAAACACTGTGAAAGCCTATCAGTGCCCGACTGTGTAGTGTTTTGGGCTGGTGCCTTCTTTTTGTTCCAATTGTTGGTTTTGGGGGTATTGTGGCTGAAAGGTTGGGCGTGATAAAGACAAAGTGGCACCCCCGCATAGAGATCCCATTTCAAGTTAAGACTGGATAATAAAGGAAACTCAAAATTGACATTTGAAACGCTCTTTGGATAAATGTCATTGGCAAATCGACGAACCCGTCACATTTCCGTACACCGGAAATCTGAAAACCCGAATTGTCTAACAATAAAGATCCCACTGTGAAATGCAATTGGAGAAATGTACGCAGTGCTCGCGAATCGAGCCCCGAGGAATATGCATGGAAGGATATGCTAGGAATGATCCTAAATGGCTCAGTCAATGAAAATCGCTACCTATTTCAGTCTGTTTTTCGTACTTATTTGTTCAACGACTGTCAATCGCAGCACCGATCGTAGCTTGTTTAACTTAGCTTCATTGCCATTTTTACTAATACACATCGTCCGTGACGATGTGCATTCGCGTACGATGAAACATTAACGACTGGACATATTAGTTGAGAATATATGGAAAAAGATTTTTTGGAGCAAGGTAATAAGTAAAGAAATTTAACAACTCGTTACACGTGCATCGCCCGACATCCACCAGCCTGTGCGTGGCTCCTAAAACTGACCATATATTGTGTGAGTGCATCGAACGCTTTTCCTAGTTTCTATTTTCGAACTATCTTAGTTGAGTGACGCCTCTTGCCTTGCTGCGCCCTCTTTCGGCGAGCCCGATTACTCGTATTGTTTTGGCTTCATTTCAAATCATTGCGAGGCTTCGGTATCACGGTGTTCTCTATTTGAGAAGTCGTTTGGCCTTCCGATTTATTTTCAATGCACGTTATCGAATCATAATACATACAACAATTCATCCACATTGTTTTATGGTTACCCGCATGTGATTCTCGGTGCCGCGTTCGGCCCTCAATTTTGATATAGTGACTCATGACATATCGATGTTCTCCTTTGCCATCGATCGTGATAGCTTGGCTACCTCCTTAATACAATCGAATGACGTTTATGCCGCTGCTGCCATTCTTATCATTTCTTTTAGTCTTTCCAATTTCCATCGGTGGCTTCGTTATACGTTTTGTTCGTCCGCCGACTAAACAAATATCGCAACACGGCGCGGATTCGGATTTTAGAGTCGCTTGAGAAGGGATTTGCTTCAAAATCCCAAATTCTGCGTCCTTTTGCTTGACAAGGAATTTGCTTCGTATTCTAGAATTTTGCGTGTTTTAAAAGATATCAATGCGAATATATCTTAAATATAAAACACAAGTAATGGTCTTTGGGTACCAGAACTCGATAAATTTTATTTGAATCCCCGTGCCAAGTTTTCGACAGAGCCAAATTATTTCGGCAATATATATGCTCATATTTTGGGCTAAAGCGAAATTCAGAAACAAACTGCAATGCTAATTGTGATCGTATCACCCGGAACTTCATGTTGTAATATACGCTACATCTTTTGACAAAGGGAGACGAATGAAAGGAATCGGATCCAAAATAAGAATGAAAGAAGGTCAAAAACGTTTATACCGCTATTCGGGCCTTCCATGTGGGTTGCCATAAAAATACTGTGTATGCATCATACCGAGTTTACTCATAGGCCCCAGCGCTCCGCCACGCTTCCTGCACGTGTTTCAATGTAAAGGCTCGTTAGTAATATTGGCTATGTGAAGAGACCCAAAAATGCTGATGATAGAAAATTATTTGAATTATAAGGATAAAACGCAAAGTCACCCGCCCGAATGCGGATTACTCTGCCAAATAAGGGATGACCTTGTCACCCCTTATTTCTCACTTATTTTATTGTCCATATTGATAGCGATATAGCATCTTCGTAACTTTTATAAACCATGTTTGTCCCAACATGATTTATATTATACTTGTTACTGCTGACGGAAAGGGATGATGGACAAGGGGACCATATGTTGTTGATGTGACGCTACTAACAAGCGCTGACTCGCGCGAACACAAATGTTCCTCATATAGGCGCTCACCACCTACTCCCGGGCAGTCTTGCATTGGGAACTCAACATGGCAAACTCGATCCGGACCTCTGCACTTTTGCCTTACTTGGGACGCTTTCGGTTCAGTCGGTCCATGACTACTATCCCTTCGCTATGGAGGATGGGGGTCGGCTGACGCCTGTGGCGGCGGAGTTGGTTGATCGCCTGGCAAGTTTGGTGGCAGTTCGTCGCTTCCCTGGCATGGGTGCGGTTGACTCTCGTTCATCGCGTTCTGACAATTATGCCCGCATGCAACATTTCGTTAGTCGATCTACTTATTTTGCTCCCTTTCGACGGTTTTTTGGGGGACATGCCGCGAGAATTCATGCAACGTTTTTCTATTGTTCTTCATGGTACTTTGGGTTCTTATCTTCGCGATGCTTTGCATGAGGGTAGTGATGAAACCGTGGCATGCCGTCTTGTTCCAAGGGCTTAGGCTTGCGGGGCTTCTCCCTTCTTATACCTTTTTGCTTGGGGGTTTCCACTACCTTTCATGTAAGAAAGTTTTGAGAGACAAGGAGACTACCGGCGTAAAACCCTATTCCTATAAGACCCAGATGGCATGTACTTGCCGTTGTAAAAGAATTATTGAAAAGATGCTTACAAGAAAAAGCAGCGGAGACCACCAAGCAAAAAGAAGAAAAGAGGAAAACACCTAAGGTAGCCCGAGGAACAGGAAGGCATGCCAGAGCATCAGCACTGCCCTCGTGCAAAGCATCGCAGAGATAGGAAACCAAAGTACCAAGAAGATGTATTTGAGTACAAGAGAAACAACATGAGCACGGACAGGAAAAAGTACCATGAAGAGCATCAGAAATGGCGAGTTGCATGAATTCTCACCTTTGTTGTAAAAGAATCAAATTTACAAATTTCTGATTTCTAATAAATCTTCAATTTCTATTGTCCATATTCCTAGTTTTACCTTCCCTTGCCTCCGAAACCCAAAGTTAACAAATAAAGGGCCTTGCTAATATGCATTTTATGTGCAACTATACTCTATTTGGTAACTTATATCGTACATATCCCCCCCCCCCCCCCCCCCCCCCCCATTTTCTGTGCCTCACTTTGCTCCTATTAAGGCGAATTCTAATTTAAGTCGCGAAACGAATGGCGGAATTCTCCGTCTTGTATACGGAGAAAACAGAATGAAAGCAGCAGCGCTCTGCTTCCATCCAATCGATGCCTCGTCATCAGGCATAAATAAATGAATTGACACCCAATGAAATCAGACATTGAGCGACCTTCTTTTTGCTTTGTGGCCTATGCTGCTTTTTATTGTAAGAAATTTAGATGTGGAGCGACCCAGGCTCCCACGCAACGGCGCTATCGGCCGATCAGCGCACGAGTCGGCCTTCAAATGGCAAACAAACTGTAGCAGCACCCCTCCGCGCGACCCCGCAACTCGCTGCCAGCGGCCCAAACCACGACAACCGCCGCACCGTAACATATCTTGGGCTGTTAGTTATCTCTAAGAGTGGTAAAGCAGGCTGTTTTGACCTGGGATCGAGTTTTTTGGGGGGAGGGGGAGCCTATGGCGCTGCGCTGCAAAGCGCCGTCACGCCCAGCAGGAGCGATGCGGTCACAGCCGCCGAGCTCCGCGAGGTAACGCGGCCGAGGGGCAGCAACCCACCTGTGGCCGTCGCGCGACATTCTCAACTACGAGGACCGTCGCATGCCACCCTATCCTCGAATTTCTCGTGGCGAGAGTGGCCATGGCGTCCGGAAGGCTGGCGACTGCCGCGAGGCGGGTGCTGACTGGTCGCGGGACGTGGGCACAGCCGTTTGCCGGCGAGAGCTGTGTTTGGTGGCGTAGCAGCGGCAGGTGCGCCCCTCACGATGCGGGGCATGTTACATAGAGACAGTGAGCCAGTGTGTGCCGAACGGTGTCACGAGAAACGCACGTGAGTGAGATGAGCTGTCCGTTGTGCAGCTGATCCCCGTTTCCCGCGCGCTGTGTGGCGCATGCAGGAGCATAGCGTCGTGGACGAGTCAACTCTGCGAGCGCAGCGCGGTTGCGACGGCGAGTCCACGAATTGAACAGGGCTCTGCTGGCGTCAGGGCTGCGAGTTCCGTGACGCGATGGGCCGTGGATGACGAGGGGGCTCAGCCCAGCGACAACCCTACGGACACTCGCCGGCCTTCGTCGACGGAAGGGAAAGAGAGATATGGCGAGTATGCAGCTTTCTTGGAAGATCGTAGCACACAGCCGACCAGAGGCAAAGCGGCAGAGGGGATGGTGGGAGCCCAAGGTCAAGAGGGTGATGATCAAAAGGGGGAGGAGGAGGAGGAGGCGGCGGCGGGTGGGGTCGAATCCCCGTTCGATGAGAACCATGTAGCCTATGCGGACATGAGCGAGGAGGACAAGGCGAGGGGGTGCTTACCTGCGAAATGGACAAACTATATCCTCTGCCGTGAGGCATGCACGCTGGAGGAGGTGCTGGCTGTGACGTGGTCACAGGTGGGGAGCACACCCAGCGCAGCCCGTCATCCCCAACCATCAGACCCCTCTCCCCTCGCACACCTCTCACGCTCTGTCTGGCTTTGCACAGGGAAGATGCAGCAGCTTTCTGCCTATAAACTTAGCCACAAGCATCTACCGTTTAGCCCAACTCATCATCGTGGGCAAGGAGGACCCCACGCTATCCAAGGTACTCCCCAGTGCCCCTGGGACTCACCGCCTTGACACTTGGCGGATCTGATAAATTGCCCAGCAATGACACAAGTATGCACCAATGGGATCACAGCGGAGACAGCGGGAGCTGCACTCACATCACGGGTTTCAGTATACTGTTCAGCTGCTGGAGGGCGCTGTGGATTCCATGACGCCCCGTTCTTGCAGCAGCGTGCTGTGGAGCCTTGCAAAGCTGGGATACAAAGCGGAACCGGAATTGCTCGATAAGCTGGTGCAGGTGCTCCCCTTCCCTTCTGCAAACATACATACACACACACACACACACACACACACACACACACACACACACACACACACATGCACGCCCGAATGACCATGGGTATTGTGGATGCTGCGGAGTTTGGTTTATGTGGATGTGGATGTGAAATGGCGCAGAGAACCGTGGAGAGCATGGAAAAGGGACAGAACGGTTCCACCAAGGCATTGGGGAATTTGCTGTGGGGGCTGTCGCGAATGGGGCACCGGCCCCCGGCCCAACTCTTAGGTCGCTTGGAGGACCTGTTCCGCAGCCTTCTGCTTCGCCTCTCGGAGGAGGTGTCCTCTGATGACGTGGCGCGTACTTCTCAGAGGAGCCTGACTATGGTGGGACGATGTACCCGTGAATGGATGGGTATAAATGTGCTGCTCGTTAGGGTTGATTGGAATATGGCAATGAACTCAGTGCGGTATCGTGCATTTCACACTCACAGACGATGGGTAACATTTTGGTGTCTCTCGTGAAGCTCGGGTACCAGCCATCAGAAGATATGGTCCATGTGAGTGGCGAATGTCTCGCGAGCGAGTTGACTTCCCGCCCTTGCGCTGTCCTCGTGATTGTGGGCAAGCTTAGTAAGCTGCTGCTGTGCCTAATGTGCCGAACAGCTCCTGCGGCAGGTCATCATGAAGTTTCTACCCGATTTTACCGACAACACACTTGTGATGGTGTTGTGGTCGATCAGCAAGGTGGAGCGCTCGCAGGACCCGGCGTTTCAGCAGGCGATGGGCGAACGCTTTGAGAATCGAATCGGTTCTTTGAGCAAGGGGGTGAGTTGTGATCACATTCCACGCCTCTCCCCCCCACACATGCCCATATGCCACCTTTCTGTTCCGTTGCGTTACCCATATCACGCTGCCTGTCTTCATGCCATTTGATGGGCAATTCTTAACTTCCGCCTTACGAAATGTTTCGGTTATTAATTGCAGCGAAGCGCCTTTGTTAGCGTCGCATTACCTGAACTATTGCACACCTTTTTTCTGCACATGCGTATTATGCACATATAATCGTAGCGACCAGAGTGCACTCACACAAGGCTATTCGCAGAGGCAACATGTCACGAAGAGTGAGCCCTTTTGCTTGTGCCATTTGAGGAAAACACTGTGTTGACGGCGAGCTTGTGTCTTGTGATAGAAGCTAGGGGATGAATAACTGAATGCTAGATACGATAGGAGCACCCAGTCAGCGGTTTCTTATGCTCACAGCCTTGTGGTTGTGTGCTGCCCTTATTTCTTCATACCATCTGCAACGCATCTATCCGCACGTTAAAGTATCCGGACGTCCATACATCCAAATCGCGTTGAAGAGACAGCATTTGCCGCCGATACATCTGTGTGTGCGTGTGTGCGCGCGCGGGTATGAGTGCGTGCGTGCGTGCGTGCGTGTGTGTGTGTGTGTGTGTGTGTGTGTGTGTGTGTGTGTGTGTGTGTGTGTGTGTGTGTGTGTGTGTGTGTGTGTTTGATATGTTTACTTTCCTTGCCATATTGATTTTCGGTAGTTTCTTTTGACAATGAAAAGTGCTGAGCTGTTGCCAAACCCAGCCTCTGCTCCTGACATCCACTATTGCCGCTTGTTTTTCTGTGCATAGACGCTTGCCCACCTGCTCTCCATCTACGCAAACAACAGGTACCCACTCTCACAGGAATATATTAATAGCGCGATGGGGGCCATTGAGGATAAGCTGGACAGCTTTGCTCACATTGACCTTGCGATAGGTCGGTACTCAGCCCAGTCGCGGGGCCAGTGCCTCGGCTGACCTTCTGCTCTTCTTGCCGTCACTCAATCCACAACACCCTATAGTGTCACACAACGACCTCTCATCAACCGTTGACCCCCCCCCCCCCCCCCCCCCCCCCCCCCCCACCACTCTTCGACAACTGGATCTAATGAACCCACTCCGCTGCTGTGTTCAGTGCTCCACGCTATGGCTATGAGAAACATCAAGCCACCCGATGCGCTGGCACAGCGGCTGAAGGCCGCCCTGATACAACACCTCGGCTCCCCAAGCATCAAGGAGCAGCATGTGTCAATGATCATGTGGGCGCTCACGCGTATGGACCTACGGCTGGTGCGAAAAAAATACTTGCCTGACACGCTCTCGACTGTCGCCAGTCACAACGCCACAATGATATCTGCCCCCGCCTCCCCTCCCTCATTCCTGTCCTCAACGTTATGCCACTTCAGACCAGCGACGGCCGTGTAGATTGCGATCTGATGGAGCACACGGAGCGCGTCATTCTTAGACTCACCCAGCGCAGATTGCTGACCGGCACCTCGCTCTCCATCTGCATGTGGGCCTACGCACGAGTAGGATACAACCCGAGCCGGTGGGTGCTGTCCGCCGCCGGCGCGTCGCTGCGAGGACAGCTGAAACGGGATAAGGTGCAGCCGCAGAGCCTCGCGCAGCTCATGTGGGCGCTGTCCAACCTGCGCTGGTATGACCAAGGCATGGCCGGCCCCCCACAGACCCAACTACCCCAACTATCTCCACCGCTTCACTCCACCTTCCATTTCCCTGCCCATCTGCATTCTCCCTTATATGGCATGTTGTTGTGGTGTGTGTACTGAGTGCCTCATCTGCATCTGCCTTGTCGTTTCAGAGCTGTTTGGGATTGTGGGGGATGTGTTGCATGCCCGGCTGAAGGACATCCGGGGCGGTGGGGGCCGCGGGGGGGAGCCGAGGCGAAAGGGGCGGATGTGGTTGGATGACATCCGGTGAGCACGCCCTCTGTCCTCTCACAACCACAGTGGACTTCCTCATCGCCCTCTGGTGGTCCGGAATTGAGTCAGAGGGTTAGTTGGGGCTGGCGTGGACACTTCATCTATATACTTGGGCGGTGTCCTGCGCAGGCAGTACAATCAGCTGTTGGTGAGCTTTGCCCAGTTTGGGCACCGCGCGGCCGTGCTTGTGCCGCTGGTGGAGGATATGTTGGAGCGGATGGAGACGGAGTGGCTGGCGAGCGAGTCAGAGGGGACGACGTGTCAGGTGCTCGTCAACTGTCTGTGGGCGCTTGCGATGCTGCAGCTGCTGGATGAGCCGGTCGCGGGTGAGTGAGACGCAGACCACCCCTATCATTGCTGTTGCTGCTGCTGAATGTGCAGAGCCTGCTGCGCTCCTTGCATGGCGGTGTGGTGCGACCGATGGTTCTGCTGTGGTGGGGTTCTCATGGCGCAGAGAGGATCATGGCGCTGCTGTGGGGTCGCACGGTGGAGGACCCGCAGGTGTTGGAGCGGGTGCTGCCCCAGCTATACCATGTCCACCTCATAAGTAGGCTCAGGCCGGGACCGCCCCTCCAACTGCCCCCGCACCTTGCGGATCGGGCTCGGGACGCGTGGCACCGGAACTGCCTGAAGACCACCACCTCGGAGTACCAGGTCTGCGCTCCCCCCCCCTGTTGCCCACTTCCCCTTCCTTCAATTGACGAAATGACTGAAAAACATATATGGAGGGTGAGGAGGTCAATGAAGGTGGGTATGGCGTTATACGATATGATGTGCGGATGATGGGTGTGCAGGTCAACATATTTCGCGCCCTGGCTAAGATTTGCCCGGACGCGAAAATGGAGGACACGGCGAAGGGGGGACACTTCTCCATCGATATGACGTTTCGGGATGCGCGGGGTCGACTCGTGGCTGTGGAGGTAGGGAGGTCCCCGTTGCTTGTCAGGGCGATCGCTGATGCCACTTGATGCACGCTGCTGTGTATGTGAGAGACTGCGTCACTGCTGGCGTCGTTTTGTTTCGGGATGGGCTCGCTGCTGAGTGTGCCTTGGGCTGGCGGATAGGCGGACGGGCCGATGCACTTCACGACCTCCACGCCCCATCGCCCCCTCCACGCCTACGGCATCAGAAACGACCTGCTGCGGCTGGATGGCTACATCGTGGTGAACGTTCCCTACTTCGACTGGTACTACAAGCTGCAGGGCGACGAGGAGCTGCAGGTGGCGTACCTTCGGAAGGCGCTGGCAGAGAACGGCGTGGAGCTCTAGTGGTCGCGGCAACGGGGTCACTTGGCGTCACATTGGGTATGTAGGGGCTAAGTGACTCCGACGTGTCGTGCGTCGACCCACACACGCGTATGCTTGTGTCGCGATTGCGCATGGCACGCGAAACATGCTTGTGTTTATTTGGCATTAAGGGGGGATATACAGGCGAGAGACCGCAGGCGCATGAGGAGGCGTTTTGGAAATAAGACTCAATGTCGGTTTCACGCTGCGCTTTTATTTCAGCAGCACGGGGTGGGGCTATGTGAGAAAAGGCGTGTACGTGGACAGCGGGTCAGACAGTGCGAGGTGTCGATTGCATTTACTCGCTCTCCTCTTTCCAATGTCACTCGATTAAGGCGAGCACGCTTCCGCCGTGCCGCCAACCCGCTGCTCTTTTGTTCGTCGATCAGCTGCCCATTGCTGGCGTTGTTATTCCAGACGGCGGCGAGCGCAGAGCTGCCATCTATCTGCTCTGGATTAGCTCGCTCGCCTGGAACCAACGACAAACCAGTTTGGGTGTCGTAGTGTGTCAAGAGCGAATGAAGTGGCGGTATGGCATAGACTCAGTCCCCACCTGCTTCCGCACCACCGAAAATGTGCGAGTGGGTGGCACTCTGTGTTTCAGCTACGGGGTGTTCGATTGTGTGTGGATTCGTGAAGAGGTGATCGATAGCACAGCGGATGATCAAACTGACGAGATTGGTTTTATTGTCGTGAGAGCTTATGATCGCAGTCAAAAGAGCATAAACCGCCTTTTCCACAGCGGTTTCGAAATAAGCGAAACGCGGAAAATGCTATCAGATATACGATTGGCACGAAGCTACTTGTTACGCTGGCAACTCAACAGAGAAGTCTCCAAAATTCTGACGCATTCATTTACGCGGCCCTAGCCTTCGGGACTTTCGATGACGATTGAATTGTCGGCGGGTAAAAATTTTTATAGATTTTTCGAATTTCGGGATAATGCAAACGCGCGCATCGTCGGATAGTGCACTTGAGGGGTTGACACTCGCTCATTATCGTCTGCGCTAGCGACGGACGTGGGAATCAGCGTGCCGTGCTCGAAGCCCGGTGGTAGACAGGTGGTAGGCGCCACGCACCTCCGTTGGCATGATCGTTGCGGTGACGACACAGAGCATAAGATGAGGATGTTGCGTTGCGCTGTACGCAACAATTGCGTTCATGTGGCTTGTGAATTACCTGGAAGACACGAGATGAACTTAACCCAGAAGGTAACCTGATCATTCTATTTTTTTATTGTTGGTTTTCTTCGCAAGAGACGCCATCAAATACTGCGTCGTGATTGCCCACGGTATATAATTACCTTTTGTCTGTGGAAATGAGTGTACAGCAGCAGGAGTGTGCGTTTCTGTGTTTGTGTGTGTTTGTGTGTGTGTGTGTGTGTACGTGTGTGTGTACGTGTGTGAGTGTGCGTGTGTGTGTGCGCGCGCGCGTGTGTGTGTGTGTGTGTGTGTGTGTGTGTGTGCACGTTTGCGTGTGTTTTTATATTTGTTTGTGCATATACTCAGCCGCTTGAGTGCGTGGTGTCTCTATGAGTCTGTGAGCGTGTGTCTGTGTCTGTGTCTGTGAGTGTGTATGTACCTGTGCCTCTGTTTGGGTTTAAAGTCTGTGTATATGTCTCCATGTGTGTGTGTGTGTGTGTGGGTGGCTGGGGGGACGGGGGGGTGTCGAAGTGTGTGTGGGTGTGTTTGTTTAAAGTCAGTCTAGCTCTGTTTGTATGGGTGTGTTTGTGAAAATTGTGTGCATGTGTGTAGCACAGGTGTTTTATGGGTGCATGCTTCGACAGTGTGTGTGCGTACGCGAGTATGGGTGATTTTGCGTTCGTGTGTGTGTTTGTGTATGTGTTTACAAATGTGAGTGTGAGTGTGTTGGATGTGTTGCGCGCCAGCGTGTGTGTGTGTGTGTGTGTGTGTGTGTGTGTGTGTGTGTGTGTGTGTGTGTGTTGTTTGTACTTGTGTGCACGGCTTGGTTCTACGTGTTTATTATGTGTGTACACAGTGTGCATATTTGTGGTTGTGTATATGTTCGCAAATGCGCATGTGTGTGTGTGTGTGTGTGTGTGTGTGTGGGTGTGTGTGTGGGTGGGTGTGTGTGTGTGTGTTTGTGTGTGTCTGATTGTGAAAATCGTGTGCCTGTGCATAGCTGCAGGAGTTCAGGGGGTTGCATGGTGCGACCATGTGTGTGCGTCTGAGATTATGGGTACTTTTACGTGCGTGTGTATGTGCTTGCGAGTATGTACAGGGGGGTATAAAGGTGTGTGTGTGTGTGTGTGTGTGCGCGCGTATATATGTGCTAGTGTGTTTGTCTGCGTACGTGTGTCTGTGTGGAAATATGTACGTGCAATGTGAATAGGTTTCTGTGTGAGTGAGTGTTTGTATTTGTAAGAGCATCTGTGTGCTTGGCTGTGTGTGTGTGTGTGTGTGTGTGTGTGTGTGTGTGTGTGTGCGTGCGTGTGTGTATATGTGCGTGTGTGTGTGAGCGTGTGCTATGAGTCTGCGTGATAGTGTGTTTGATTTTCTGTATGTAGTTTCGTGTGTAAGTATGTATATGAGGGAATGTGTGTGTGTGTGTGTGTGTGTGTGTGTGCGGGGGGGCGGGGGGCGAATAGTCTGCATGTGTGTTTGTGTGGGATGAGTCTGCATGTGTGGGTGTGTGAGGGGGTGGGTGTGTGATTGTGTGTGTACGTGGGTGTACAATATGGGTCTTCTTTTGCATATGTGTGCAAGTTTGCGTGGAAGAGCGTTTCTGTGTTACTATGTGTGTGTGCTGTGCTGTGCTGTGCTGTGTGTGTGTGTGTGTGTGAGTGTGTGTGTGTGTGTGTGTGTGTGTGCGCGCGTGTGTGGGTGCCCATTAATGTATTTAAAAAAAGTACATGTGTCCGTGCGTATGTGTCTGCGTGTTTGTATGTATGTGACTTAACTGTGCGTGCGTGTGTGTGTTTGTGTAAGTGTGTATCTGTGTTCACGGTTGAATTATCCTTGACTGTGTGAGTGATTGATCGGTATGAGTCTGCATGTGCTTGTGTTTTCTGTTATACATGTGTCCCTTGCATGTGTTAGAGAGACCGTGCATGTGTAGCAGAAAAGTGTGTGTTTGTGTGTGTGTGTGTGTGTGTGTGTGTGTGTGTGTGTGTGTGTGTGTGTGTGTGTGTGTGTGCAGTTTGAACTTGCCTTAGTGTGAGTTTTTGTGTGCTTCCGTGTGGAATTGTGTGGTTTGAATCTGCGTGTGCGTGTCGTTAGAAGAGAGAGACAGAGAGAGGGAGAGAGAGTGAAGCCGAGAAATTGTGTGTATGTGTGTGTGTGTGTGTGTGTGTGTGTGTGTGTGTGTGAGGGTGTGTGTGTAAGGGTGTGTCAAGCTATATAGGTGATGCAACAATTTGAAATGCAATGGCAATGAAGACCCCTAGAAATTGTCGCGGGTAGAGTCGGGGGCGTATTTTGCTCCTTCCCAGCTATCCAGTCGTTGGTCGGAATTGAAAACAAATACGTAGTATAATTAGTTACAATTAGACGTTGATGAAAAACACAACACGAATAAATGTTTATCTACCATGACGGTCATATTTTACAGGTGAAACTGGTACGAATAATATAGTACGAAAACAAATGGAACTTTTTGCTTGTTTATCTGGTTGCAATGCATTTTTCCCGCCGTACCTTAAAAAATCTACTACATTTCGAAGCTTGTATGACGTAAAAGCAGCGTAAATTGGAAAGTGAAGAGGCTGCAATCAGTATGACGGCGTGACGGTGTCATTGTTGTTGCGTTTCTTATGAGGAAAAAAATCCATTCCGTGCTAGCCATATGTTTCGGAGGTACAGGGTGCAAGACGTGAATGATTCAGCTTCCGGGCGTAATGGGAAGAAAATGTGTGATCGTTCTTCGCGCACAGCATCGCAGATGCCATGACGCAGTGTTATTCAGGCTCTCAACTTACATAACCGGCTACCCTCGTCGATCACCAGCGTTAGTTTGTTCGAACTGCAGCGAGAAATCGCTGCCTCACTGTGCCCTCGTCAAATTCTGTGAGCGCATTTCTCATTAATTCCTCATTAGCTTGCCGCCCTAGCCAACATGTAAATAATCATTTCGATATACTGTAGTACCCAGGTAGCATCACATTGGATCTGATCTCCCAATCCTGCTGCCCATCTATGCTATGCTGCTTCCGCCTGTCGTGTTGAACGCCCCTCTATTTGCCAAGGAGACCGGGTCGACAGGTGATGAGTTTATTTCGGCTGCTGCGGTCTCCTACGTACATGTAGGTAGGAGTTGGAAATGTAGTAAGGCTTCATGTAGCAAATGCTGAAGTGGTACTACAATGAAAAATTGGGGCAGGCGGGTGTTGGCGATGATTCGGTTACTACTGCGAAGAACCAGAGACCGTCTTAACAGATCGCCAGATGCATCTGGATGTTCACATATTGGGTAATATCCAGATTGTCGTTTCGCGCAAGGGCACCGTAAGGATTAGATGCAATATCAGCAGCGAGGCAGGCTGCTGATGTCACCATGCTCTGTCACTATATCGTCGATCTTGTAATTAATACCTATATTGTCTTCACATCGTAAATGTACTGATTCACCCTATCCCCTGCGATGTTGTTTGTGAATGTGAGGATACATTTCACCACACAGCAACACAGATTGTTGTCTCGCCCGTATCAACATAGCTAATAAAGATGCCGGAGCAAAAAGTACATTAGGTTACAGGGCTACATATCAGGTGCCGGGTAGTTAGGGTTTGCCTCCCTGCTTGTCTCTTACCTGTACGCAGTTTAAGGCCGGTTCTTTGGTGAACTTTGCCACCATCCGCGAAAGATGAGATGTAAAGTAAAACGTACATTTATCTAGAAATCTGCTGGCGGTAGTACTGATACATATAGAGCCGCCGATTTGTTAGGTGTCTTCACTGCTTTTTCTTGTAATAATTTTTAAATTAGGTGTCTTCCTGCCCCGCGGACTTGCGGGTACCTGTACCTGTACCCGCAGCTCCTCATGTCTGATTGGTGTTTTCCACTGCTTTTTGTAATTACTGTAATATTTGTGTGTCGATGACATCAGGGCTCTGAAAAATGTTAGCACCCTTCTTCACCTGCTGATACGGGCAAGTACCGGGTAGGTAGCTCGCAAAGATTTTCAGGGGTAGCACATCAAGGAACTGAGAATGTTTTTGGTGGCATGCCTCCGCGGATCACACGCCATGCAGCACCATTTCCGTAAAAGACACAAGATGTACTCGAGTAGTAAGATTTGGATCGTGCCTATAATCGGATACCATTCGTTTTATTCGGCACCAAAACCCGATCCAACTTAATTTTACGGTACCGCAGGCTCGTCGCGCAAGTGCGTAGCTGAGAGGATGACTGACGCGTTCTTCCAGTGAACTACCCATACATAGCTCCACATCAAGCGCAGAAAATTCTTTTGCGTACGGGGATTTTTCAATCCTTCCTTGGCACGGGAGATGCTATCCCTACCCAAGTTACACGTAGCCGCTGCCTAGAAAATGTCGATATCGCCATGTGGTGCTGCTACCTTTTGCCGCGTCCCATTGACCTACATTCTGGCATCAAGCCAATAACGACCGTCACCTCAGCGCATATTATTGCGTAGTAACGTTCTTGGAAATGGAGGTTTGCGCGTGGCTCCAATATAAGTTCACCTTGCGGATGAAAGCGGGGATGAATTGGCTGCTCGGCACCAATTTGGGGCGTCGGCGTCCGCGGTGGGGTTGAGATCGTACAATTTATGGTTTGAGCCGCGCTTGACGCCTCACCGGACAGGGTGGACATGCAAGGCGATGCATCCAACGCGAGCAACGAGTTCTTACGGCCCTTGTTTGAGGAATTGACTGCAAATCCCGCACTCAGACGGTTGCTCCGCGTCGCTACTATGTTGTAGGGCCGTCCATATCCCTTGTACGTTTACGACTCATCAAATGCTCATGGCCCGGCTATGCGTATCAATAGTACCCGTGGATTCCATCAAGGTTGCGATCTCACAGCCATGTTATTCGCAATAGTTGCATCCCGGGTACACAACCTATGGGCTGCGATCGCCCCGAATGAATCCGTTGTCTGCGGTTACTTAAACGATGTTCACTTCATGGGACCCCCTCCGTCTCTCGTGGCTATTGGCGACGCTATGCCGAAGGCGTATGCTAGCGTCGGCCTCACGGTGACCATCCGCAAAAACTGCTTGTATTCCCCTTTGGGTGTCGGTGATACTTTCGATAATATAAAAAACGGTCACATCATGTAGGGAGTGCATGTCTCCACCGAAGGGACGAAAATATTAGAGGGGCCAGTGGGTAAATTCGATTTTGCTCGAGATGTGTTCAAAACGGCCTTTAGCAACTATGAGGCCTATGGCGAACGGCTAAGGCGTCTAGCGACTCACCGGCACTCTCATATTGCGTTGCTTCGTATCCATCAACATTGCAACCGCCGCTTCGGACACTTTACCCGTACGGTCCCCCGCGGTCTTGGCAAGGGCGAGGGCTATGACACCGTCGTGACCTTCCTCGAGCGCGCTAACAATTCCACCCTCGATGTGGCGGCTGAGATATTGGGCCTTCCCGCAGCTAGTCTACCCCGCGACACTCGCTCCCATATGTCTCTTCCCATACGTTTTGGAGGCATGGGGGTGGGGGACTTGGTTGCTTTGGCGGATGCGGCCCATGTCGGAGCGGCCGGTTTGGCAGTGGGCTCGGCTATCCGTTTCCTTAGAGCGCAAGATGCTCCCGTGCGCGGGGATTCCAACCACGAAGTTCCGATGGTGCCGACCATGTATTGACGGATAGCGGCTCCTATGACCACAACGGTGTCGCGCAGACATGTTACACCGGACGGAGACGACGGCGACAACGAGCCCATATGGTTGTTAGAACTCGGTTCGTCGTGGGCGCGCTTAGATGCCGCGTGCGGTTCTCACGCTCTCGCCCAGTCCGAACCCTAGATAACCACAACCTTAGCAATGCTTCCCCCGCAACGTCCAACGGTGGCTCGCGCAGGCTGCGTAGCAGAAATCCGGTCAAACAACGAGCAGATTGCTCGGTCCCTTGATGGTCTGCCCTCGCTCGTTCCGCTTTCTGCATTTGCCACGGACATCCTTCCAAAGCTACAAGCCGGCATCAATGAGCGCGTCAACTTGCTTCGCTTCGCGAAGCTCGCTCCCGCGTTTTCTAACCGCGCTCAGCCGTCTAGGCGTTTTGTATCTCGTCTCGGCCACGGCGCGCTTGCGATTTTTGGCTTCGGACCCGCCTACTTCGGGTCGCCTGGGCGAGCTCTATGACAAGTTCCGTGAGCACAACCACGCAGTTTTCCGTGTCGCGATCTCTTGCATCTTCGGCCTACCCTCATCTCGCACCCCCTCTACTCTACGCTCTCGCACTGCTTGTGCTTATTGCCATCACTCGGTTTAAGCTATGCGGGGAGCGTTCGTGTCGTCGAGTGTTGATACGTCAGATGATGCGTGGGCCACTGTTGTTGGTGACCATTTGGCTCGATTCGGCGGAGATGCTTCGATCCACACCGCTCACTCTTGGTTAGTGACGGCCCTTGCGAAAGTCATCTCCGAGGTTCGTGGCGCACTCGGGGTTGGCGTCGAGGTTCTCACATACCCCACGATGCGAGTTCAACTCCCCAACGGCAACGACGGCCTCCCCGCGGGTGTGGGTGTCTTGCACTATCACGGCATCCAAGAGTCAAAACTTGCTCTTGATGCCGTGGTTTCCGGTTTGTTCGGCGTTTCTAGCCCCCCGTCTCCCGAAGTCGCTCTACGCCGTGCTCAGAAGATCAAGTTTGAGAAGTACTCAGAAGGGGTGAGGAGTCGCCTCGACATCCGCTTCCTTCCCTTTGCAGTCACGGAATACGGTACTCTCGGCTGCCACGCCACGGCTTTCCTGAAGGAGCTAGCCAAGCGAGCAGCCGCCTCTCAAGGGATGCATGTGGGCAAGTTGTTGGCCTCATGGCACGGAAAGGCCTCTCTCGCCGTCCATGTTGTTCACGCGGACAACGTATTGCGCGGTTTGTCCGCCGCCGCAAACGGTGTGGAGGCCGCTTCTTCCTCGGCTTGGATGCCTTCTAATGCCAAGGCGCTCTTCACCCGCGCCATGGGCCGCAAGCGTCCCCGTGCTTCCTCGAGCGGCGCGTGAGGCGCCGTTTGTCGCCTTCACGTGCTGCATTCTCGGCGTTCCCTAGGAGCTTTTATAGGTTAATCTGCTAGGTTTATGCACAATGTAGTGCTTCCTTTTGCCGCACTTTGGATTCAGTGATCCTCTTGTCGGTCTTGCCCTTTTGTTGCCCATCCCTTTTATCATGTCCGTGCTCATGAAAGCGGGGTCCGGAAATGACCATGTTGCATATTAGTCATTTCATGTCAATTCCAAAGTTTGCGATACGCGGACCCCTGACAGCTAGACAAAACCCTTTGGTAATTTATTTGTATTTTTTTCACGTGTCATGTAAAAATCGCGACCATGCGATCTAGGAATAACGATATCGCAAGCGAAAAAAAGTGTTGCCTTTATTTCCGAGTGTTGCATGTTTCGTGCCAAGGGCTGCATGATATGCAACGCCATCTATCTATGCGTTGCGAGCCGCGCCATATTGCACTCCGCCCCAAATTTCCGGACACACAATGTGTTGTACATGATGAACTAGTTAAAAACACGTACCCCTTTCACCACGTCAAGCACGATGACACCCATGTACCAACGATTTGTAGTAGAGCCGGGACGCAAACATTTAGCCGCCATTCGGTATGGTTATTATGCGAGCTTTAATCGAGTGTTGTCGGACGAGCTTGTTGAATCAAGACCATAAATTCCCAATAAATAATCTACACTGCACACGTCGGCATGAGCACCACGCGCGGAAATTGCGCAAGCGCTCATACCAAGCCGCATCATTGTTTCTCAATGAGCCACGCAACCACACTTTTGGGACTTGTTGAGGAGGTTGGGAGGCGTGGATATCTTACCGTATGCACTAGGTCTGATTAGCGGGTGTGTGAATGGAGCGTGAAAGTTCACGCTGGCACATAATATGATGTATTTGGACCCGCATGACGATAAACAATGAACTTTGTGGGCGAAGGCGACTGGCATTGGGGAACGGCTAGGTCTAACTTGGCCGTTTGAGACGCGGCACATTGACCGTGGTGTTTGTAGTGCTTGGGGCATATGCTTGCGCCACCCACACCCGCCCCATGCTAAATCATGGAAGCTTTGCCCCCTGTGACCGCTCATTTGAGTCGGCTTTTTGCCAAAGCGAATAACTCAAATAAGGCGATTTATTAATGCGAAAGGGAGGGCACCGACTTTCTCCAATAAAAAGGAAAGAAAAAGTGTCGCAAGTCACATATAGAGGGGGGACAACTGCCAACTACATACCCGTAAGTGATGAAGTTGTCCGCTCAAAAGCATTGTTGTTCTATCCTTAGTTCGATATACACTCCTCCACAAAGTCGGGATATGCATTATGTTGAACATAAGCTTGTCAAGAACACACTCCCCTCTCGCCATGTAAAGCACAACGACACCCGAGTACCATCCAATTGAAGGAGATCCGGGCAGCAAGCAGCCAGCCGTCATCCGGTGTGGTTAGACCTCTCTGCTTAAAGCAGTTGTTGTCGGTGAAGTTTGTCGAATTAAGGCCATAAATTCCCAAGAAATTGTCTCAACTACACACGTCGTTCTGAGCGCCACGCTTGGGAATTGCTCAAGCGCTCATACGAAGCTGCATATTTTTCCGTGTTCCACATAATCTTTATGGGGACCTGTTGGAGGGGGTTTGGAAGCGTGGGCACGGTGTTCAATGCGCGAGGTTTGGTTTGCGGGTGTGTGAATAGAGCACGCAGGTTCACGCCGCATGCACATGTGATGTTTTTGGAAAGCAAGCGAGCAAAAACGCGCATTGCGCATGTTTGGATAAACATTGCACGCTGCAAACATGCGAAGGCGATTGGCTTTGGTGAGGGGCGAGGTCCACCTTGGCCGTTAGGGACGTATCACGTTGACGGTAGTGTTTGGAATGTTTGGGTATGTCCTTTTGCCAACCACACCCGACCCACGCGTGGCACACGTCGGGAATCAGGCTCGAAAATCAGTAGGAATGAAGACTTGTTAAACATGCATCGACAAACTCCGCACAAATCGCCTCATGAGGTGAGCCGAATTTGACGGGTGTTGCTTGGCAATTCGGGTAAGCCTTGCCGGAATAATACGGAAATTAAAATACTTCACATAAGGTTTTTTGTGGGCGTACGAGCCCTGAAGTAAATGCATTCGACGCGCATTGAAAACACACGTCCAACGGTATCTGTTTGGAAAACGTTTGACCACATTTGAGTAAGTTGTGATCGTTTGAACATTGTGGTCGAAAGCGGCTTGCCGTTGGGTTGTGCGCATATCGGCGGTAAGTCTATATACGCGATTTCGTGCGTTTCCCCCACACCGGCCTGCCCAACGCGTCCTCCCTCCGTTGCCTATGCACTGTATTAGCGCGACCATCGCATAGGCATTCATATTGCGGCGTTGTGCGCCCGTTACTCTTTTCGTCTAACCGGCACGGCAATTGTTCGAAAAAGCGTGCCGCACGGGTGCGGTCGCGATAACCCCAAGTACACAAGCCCGGCAGTGCTCGAAGTCATCCCCGTACTTGTCGGCGCATTCCATCTTGGGAGCCAAACCATTGCCTATGATTTCAGGATATTTGTCAATAAAATCAACGCATGATTACATTTTTAACTTGCGAAGGTGCGAAGTCTTGTCCGGACTTTTGTGGAGGAGTGTACACTCTTTCCATAAAGTCCGTTACTAGTGAATTAGGGTCTTTCGCATAGGGTGGGTGTCTATCATGTAGGGTTTCTAGGGTTTAACTGTACTTAAGCTCGTTGAAAATAAGGCGGACCGAAACGTGTGTTGACGGTGAAGTAAAGGGGGAAGCTAGCGGGGCACAAATGAGGCATGTCACGGCTCCGATCTCATGCTAGTATTAGGGTTTGCGGGACAACCCCGATTTCAGGGCATACCCTGATTCGGGCGCCCCGGAATTCGGATTTTCCACACTTTGGCTCGTGAATACTCCCGAAATCGGCGACACAACATGCGGTTTTCATGATCCCAACATGTTGTCCGCAGACATGGGAGCACTTGGGTGTGATGGCATGTGCCGTTAAGATGCTTGACGTGGGTGGGATAGGGGCCGGAAACCCAGAGCTTGGGAGACGTAAGAAAGGTTAGCATTATGACTATTAGCCAGTTTTCGCGTCAAATCCGCCGTCCGATGTCATCCATGCCCTCGTACAGCCAACAAAAGTTTTTAGGGTTTCAAAATCTGCCACATTCGCGCGGGGCTAGCAACCCTTGGATATGGGGTACCCGCACACCCGCTCCGCCAATTAGCTCAACAATCAGCCCTTTATATTTCGTATATTCACGGCGTTGCCTATTTTATGCCCCATGATGGCATGGTGCCGTGCCATTTGCCGCATGCCAAACCAAGGCATGTGCTAGGGTACTTTGAAAGCTCCCCGCCATATTTCACGCCCGGTGATGCGCAAGCTTCAAAGGCCAGCGATCCGCGTGCTAGGGTGCTTACACTCCAAGTCAACCGTCCCTCAAGCCCAATAGGTCCCTCGCCCGTGCTCCTTGGTTGTATTTTTGGGCACGTGGCAAGAAAACCTAGTGCATACGACATGCCATTCTCGGTGTTGCCGCTCTATAGGCGGCCGGGCGCAACACACTCGGCGGATACTCATGCAACTGTGCAAACATGCTGAGAGCCCAATGTCGAGTAGTCTCCCAGCTTGTCGCGACACTACGTGTACCGAGCCACGCATAGAGGCGTGCAAAACCTGCACATGCACGAATTTCGGCCTGAAAAATATGGGCCGTAAATCCAACGCGTGTGCCCACAATAATTGGAGCGTGCCGATAGAGGTGCTCACGTCAGTGAACAACGCGCCGTGGTGTGTTGTTCGCAAATCATTACTCTACCCCCCAATCGAATTGCATGACCATCGCGGCTGTGCGTGGTGGGTAATATAATGCGTGCCGCTAGTAACGGACTTTATGGGAAGAGTGTAGTATCTACGCACCTTCGCATATATAAATCGTGATTATAAGCCGATTTCATTGACATATATTCACATTACCTCCTAGACAATGCTTTGTCGCCCAAAAAGGATTTCTCCGAAAAATAAGGTTGGGGGGCGGATGCGAGCACTGCCGGGCTTGTGTGCGGTTTGGTTTCGCGCCCTCAACCGTGCGACACGCCCTTTCAAAAAAATTACCGTGCCGTGTATATGAAAGAAGCTACGGGCTCAAAGCGTCGCATAATGTTTTTGTTATAACGTAGGTACTTTGGCCAAAATCACCAAATCACGAAGTTCGGAAGTTAGGACTATTGGGTGTTAAAGCTTGCGGCAAGCGGGGGGCGGGCAGAGAGTGGTCGCAACCACCCTCTCTGTGGCTGGTCGTTGTGCCGGGAAAGTCTCTCATGGGAAGCGTTCAATGAGTGAAAAGTGCATGTAGTTCTGTAAGCAAACTACAGTGGAGCATTCGCTATGCGGGGATTGAAGGAAAGCAGTTACAATGTGGAATATTTTGTCACCGCCCTCCATTGTGCTAGACTATTTATAGTCTAGCGAAGCTCGCCTCCGGTCTCGTCACGCGTCACGCTTCCCCTGGCAGGTGTCGACGTGTAGACGTCCGTAGTCTTTCGTAGGCCAGGTTGCGTTACCAATTGGCCTCGTGCCTAGCGTCTTGACACATGGGAGAACTCAATGTGCGTAATGTACATACCGGGAGGTATATATACGTGCAATACTGCGAACTGTGTCCTCGAGCTTCACAATGGCAAGTGTAACTGCTAGTACACTACATCCGTGGAAAGTACGGTATAAATATAGTAGCGAGTACTTGTACTAGTCATGTAACGTACTGTCACAGGACAGTACTAGCCACAGAGTAAGCACAACCACACCGAATTGCTTTACAACAATTTTCCGTTGTATTAATCGTCGGAGAGTGTGCGGGGCTTACGGATAGTGCGACACATCCTATTGGGGCCGATGTGCCGGGCTACCGGCCGCCCGCGAAGGAGGTGCGCCAACAATATTCTTCTCAACTATGGGAGCTATGTGGTTCTTTCAATCTTAAGCCTTATTTACATGTAACTTCGCAATGCTCTCATGTCCTTTTGTTGCCCTAGCAAATACACGTAACATGGTCGAAACATTAAGTAAAGGTATCGAAGCACTATCTGGCTCGCGACACGCGCCTGAAACTCTACTAAGGGCTAAGGCGTACTGTCGAGCGGCAATAACAAATTACATGAGTGTATTCATTTAATAAAGGTGTGGGGGTGTCATTATAACGTACGTGTATTGAAACCCCAAACAACGTTTTCTCTTGCCTAGCTTGTGAACCTGTGGTTATCGCGCCCGCACCCTTTCGTGCGACACTCTCTTTTGAACAATCGCCGTGCCGGTTAGACACAAGAGGAACGGGCTCAAAGCGCACCAATATGAATGACTATTGTGCGACGGTCGCGCAACTATGATGCATAGGCGACGGAAGGGGGAGGTGTTGGGCATGCCGCTGTGGGGGAAACGCATAAAATCGCGTATGCAGACTTACCACCGATATGCAAACAATCCAAGGGCAAGTCGCGTTCGGCCAGTATATGTTCAAACGGTCATAACTTACCCACAAACATAGTTCATATGAATTATTGTAATTTCCGGGATATTCCGACCAAACTGAGCCGCAGTGCCAAGCAACACCCGTCGAATTCGGATCTCCTCATGAGGTGATTTGTGCAGGGATTGTCGACATATGTTTACCAAGTCTTCATTTCTATTGATTTACAAGCCCAATTCCCGACGTGTGCCACGCGTGGGCCGGGTGTGGTTGGCACAAGCACATACCCAAGGATTCGAAACGCCACCGCGTGAACGTGATGTGTCCCAAACGGCCCAGTTGAACCTCGCCCTTCTGTAGAAGGTGGGGACTTGCCTTAGATAATGGTTTGCATATGTTGTACAATCTTGCCCCTCACGGGTTTCGAGCCCGGGACATTTAGCACACTGGGCTTGTGGTTTACCGACTCATCGGAGAAGAATGGATGTCACTTAGTGGCTTCTTACCACTAAGTCAAGTTAAGTTAAGTTAAGTCACGACATTACCACGCCCCCCCCCCCCCCCCCCCCCCCTCGGACTCTCCCCGGCTCCGAAACCAATGTGGAAGGTGGGGATTTATCTTAGATCGTGTGCTGCAATCTTTCTCTCACGGATTTCAAGCCCAAGACGTTTAGCACACTAGGCTGGTGGTTTACCGGCTCATCGGAGAAGAATGGAGGTCACTAGAAGAATGGTAAGAGTCTTACCATTAAGTTCTAGTCACGACACCTCGGCAATGCAAATCTACCCTGCCCATTTATTATAGCGTGCACTATTTAACCAAACCTGCGTCATGTGGGTTTTTACTCGCTTGTTTTCCTTATACACCACCCGTCCCACTGGCGTGAACTTCCATGCTCTCTTAACACACCTGCAAGCAAAACATCGCGCATTGCACGTGAACACGGCATCCACGCCTCCAAACCTCCTCAAACAAGTCCAAAAGAATGTGGTTGCGTGGCTCGCTAAGCAATATGCATCTTTGTATGCGCGCTTGAGCAATGCCCGAGCGCGGCGCTCAGAACTACGTGTGTAGGTTAGGCAATTTCCGGGGAATTTATGTGCTTGATTCAACAAACTTCGCCAACAACAATTCTCGCGTTAATTTCAGGTCAAACCATATCGAATGACGGCTAACTGCTTGCTTCACTTAGGTGGTGCTTGGGTGTCGTCGTGCTTGATGTGGTGGGAGCAGGGGTGCGTGTGCTTGACTTGCTTATGCGTAACATAATAATAGATGTCCGGACTCTTGTGGAGGGGTGTATTAGGGATGTCAGAAATTTTTTTGTAGATTATTTTCACGAGTTGCAAACACACCGAAACTGTCAGAAAATCGAATGTGAAGCCGTTCGTAAACCGGGTGCCGCAAAATAGCACCCAACTACATTTAGAAACGGTGCACATGTGGAGCTGTACGAGAAACGGGGGACAACTGTGCACGCGCCACCAATGGAAGCAAGCTGGCCAACGGCACACAATGAGCTTGTGTGTTAATAATAATCTCCACGTGCGCACCCCCATGTTCTCTGCCACATACCAGCCGATGCATCCCATATACGTAATCGTGAACTGATTCACACGGCCGAGTGTTACCTGGTTGAAATGTCGCGTGGTCGCACACGGTAGAGACGAGGGCAAAGCGCGGGGCTGTTTGGGCCTAAGGGAAAACCTGGGCTCGATGGTGAGAAGTGCGCTCACCAAGGTATTAACAGTGCCATCGCTCACGTATCAACTTGAGCTGTGAGCAGGGGTCAAGCCTGTGTGTGGCCGCTCTATGCCGTGTGAAATATAGCTGGGTAAGTTAGAGGGGCGCTTCTCAGCTTCTATAGGCTGAACAAAGAACGAGGCCCCCTGTATTGCTGACGAGCTCCACTCCAGCAAGCACACATACGCTCGAGGTGTACAGTGTCTCAGCTGCAACGCGAGTTCATGCATGGCAGCAGCAAAGTGGTACAAGCGAAGCAATCGCCAACCAACAATATTTCCCAACCATGTGGCGCTTTTGAGTCTTTTGGAATGGTATTAACAGCCGCCAGCGCCCTATCATCTTGGAATACTGATTGCAGGGCCTGCGAACACTGAAGCGCCAATCCCCGGGAGTAAATCAAAGGGGACTCGTCTGATTGGTGGTAACTTCTTGAAGTTAGATGGAACGGGGAGGTGTATGTGGGTGGGCCCGTCGGGTTTACTGGATGTTACAGCTACGAGGCAGCTTTGGCCTTTTTGCCCTCCTGAACCGCATACTTGAAGCAAGTCTCAAGATCGGAATTATCCGGTGAGACGCAGTGGCCCTCAAAAAAGGCGCATGCGGCATCCTCCCACCGTCCCAGCGCCTGAGCCGCTTTCCCCTCGCGATACCATCCCTGCACCAGCACCGCAATGGCGACGCCAGACACACCTGAGGTTAATCACTCATGCCAGCAGGTGCCACTCCACAGCACTCGCACGCGAAGTTGGTGATCCCTCAGCTGAGCACCAGCCAGGCATGAGTAACTGGTGGGGGACGCACACGCACACACACATACACATACACATACACACACGCACACGGGCGCACAAAAACACATCACACACACGCACGCACACACACATACACACACACACGCACACGGGCGCGCGCGCACACACACGCACTCTCTCTCTCAAACAGACACACGCACACGCGCGCACACTCTCTCTCTCTCTCACACACACACACACACACACACGAGCGCGCGCCCGCGCGCACACACCTTAGCGTAGCTCTTGTCGATCGAGCGCGCAATAATGGCGTCCCGAAGCGCCTCCTCTGCATTCCCCAACGCCAGCAAGGTAGCGCTTCGATTCCCCCAAACCGTCGGCTTGGAAGTGTCGTGCCTAAGGCTGTCCGTGTAGCGCTCCAGGGCAGTGGTGTAATCCTAAACGCCAGAACAGCACCGCAGAGGGTCAATCCGGTGACGGGACCGTGCAATAGCGCAAAGCATGACTAAGGCGTGCAGCAGAGCCCTGACAGCTACCCGGAGCTGACATTTAGGGGCACCGCCCACCTTTGCCCTAAAAGCGGCATCGCCCTGCTTTTTTATCGCTGCTGCAGACTCAGGGTCTGGGGACTCGGGCTGCGGGACCTGCACCGACGGCGTCTCCTCCTGAACACACGAACCAAGCCCAGTTAGCACAACGCCCGGCTCAGAAGCGCATTGGCGCCATCTGTGCGACAAATCAGTGCAACCAGACCTGCTCCTGCTTTGCCTTGGCCCGCGCTTCCTGGGCCGCCTCCATGATGTTCTCCACAGTCCAGTTTGATTCGTCCACTCCGGCATCAGCCTTCGTGAGACCCAGCAGGTACTCAACCACAGCTCGGTTCCCTGCAACAGCAGCCTCGTGTACCGCTTTGTGCCCTTTCGTGTCCGTCGCATCCGCGTCCGCGCCAGCCTGCACCAAAGAGTTGCCCAATCACACAAGCGTTACACGATGGCAACAGCACCTATGCCATGCGCCCGCCGTTCGCCTACTCCCATACCTTCATCAGCACTTTCACTGTTTCCAAATCACCGGCATTCGCCGCAGCATGCAGCGCAGTGACGCCGCCCTCTGCGGCGACTGACACTGACGCGCCCGCATTTAGCAGCAGCTGCACCACCTCGCCCTTCCCAGACCCCGCGGCAACTGCCAATGCGGACGCGCCACTGGAGCTCGTGGCATTTGAGTCTGCGCCCTTGGCGAGCAGCGCCTTCACGGCATCCATCTTCCCAGTGCTGATGGCCCACATCAGTGGGGAGCCCGCTTGGGATTGGGAGGCCTCCATGTTGGCACCCGCCTCAAGCAGAAGCTCCACGCACTCCGTGCACCCTGCCCAGTGGGGTCAAAACATCTTTAAGCTGGATGACTAACCGAGTAGCAAAGTTTCATCTCTATTCACCTGACAATAGAAACGGCACTCAGCCTGGCACTGTGACACACCTGACGCGGCAGCGTAGTTCAGAGCAGTGGCACCGACTCGGGAGGGGACGTCCAAACTGCACCCCTCTGCGACCAGAGCAGCCAACGTCTCCTTCTGGGCCGTGGCCGCTGCGAGCGATAGCGCTGTCCGTCCTACAGAAACGCATGAACACGACGCAGTCGGTTATTGTTCCGGAGCGGAACGACACCTGCCCAAACGATAAGGCGGTATGCCAAATCATTATTTATGGAACCGAGCCGGCGCGAGCCATACTTCGACAACAGTCACGGGAAGCCCGCCGAAACTACCGAATGAGCGAAAATTTCGTCACCTTGAAACTGGTGGCAAAGAGACGCTGTAAGTGACAGTAGTGTTTAGGGAGCTGGTGCTAGAGCCGACAGACTTTACCTATCGCGGCAGGTCGGCCACCCGGCGCTACCGGTCAGGCCACAGCGTTTCAGACACTCACCTTCTTTGTCGGGTTCGTCTGGCGGGAACTGAAACTCTTTCAACGCCACGGTGCAAATTTCTGAACGCCCTGACATTGCAGCAATGTGTAGCGCATTTCGCTGGTGAGCGGGCTCCCGGCAGCCCGGTGCTTGGCCTGGCAGCTTGGCCGCCGCCGCCCGAAACGCCGCGACATGCCCTGCCGCCGCCGCTGACAGCATCGCGCCGGCGGCTACGCGAGCCTCGTCGCTCAGTTGTGACATATCTTGAGGTGGCGCTTTCTGCTCGGTAAGCGCGCGTAGGGACTCCCAACCCTGCGGAGTGTATGCCCTTTTAGCCCCTCCCTCTGTAGCACCCAATTCCAACCATACAGCCGTGTCCTGCACGGCTGCCAGCCACCTGCTAGCGTCGACGAAGTGACGACGGTACAGGTACCACATACTGCAGCGGATGATATCGCCATTTACCCAAGGGTATATTTTGCCAAAGATGAAAGTTTTCTTATAATTTGGCCAAAAAACACCCACAGGCGGGCCTGGGGGACGATTAGCGCATGATTATATGGTTGGGTGGGTGGGTTCGCGCGAAGCCTAGATTGGCTGAGCGCGAAAGCAAAGAGTGCTAGGCTCGTGGCTAGTTCCGGGTTATGAGGCGAGGACTAGCTAGAGCTGACCGTTGGGGAGGTCGTTGGTCGTTGGTTGCGTCGAACTACCAAGGCAAGGTGGTTGCCTTGCAGGTGCGACGCGCCGCTATTAACGGTAACAATAACCGCTAGTGTCACTGTCCCGTACACATGGGAGTTGGATATGCATACCTCTCGATTTAAATCAATCTGACCATTTACCCTAGGGCACGTTTTGCCAGTAACCTAAAGCCAAAGGCTTGCACAACCAAAATTAGTGTTGCGGGGGGGACGGGGCGATCCAGCCGACGAACCGCCATGCAGCATGTGTTGGAGTCATGGTAGGGTCAATATGCTTTCCTTCGGTCACGGAGCTGCTTTTGGCCCAGCCACACATGTATTTGATCACGGGGAAGGGGGCGCCGATGTAGCTGGCAGCGGACGCGGCCCGTTTCCGGAGGATGTGCGATGTCCACTTGAAGCCGGAGGGAGCGGCGGTGTTGACTGTGCGGAGTGCGAGGGCGAGCCAAGCGGAAAGTGTGGATGCGGCTCCCCATTCGGCGGAGGCTTCAGTAGGTGAGAAGCTCGAGAAGGCGGACGGGGTTGGGCGCTTGTAGTATATCGCGCAGAAAGCGTAGCGTTGCTGAATGTAGTAGTCCACGAGGTCGGCTAAGACGGGGTTCGCGGGTATCGATACCGTTAGCACGAGTTTGTCGCGGGTGTCGCGACGCTGGTCTCCTTTGGACTTGCGTACAAACAAACAAATTTGCTGAGAGGGTCTGTCCACGTTGAGGTCCCCGGTCAGGCAGTGGGCGCCTGTTTCTACGCGGCAAAAAAATGTGTAGTTGACGCATACCGCTAGGCACGCGCGAAAGCGCTCGAGTAGAGGCAGGGTAGCGGGCGATCACTTAAGGTCGTCGCGTATAGTGGTAGCGGCCATTAAGATGTCGAGGGCGACGGGAGCGGGTAGCAGGAGTCTCGTGTCGGCCGGGACGAGGCGGTGTTGCAGTATTTCGAGGCCGCGCCTCGCGTCGGCCAGCAATTCCCCGACCGCGATAGGTGGACGCCGGTGGTCGCGGAAGAACTTGTTTACTGCTGAGTAGTAAGGTTGTAGGGAGCTCGCGGCGACAATGCCGAGAAGGCCTAACCATGCGGTGTAGCAAATCATAGAGGCCGGCGTGGCATGTAATGGGGTAATTCCTTCCTCTGCACAGAAAGCGAAAAACTGGCGCATGGCGTTGTCGTAATTAGCGTATGTAGCCGGCGCTAGTGAGTTGCTGAGCAAGTTGACGGCCGTAACACCGAGAGTATCAGTCCCTAAGAGGGATTGATACGTCTCAGCTAGAGAGGCGGACCATGGGGCGTGGGTAGAGTCCATATGCAGGCGGTAGCGGGGCGGGCCGGTACGGAGCGGGTTAACCGGTGGTGCGGTAGACCACATGGGGGCGGGGCGTAGCGCTCTGCCTATGGCCCCGCGGCGGGTGTAGAGCCAAGAGGGGGTGTTAGTCGAATAGCCACGATGCTCCAAGCGGGTGGCCCGACCCCCTCGTACGTGCCTAGCTTGCCAGGAAAGAACAGGTCGCGTGCCGCCGGAAGTTTATCGTGGCGGTGGCGAGGCGTTGTAGGGCTTGGTACCACGTTTTGTTTGGCCAGTAAGGGGCGACGACGGTCGCCGGTGCTTGCGATTGGCCGAGCTTGGGGGCGAGTGTTGGTAGGGCGGTCCAGGGGGGGTTGCAGTAGTTGTTCTCGCGCCGCCAGGCTGCATCTCGCAGGCGTAAGCAGTCGACGTCCTCGCACTACGGGTCTCGCCAACGGCCGTTGAACCGTGAGAGCTGGGCGTTTTGCATGGACGCGAACCGGGCATGTAGGTGCGCGAATAGGCGCGGGTTGAGTTGCCAATCCTCCGTATCTAGTTCGCGACTTAGAGCATCGGCCCACACGTTCGCGGCAGACCGGATGTAGCGCGGGCGGATATGGATGTCGTTGGTGTCGAACAGGTACCATAAGCGGCGTAGCTCGGCCATCATAACTGGTGACCGGGAGGTAAGCTTTGTGAGCGCGGCGGCCAATGTTGTGTTGTCCTCGTGTAGTAGGACGCGCCGGCCTTTCAGTTGGGGGAGAAACGACTCGACGGCGTGTCGGACCGCTCGAAGTTCCTTCCATGCGATGTGTTGTAGTCGGTCTGTAGCGCTCCAGAAACCGCGGGCTTGGTAGTTGGAGTCGTTGTTCAAGACGGCTCCCCAGCCGTAGTCGCTGGAGTCGGCGTGGAGGTAGGCGGTTTCGATAGGCTTGTATATGGATTGCCCGTTGTTCTGGTTGGGCACCGTACGGAACCACTCGAGGTCGCGTCGTAGCTGATGGGTGAGTCGGACGCGTCCCCCCCAGCCGGTGCGTGTGGCTAGGACGTTGTGTAGTTCGCGCAAAAAGAAGCAAGCGGGTGCGATGGCGAGGTAGAGGAATTGGGCATTTCCCGCGAAGGCCGCAAGTTGGCGCGTGGGTAGCCACCGGGCGTTTGAGGCCGCTCGGCCGAGCAGAGCTCACGCGTGTTGAGCGAGTTGGTGTAGCTTCGCGGGCGGGGCGCGGAACATGCCGAGCTGTAGGTCAAATGTTAGGCCCAAATGGTCGCCGACCTGCGTGGGCGTCCACACGCCTTTCTTGGGGTTGCGCTGGAGGCCTAGGAGGTTGAGTAGGGCCTCCACGCGCAGGCGAACGAGCAACGCGTCGTGGTACGAGTCGGCCAAGAAAAGGAAATCGTCTATGTAGGGGAGTAGTCGTGTACCGCGCCATCGGGCGTTTCGGAGGAAATGTTTTGACGGGCGCGCGTGTACCGGTGTCTATGCCGGCGTTGGAGGCGGGGGCCAACGCAGGTGGCTCGTGAAGACCTGCGCTAGTTTACAAAAGTAGTATGATGAGCCCATCGGAAGGCAAGCGAGGTGCCACAAGGTGCCACGGTAGTTGACCGTGAAGTAGTCGCGGTCTTCCTCCGGGATGCCCAGGTAGTAGTACCCGTCGGTGAGGTCCAGAGAGACGAAGTAGTCCCCGGGACGAGATAGGTGACGGAGGTGCTTTAGGGTCTCGCATGTCATGTTGAGCGTCGAGCAATAGCGGTTGAGCTCGCGCGGGTCGATGATGAGGCGCCCCTGGTTGTGTCCGGGCTTGCGCACAAAGAACATTCGGGAGACGTAGCGAGAGTTGTCCGAGCGCTCCCACGCTCCGCAAGCCTCGCAGCGTGGTAGTTCCGAGTCTAGGAACTCGAGTTGGGCTGGTGTAGCGTCAAACATAGAGATGCCGTGGTTAAAAGGCCTTGGGCGTGTGCCGTGCTTCAAACTTGACGCGCACGCCATGGCGGATCCAACTTAGGACTTGGCCGCTCGCGCCGATGCGCTCCCACTCCCGCCATCTTCGACGAACGCGATATCGCGTGAAGGAAGATGTTGGGGAGCAAGAATCGGCGCGGCGGCCGGCGGGCAACACCATCATTTCTTGGGCGGTGGCCGTGTCTGGTCGGTTGGTTTGGCAAGGGGTATTGGGCGGGAGGCTGCTGCCGCCGTTGCTGCTGCCTTGCAACTATCGGCGGCACCCTTGCGGGCCTTGGCGTCAAGGCATGGTAGCTTGTCCGACGTGATCTTGGCGAAGGCTGCACCGGCAGCAGCTTTGCTAGCGGCGTGAAGGCTGACCTCAAGCGTTCGGTCGACGAAAGCTTGGCGAAGCGCATCCAGTGGGCCGGAGACCGCGGTAGGGCGCGCGACAGAAACGCTCGTGGGCCAATTCTGCGAACTCGCGGTCCGCATTGGTGCTCGCATGTCCGCCCTTGGTGAGGCGGAGGAAGCCCAATCGGGTACGGGCGGCCTCCTTCGTCGCTGTGTGGTTGCGATGACCCGCTCGCATAAGGGCAACCGCCATCGTCTGCTCTGCGGATAGAGGTGGGCCGTTCGACAGTGTGTCAAGGCCCTCGCCAATTGCCGCGTTGGCGCAGCTATCGAAGAAGGCATAGCAGCCGATGTGGAGGTACTCGTCGTAGGCTGCTTGGGTGCGCTTGTCGGCTAGCGCGCGGGCGGTGTCGTCCGTGAAAGTACACAGAGGTGGTTCGTCGACGCCGCGCGGGGGGCGTTCGAGGCCGGCAGAAATGACACCGCCGTAGTAGGTGAAGTCGACAAACTCGGACGCGGTGGGTTCGGGTCCGTCGTCAAGCATGTCGATAGGAGGCTCAGGGGCCGCCTTACCACCCTCCGTCGCCGGGGTCGCGTCGGCGGGAATGGATTGATGTTGATCGGTAGTAGCGGGTTGTGCTGTCGTTTGTTGGAGCTGTGCGAGTAAGGCAGCGTTAGCCGTCAAAAACTGCCCAGTAATCCGTTGTTCCGATGCAAACACCGCCGTACAAATCTGTTCGGATGTGCGTTGTTCGATCGAGGTAGCGTAAGGGTCGGCCGCTGCGGCGGACGTGGATTGCTGAGGCTGCATGATGCGTGGCTGCGTAGCAGAACGAGGGAAGTGTCGCGTGACGCTCGAGTGGGCATGGGACGATGGTAAACATACACTCTGCTCGACTACTAGAGTCGAGACTGCATTCGCGCGAGGCCTAGATTGGCTGAGCGCGAAAGCAGAGAGCGCTAGGCTCGTGGCTAGTTCCGGCTTATGAGGCGAGGACTAGCTAGAGCTGACCGTTGGGGAGGTCGTTGGTCGTTGGTTGCGTCTAGCTGCCAAGGCAAGGTGGTTACCCTGCAGGTGCGACGCGCCGCTATTAACTGTGACAATAACCGCTAGTGTCAATGTCCCGTACACATGGGAGTTGGATATGCAAACCTCTAGATTTAAATCAATCTGACCATAAGATCGATTCATTGCTGGAGCATAAGATCGCCATATGATATGATCGTTTTTTTTTTGGGCGCGCCCCCGGGATATGGGACTGGCAGGTAACTTGCACCGGCACCCTCTACAGGCGGCGCTTTGCAAGCATGTTAGCATAACTGGGAGCAAAAGATCGAAACAAGCCTCAGACTCATCATCGATCATGCTCCCGGGTAGGCGACGCTCATGTGAGTGCATTACGTACTGCAGCGGATGACGCCGCAGGAAAGTGGCCGCATACATGTACGACTTACGAGCACCAACAACATATGTATCGGCGGCGTGGCGTGGCGGAGGAGCGGCCGTACCAACAATGTTGTACTACATGGTACATACGGTACGACTACTTATTATATTGCATCACTATTAGTACATGTACATTCAAAGTTGTGATGACCGTGATCAGTGAATAAGTATAGTACATATCCCACCCCGAGCCGAGCCGGTGCTTACCCCCCTCCCCCCCCCCCCCCCCCCCCCCCCACCTCCATATGATGGACTCCCGTTACCTCATGGACAAGCTTTTATGCCCTCATTTGCTGCCGCACTCCGCCGAGAGGTTGCTCTCCGATCTCCCCACGGCGTTCTTAAGTACCGCAAAAGCGTGCGCGCTAATTTTGGCCGGAAAACTGGTACTAGCGACGTTTTCGACGCGGCACCAAACCGCCGTACGCCCTCGTTAACCCGTGGCCACCCCAGCCGCGATTGTGTAGCGCGAACACAGATATTGTCCTCCACAAACAGCAAACCTTCAACTCTTTCATAAACGCACTTGTTGCCGGTGGTGGGCGGTCAATTGGTGTTGTGTCGGCTACATGCGGGTCGATCTTGCAACACGGAACGGTAAGCATGCTACCGTCTCACCACTCTTTGGTCAACTACCCCCGCCTACTCCGGCTTGAATACTAGAGCATCCACTTGCCCTTCCAACCGGCAAACAAGCCACAATAGTAGGAAAGAGTATTTTTTTAGCTATCGTCCAAAGCGGATTTTTGTTTATCCTTTCCAATCGTTCTATATGTGTGCTCATTTCGACAGGTGCTGATTGCGAAAAATCGCCGAGGCGGTTGTGCGTGGAGGGAAAATGGCACGTCGCGAAAACTGTGTACAACGTCTTATAGCCACCGCCGCCAATCAACCTACCGGCGCAGATTATTGTCGCCAATGTGGCAGGTCAACGGACTTGGAAGGAGTGGCAACTATGGGCAGGGACGTATTGGTGTCGGCTGTGACTGAGACGCTTTATGAGCGTTGCATCTAGCAATTTCCACAAGGTGGACGCACAGCCGCAACAGCAACCTTCAAAAGCGTCGCCATCGACCTTGTGGCGGCGCGCCGAGCCAGGATTATGGAGGAAAATTGGTGTCAGATCTAGCCCAATGAAGCGCCGAGTCAAGTGTGTCACCACCCAAATGGAAGGTATTGCCTCACTTGTGTGTTTTCACGAAAATCATGGTGGTCCGCCGAGGGTTGTAAAAAGCAAGAGCCGGACTCGCGCGATGCGGGCGCGTGCGCGAGTGGAGGAGGATAAGAGGCGGGCGAGCTTCAGCTGGGTTCGGTTGACGGACAACGGCGACATCGTAACTCTTCTCCCACCGTTTTCCGTGGAGGTGACGGAGACCTTGTGGAAAGAAGGTAGCGCGCTGCGTAGTATACTTGGCACGTTGCGCTTCCACACTGCCATCGTGTCAGCCACGCCCGGCAGTGACGTGCAACTCCCACAGGACTACCCAGTCACTATGGAATCCAGGTCGGCGTGGCCCATATTGCCAAGCTATTCCGACCCCAAAGCGTATTTGATGGGCGAACTGCATGAGTTATGTGGCAAGAACTTCCAACAACTTTTGGGGGTTCCGGGAGAGTCGGACGCGCTGCGATCAATACATAGTTGGGACTGCTCCGTACCAAACCCACCTCCTCCTTATAGGGAGGTTGGAAGGTCTCGGGAGAGGTGGGAAGGTCCTGGCGCGGAGGATGGAGTTGTGCATGTGGGGCGTCTTGCTAGGGAGGCCGAGGATTTGAGGGAGAAGCAGCGGCGGCATGAGCTAGGGGAGGAGGGCACAGAGGACATTATCAACACCTCTGATTTCGTGGATGATGACATAGGTGGACGAGCAAGCAACTATACCTCAGGGTTCACTGTCGACACCGAGGATGTGAGGTACGGTCCGCATTTAATGCCTGAATACAAGCGATGCAAGGAAAAGCAGCGCGTAATTGCTGATAGGGTGGCTGAACGGGCAAATGATGATTGCGTGAGTGACAGGCTGCGACGACCAAGGTTAGCATATAGAACACACAGAGATAAGTTAAAGTGAATGATTGCACATTATCATCGTTGTAAACATATTATCATTTCACTTTTTGATGCGCTTTGCTGCATGCTCTTTTAATTCCAACTTCACTGCATCAGCCTTGCGCTTGGGCATGTGTGGTTGGGCACGGTGGGCGGGTCCATGCATGTCTCGGTGATGCGCCATCAGGGTGCTGCGCTTCAGAACTTGCCCAGTCCTGCTAAGCGTGAGCTTGCCCGTGCATGTGATGCGTTGCCCCTGGTGGTTGCTGCCTTGACGGTAGCCTTGTTTGACCTCCATGTTTGCATGCTCCATGCATTGCGCGCTGTAGCGATCAATGCAACCATGCGCCTCCATCCATGTCGAGAAGTGCCATACCACGAAGTGCATGTACGGAGTCACATCCGCTGCTGCAGCAACATCTAAAAATGTTGAAAAAACCCCTTTGCGGCTGCGCACACTGCTTTTGCTGCTGTTTGTCTATCCGGTGCGTCATCCCCCGGGTCTGCACTCCATGCCGCACTCATGGAGTTATATGCTTCCCATACCTTGTATGCTTTTGCAGCATTAGGTTCGGATGGTGACAGCACGGCGTCCAACACAACACCACGGCCCTCCACCACCTTGCTGACCTCTGGCCCGTTAAGGGCTGGAAGGTCCGCCTTGGTGGGGTTCTTGCCTTTGCCAGTCTGCACCTTGATCTCCCGCCCCGCCAATCCGATGACTTCTAATGCCCTCATAGCCGCTTGAGCTGTTGCCGCGCTGTTACACCTCTTGTACACGGTGTGCCACAGCACGTGCGGGCAAATCTGGATTCCGGCGTGCAAAGTGTCCCCAATCATATCCAATGGGTCTATCATTATCACTGCGGGAGGGCACAAGTGCCGCTGTCCGAAGTGACTGAACTGGTAGTCTTGCCGTCCTTGCTGAGTGTCGGACGGGGGCAGGTCCCCATGGCACTTGACGCGGAGGCCACACCCGGGGCATAAGTATGAATTTGTCAACCCATACTCCTCTCCGAACGCGTGCGCCAACATAGCTGCAAGGACGGCTGTCTTCTCCATGGGCGGTGTAATGCCCTTTCGCTGGTAGTCGGATGGGGTGAGGTGCCTATTCTGGCGGGCCATGTCGCAAATGAAGCAAAAGAAAGTAGATGCTGCCCCAGCATGCCCAAAGGCCCCACCTTGAAACGCCATATCACCGCCAAGGACAAGCTTGAAGGTGTAGATCGTGCCATGCAGCTCCATGCCCGGGCCATCACATAATTATCTCAGCTCCCGCTTGATCATCTGAAGTTGTGTAACAAACTGGTCATACTTATCGTGCCCCTCGTACAACATGATCTTCACGCCGTTATGAATGTTGTTGAAGCCCCAACCTTCCAGCACGAAGCCATTTGCATCAACCTTGTTGAGCACTGGCTTGAAGATGGCAAGCACGGCTCCTTGGTGACCCATCTTGAAAGCCACACTGCCGTCAGCTGGATTTTGAAAAATAACAGCACGAAATCATAAGTGACTTAACCCCGTGTTTTTGCGTATACAAACAAAGCTAAACACAAACTTGTTCAATAACCCAACAACTCACCGCAAAACTGGATGACGATAACCTTGCTTGGCGGTAGTTGCTCAGCAGGGAACTGCACTAGCCTGCTGCGGAGTGCTTGAATCACGTCGACAGTGGCCCTCTTGCCATCGTTTGACAATTGCAACCTTGACAGCTCCGCGACTCGGGACTCCCATTGCCAAACATCATTTTTGTTCGGCAGTGGCGGAACTCGCGTCCCGTGCGGCAGCAGGACTACCTCGTGTTCACCGGTCTCTTCGTTCCACCTCTTCCCTAATGCGTGTATGAGATCCTGATAGCGGCGCCAGGTGATCTTGCACGTTACCCTAACGAAAGAGGCCCGCGCGACTGTCCAATGCTCACGCAGTGCATCCACCACACGCTGCTCGACAGCGGTATATAGTCCACGCTCGTTGCACACCGACTCGAGTATTTCCGGACACTCGTTAAAAAAGCAGTTTAGGAGGTGCACGACCGTTTCACCCTCAAGACCACCCTCGTAACGCTTGTCTAGGTAATGCTTCAGTTTCGCGACTTCGCGGCGTTTAATTGTCGGACTTCGCGACTTCGCGGCTTAAAGCCACGGTAGTCGGCTCCGTTGCTAATCGCCGGTGCCATTATGCGCTTCGACAGTGGACGGAGGCCTCCGTATGAGCGACGCGCCATACGAGCCTTCGCAGCCTTGGCTTTAGCCCCACACCTAGCTGCGCTAAGGCCACTGGTCGAGCGTTGGGCCTTGAATTTACGGACAAAGCGACCCAACGACTCGCGCTGGCTGCACACCTTCGCGAGCTGCGCGGCATGCGCAATGTCCGGCGCGACTGCCGCCGTGCGTAGCTCCTTAACGCGCTCCTCCTTCCTGCGAGACCGTTGTCTATCCGACTCGAGTTGCGTCTCTAGAGAATCAGCTCGCTTCGCCAGCTTGTCGGTCTCCTTTTTAAGGCGCTCCACCTCAGCTCGGAGTGTCGTTAGCTCCGCGGCCGATCGCTGATCATGAGTACACGCCGCTGCATCGTGCGACGCTTGCCCTCGCCCAGCTGCCTCTGCCGCTTTTGACCGTTTCTCTTGATCTTTCCTCAATTGCTTACTCTGAAACCTCCCCTTACCCGTGCGTTTTCCGCCGCCTTTAGCGGCGGGCCGTAGCCCGTCGACCTCGTAGGACATTGCGCCCAGCGATTTTAGAATAGCGATTGTAGGCGGCATGATGCGCCATCATGACCAGCAACATCATCCCCTTTTCAAACTCGAATTCAAACGACGACCGGTCAGCTCGATCGCGTAAAGACCATCATTAGCGGTCTTACTCACGTAACCTAGCAACTAGGGCCTTGGGGGGCTTCAGAAAACGTATGTGGGCGCGTGTAGGCGGTCCGTAATATGAAGGGGGTTCCACGCACGTGTACGCAGTTGTCGCGTGTACAAAAAAAGCGCGTTTTCGGCGTTTTAGGATGCGATTTTTCTTGCACAGTTCCCCAATACTCCGGAGGGGGGGTGCTGATCGCAAGGTTGAACAAAAGCGGGCCAAGAGGATATCCTTGTCGAACACCCCTCGCGCTGATGTTCCTGCCTCATGGTGCTCCGACAACGACCCTATCGCTTGCCTATTGCATCTCATACCTATCACGGCGGCCCGGGAGGTGTGTGCGAAAGCGAGAGATGACCTCAGTTATGCTCTACAAGACACTTTAGAATATGCGCCCTCCCTTTCCTCAACGGACTCTCGTGCCGCCGGAGCTTTCTTGACACGTCACCTCTTTGGCGGCCTCCTCCTCCGACCGTTTCCGGCGGCGGCCGGTGCTCGCATTCGCTCCCTTGTCCAACGTCGAGTCCGTTTTTGGTTCTCTACGTTCTGAGAGGACGGACTCTCGGCATTGGCACCCTTCTATGTGATATTCGATATGGAGGTGAGCTTGTCCGTGCGTGCCCGGGGGCTTCTATGTCTAGACTCTCCGGCGGTCGGGGCCTCAGTAGGGGGGGGGCTCTCGTCGTCGCCGGGCCCAACCCATTCAACGGGAACCGCATCATCCACCGACTCACCTCTATGAAGGTGATCTTCGACGCCTTGTTGCCTTCCGCCGAGCTCGTGAGCTAGTAGAAGTTGGCCATATGCGACGGGCCCGTATGGCCCTACACGGAGCCGACTTCGGAATGGTGGAGGAAGCGGACGCGGCTATGGTTGCTCTTCAGCGGTTGCACCCTCTGCTTTGTACTTCCCACCGAGATTGTGACCTCCCCGACCCGCTGCCCCCCCCCCCGGTGGGTACACCCCTCACTTATCTAGATGACCGTGACATCCTCAAAATATGGGAGTAGTCTATCCTCCTTGTCTTTAGAAAAGCACCTCGCTTGTCAGCCCCCCATGTTGATGGTTGGCGATGGGAACATGTCCGTGACTGGAATGTTCCGGCATGGCGTAAGTGGGTTAACCGCTACTCGGCGGGAAACATTCCCAAGGCTGCGGCTGACTTTCTAGCGAGTGCAATTGGGTGAGCTCTTCACAAGCAAACTTGGGTCGACCGTGGCGCTAGTCGCCTTCGGGTTGAAGCTCGTAAAGTTCGCCCGCATTCTGCCGGCAACGCCGTGTCGAATTTAGGTCATTGTCACGCCATTGCGTTGGTAGCGACTCTTGCGGCCGACCACATGGGCCATGTACAAAGATCGGTTTTCACCAAATATGGTATCGAGCGAGCCATTCATACCACTCGTATTGGCCTGCAAGCTATTCTTGATTGTAGTCTACTAAGCTTGGACTTGAAAAACGCCTTCAACACGTTTCCCACCGGACTTTCCTTGCCGAATTGTTCAAAAATCCCGACTTGCATCCTACTATCCCGTAGGTTAAATTGATATATTCACGGGACTCCACGGAGTATTATTTTGACTCCAATAGTGCTTCGCTCTTGCACGGCACAGTTTAGTCGCGTACTTTACGGGTGTCCGACAAGGAGATCCTCTTGGCCCGCTTTTGTTCAACTTTGCGATCAGCACCCCCCTCCGGAGTATTGGGGAACGGTGCAAGGATTCAGCGGCGATGCAAGCTTATTTTGACGATGGAAAGTATTTGATCGAAACGCCTTCCGTCCCGACTGTGATTACGGTGGCTACGGAGGAATTGGGGAAAGTCTGCTCGAATGTTCAACCAATCAAATCTTCGTGCATGGTACTTCGTAATACGCCCCTTGAACTTGTTGAGGTGATACCCGTTGAGGCGATGACGTTAAGGCGATGGTCCCCGTTGCTACGGGTACTAGTAACCTTAGAGCTCCTTTGGAGATGGACTTCTCGATGGCAGATGGCCCTCCATCATCTCACAATGAGAACTATGTTCATTCTTGGCTGCAGGACACCGTAGAGGCTCATCAACTCATCTTGGACAAAATCGTTTGCTTTGCTATGTCGGACCTCGGAGAGACACACGCCGCTTTTCGCTTGATGATCACGTGTTCGGTACGCCGCTATGGGTTCTTGCTCCGCACCCTTCCCCCAGATATCTGCCGACCGTACCTTGCTACTGCGACTAGGGCCGTTCGTACAATAGACTACGGAATCTTGGGCGTTTTTCATGACGTACAAGCACTCGATCAACTGAATTGTGCTAAGCGCCAGCTTTCCTACCATGCGGAGTTTGGGGAGCTTAATGTTCCGTCCCTCGAGCTCGACGTCGAACTTGCGCACCTACTATGCTTCATTCATTGCGACCCTCGCCAACCTAATTATTGATTACGAGTCCGAGTCGCTAGGTCCTTTGTACGGTCTCATCCGACATGAACTACTGAATGTTGCCATTTCTATTTTACCGTGGGCGGTCCAACTGCGCAGTTCGTATGATACGATCTCCATTGTGGGCGGGTTTTCGGAATCGGATCTCGTGGTGTTGACTAACACACTAAACTAAGACCTTTCCGATTATGGTGTGCCCGATGTTGAGTTGGTGGTGTCTTCGGTCAACAATGCAGTGGCGCCCGCTACCCAATTAATTTGCCTACAACTTTCGACTCCCGATGCTCTCACTCGCTTGGGAGATTCCGGGGGCCACATTCAACGGGGCATTTCGCGTAAGGCTAGGGATCAGCCATCGATCCATCGTCGATAGTATCATCATCACATGGTGATAGTGCCATCGATGTGATAGGTTGCGACATCGACACGATGGCAGTAGTGCTAGCATCACTGCCATCAATTATCAGAATAATTGTAAAGTATTGACTATTTAAGCCCGATGTATCGATATTTGGGACCAAATATCGATACATCGGCGATAATATCGGCTTAAATTGCCATCGATGCCAGCATCCAAAACTATCAACACCATCAACATCGACAATCCAAAATATCAATACCATCAACATCGACGTTGCAAAATATCATTACCATCAACATCGACAAAATTCACTTGATCCCTAGCCTTAATTTCGCGCATTCTTCGTGCCCACGCCTACCTTGACCTCTTGGCGTTTTGCAGACATTCCCCACCGGACTATATGAGGGTGATTTCGGGTATAGGTCGCGGGGCTTTGGCTTTTTTTTTTTTCGCTTCATATGAGTCCAGTTTCAAGGTGCAATCCGATTGTTATATGATGGCAGCACACCGGGTGCTTGGCCTCACTGCGGAGCGCGTCTCTCATGTTCGGAAGTGCCCTCGGTGCAAAGTAAAGGCTCCTTCAGAGTCTCGTGGGTTTGGATCTTCGTCTACGGTATCGGGCACCTCTATGTCTGGTGAGCACTCGATAGCTGCTTTGCTTATGTGTGGTGCCCGTGTTCTTTGTATGTTATTCGATTCCACGACAGGATTGTCCACGTGCTTGAAGAGTTTATGCTCGCAGCGGGGGCTACTAGGGGGCGGGACTTGCGGCAGGAGGTCCGCCGTATTCGGTTGGGAGCTTCTCGAGATCGCCTTATTGGGGATGTGGTTTGGTTATACTTCATGGCTCCACACCGTAATTTTGTTGTTGATGTGACGGTCACAAGTGCTTGCACGAACACGAATGTTCCCCATATAGGTCGTCTCCCACTTCTTGGCAGCCTTGCATTGGAAGCTCAGCATGGCAAACTTGATGTTGACCTCCGCAATTCTGATTTACTTGGCACGCCTTCGGTCCAGTCGATACATGACTACTACGCCTTCACCATGGAGGATGGGGGCCGGTTGGCGTCGATGACGGCTAAGTTGGTTGATCGCCTGCCTTTTTTGGTGGCAGTTCGTCGCTTCCCTATTATGGGTGCTGCTGACTCTCGCTCCTTGCGCTCCGACCGTTATGTCCGTATGGAACATTTCGTTCGTCGAACTTTTTATGTTCCTTTTCGGCGTTTTGGGGGATATGCGACGTGAATTCATGCAACGTCTTTCTGCTGTTCTTCATGGTACTCTGGGCTCCTATCTCCGCGACGCTTTGCAGGAGGTTGGTACTGACGCTGTGACACGCCCGCTTGTTCCTCGGGCTCATGTTTTTTTCCTCTTTCTTCTTTTTGCTCGGTGGCCTCCACTGCTTTTTATTCTTGTAAGATATTTTTTTAATTACATGTAGTACAAGTAAACAAGATACAAGCAACAGTGTGTCCTATTGTTGTTAAGTTCTCATGCAACCATCACACAACGTTGTTGCGCACACACATGTTGACGCACCTACTAACGCCTCACATGCAGTCATGCACCTCCGATAAGAGGTTATGGGCCCTCAAACAGCTTAATAAGCTAGATACACGCGACCACCGCGTTGGTACCATGATGAGAAAATAGAGGCGTGAAAAGTTCAAACGGACGTTTTCAAGCATGTCTCAACGGGTTTTTAGGGTTTATTCAACTCAAGCATGCCTACCCATGGCCGACAGACTGCACTAGCATCATCACCTTTGCAGCCATCTCCGCAGCAACAAAGGGAACAAAAATCATAGCACCAACAATACCATCACTAGAACCACCAATACGCTCCCCACCCCTCTCCTCTCCGCGGCCGGGGTCGTGGTCCTCGTGTCGGGGTGGTCGATGGGGACGTGGAGGGCGTGGCACCCCACCACGCGATGCACCACCTTGATAACCCTGCGTGGCCCACTCTTATGTGGACCTTCATGGCGGGGACGTTGCATTAACACCGCAATCAGCCCTAATGTCTTTCTTCGATCTTGATGGAGCCCCCTCTATTAATATGGCCGACGGTTTCCGTGTTGACTAACGGACCCTCCTTTTGGCAAATGAGGCATATGTTACCTACATGCCCGGGGACCATCAGCGCCCCCTCATCCGTGGCATCCGCTTGACTTTCCCGCTCCATGTCACGCTCATCGCTCGGGGGATCCCTATAGATTAGGGCGATAATGCCCTTCGTTCATCCATCAAAGGCCTCTCCGTCAATGACTTCTAGACAACCTCGTCTCCTCAACATGCCCTCGCCAAAGCATCAGCCCCACGTCATGCATGGGCTGATTCGCGCGACACACGTCGCAGCATTGCTGCCGCTCATGGACTACCCTTTCGTGCTGGCAACCAACATCCCCTTGGCTTGTGGCTTTCGGGCGTCATGTACTCTCTCCCCACTTCCAATTATGGGGGCCTCGTGGCCCTCCTTCCAAGCATTCACCACGCGCTAGATACCGACGTGGACACTCAGCCGCAAATCCCGGGGGTCATACGGGTTCTTCAGTCAATTTATATTGACACATGCCTCATGCCAATCTTCCAGCCCGCCTTACCGCCGCTTTCCCAGTCAATTGGGCAATATGGCCTCCGGGATCTGCTCTACAAGGACTTTAATGCACATGACTCACATGCCTCCCACTCAGACTGTGTTGGTCCATCCACCGACAACACCTTTGGTCACTCCTCTCCCGAAACGGAGTCGCCCGCGGGATCACCCGCGGCCTACAGCGCTTTAGTGACCACGGCGCCGACCGAACTTCGTTGTATCGACGCGGGTGCGAACATCAGCATGGACGCCAACCGTTCTACCTTTGTTGCGGGCACCTACACCCGACTTCGCACCCATATCCACGTAAAAGGCATCGACGTTGGCATCCATGGGTACGGGCTCGTAGAGCTCCACCTTGCCTACCAAGATGGCCACACCCGTCACCTTCACATTCGGGCCGCTCATGCGCCGGCATGTCCGAACGCGGAGCCCCAAGTATCATATCCCAAGCGCATCACCGGAAACGGAATAACAACAGTTTCCACTACACTGCCATCGGGCAACCAACCGCAAGTGACTCACGTGGCAGCTTCATCCTCGTCATGCACAACAGTCTTCCTCATCTTCATACCCTTCCCGGAGAGTTCGCTTACCTCCTTGCTTACAAAGGTGCTCGCCCCGCGTCTGCTTACACAACTTTGTGGCACCAACGCCTTGGTCACCGTGCTAGAGACACCATGGCTTTCGCTCTGCGGAACGCGGACATCTTTGGAGCGAAGTACGACAATCATGGTCCCCTCTTGTCATGTGAACCGTGCATTTTAGCCAAATTGCACTATGCCCATGTCAACAATCAGCCCGGCACTAGGGCGACAGCCTGCTTTCATGCCTTCAGCTCCGACATCTTCGGCCCATCACTCAAAGATACCGTGCCGCGGGGAGCCAAATACCTACTTGGTTTAATTGATCACTTTTCCAATTACATTTAGCTACTTGCACTCTCATCCAAGAAAGAAGTTGTTCCCACCCTTTCATCCGTTCTCACGGACACTATGAGCTTGCACTCTCGCATGCACCTTGCTCGTGCTTTTAGGCCCACCATCAAGTTTCACTGGCATCCAAACTACCTTGAAGTTGCTTGCCGCACCATGGTCTATTCTTTGGGATACACCGCCTAAGTTACGGCCCCGTACACTAATAACCAACTCGCTAAGATTGAGCGACAGCGGGCTACCCTCGCGGACTCCGCCACCGCCATGCTTCAACATGCCAACTGCCCCCCAAGTACTGGGGTCTCGATGCACGCACGGTTGTCTACCTCCACAACCGCCTCCCCTCGCCCGCTGCATCTAGCGGTTCCGGCAGTGTTCCTTACACCATTTTCCATGGTATCCCCATAGACCTCGCTCACGTCAAGGTCTTTGATTGCACGGCTTACCTCCGCCTAGAGGACCGCTACTGAGGCAAAATCTCACCTAAATTACTACGCTACATGTTCATTGGGTACTGCGATGATGGTCCGGGCTACTGGATTTTCAACCTTGCCACCGGCAAACTCACTCGGACTATCTATTACGCTTTCGTTGAATCCCAATAACCCGAAAATGCACCACCAGCCCTAACCGTCCCTCATGGCACTTCAGAAACCTCTCCTCCAAGTGGTCTCGAGCGGGGGGTGGCACAAGTGCCAATCTTTCGTGTGCAAACACCACACAATTCACACTCCCAACCATCAACTCATTTGCGGTCATAGAAAATACTCCACAGAACGACAACACCACTCGTAACACTAACCGCGTAAACCCTGAGTCCTTTTCATGCTTTCGGCAGCTCCCTATGTCCAACGAATCAATAGGACTGCCGGAGTATTCGCGCAGAATAAACTTCCGTGACCACATCCCACAAAGCCACAACCCGCAGAGTCGGATGGGCAACCTGCCCCAAGCGAGGAACCCGCTGCGTGCTCGCTTTCGGCGCACATTCCCGTGCCGATCAACATCAAGCACGCCGTCATCGGCAAATACGCTGCAACATGGCGAGAGCCAATCCGCTCCGAGTTTGCGTCCCTAAATAATAAGGGTACTTTCCGCATGTAGAATCTGCCACTCGGACGCCACGCCATTGGCAACAAGTGGGTCATCAAGGTCAAGGCCAATCCGGATAGCTCAGTCGACCGTTTCAAGGCACGACTTGTTGCCGAGGGGCCCAGTCGACGCGTTGTTATCGACTTCTCGGAGACGTTCTCCCTAGTCTTCAACTTCATCACCCTGCGTATAGTCCTAGCTATCGCTACCAAGCGGAACATGCACATGCATCGGGCACACATCGAAACAACGTTTCTCAACGCAGATTTCCAAGAAGATATTTATATGCACCAACCCTTAATAGGGACAGAGGATGGAGCTCCTCGAATCATGCGCCTCCTCATGAGCATCTTTGGGCTGAAACAAGCCTCGCGCGAATGGTGCACGATTTTCCACCATACTCTCTCCTCCATCGGACTCAAGCGAGCGACGTTTGACACTAGCCTCTACACGATGAACCGCCTAGTGTATGTCACCTGCATTGTGTTGTTATATGTGAACGACATTTTCACCGTCTCGGACTTACTCAAGTGGATTGAATTGGTGAAGCGGGCTATTTGGGAGAGGTTCCGCATGTCGGACTTTGGTGAAGCCAAATTTATCCTCGGGATGGACATTGTCGGAAACAAAGAAGCAAGGACCATCAGTCTCTCCCATGAGCAGCACATCAAGGAGATCCTCGGGAAATACTGCATGTTGGACAAATGGACAGCACGCCATGGAAGGTGCCCATGGCACTCACGCACTATCGAGACGGAGAGGTCGCATCCAACCATGACAAGGTGGCCTTGACGCCATCGGAACACGAGACCTTCCGTGCTATCGTCGGATCTGTGAACTTCCTATGCATGTTTTCCACACGTGATATTGCATTTGCGATCAACGTCATTAGCACGCGACAGAGTGCTCCAACGCAGCCGCACATAAAGTAGCTCAAGCGTTTACTACGCTACCTCAATGGTACGATACCCATGGGCATTACCTATGCCGGCCGTCACAACATAATGCAGACGACATCAAAGTGTTCTCATACTCAGATTGGGCGGCTAGCACGACCACCATGCGATCACAGTCTGGGGAGGTGGTCACGCACGAACGAGCGGTCAGCAAGACCTCCAAGCAACCAGAGGTGGTGGCCTTATCCCCCACAGAGGCGGACTATGTCGCCGTCAGTCGCGCAGGACAAAGCGCGGTGCATTTTCGGCAATTGATGCATGGTGTCAACCAACGCATGCACGGTGCTACACCGGTTTACGAGGACAACGAGGGAGGAGTCAAGCTTGCTAACAACCCCATGGGCTCAAACATGACAAAACACATCAAAATTAAGCACCACTACATTCGGAAACTAGTGGATGCAAGGATACTCGTGGTTGTGTCATTAGGCATAGCAGACGTGATGGTTGTTTGGTACATGGCTTGACGAAGGCGCTACCGGAGCCGAAGCACACGATGATATTCAAGCGTTGCATGGTAGCGGCGCCAAGTGGAGACTAGTTTGCTTGCATTACTGCCAATGATCTAGAGGGGTTATTATAATACATCATCATTATTAGTACATGTTCGTTCACATTTCTGATTAACGTTATCAGTGAATACGTATAGTTGACTGGTACATATAAACAAGACACAAGCAACATTGTGTAATGCCGCTCTTGAGCTCTCATGTAACCATCACACAATGACGCTGCACACACAATTGTCGACACACCTAACGCTTGACGTGCACCTCCGATAAGAATCTCCGTTACGATGTTGTTTTATGTAGCTAGTTGGATGCCTAGTACCAGTCCTACCTACAACAATGAGCGAAAGCGCTGCCGACTATTGTCTATCTTTACTTAATGGTATGCCAACTACAAGCTCTACATACTACGGGTAAACGTACAACCACATCGAGGACACATCATCACATGTGGCGGTGGTCACTCTATTAAATCATGCATTTTAAACAAGGCTGTCCCGATTAAATGTAATTATGATTACTAATAAAGCAGTGAAATCTACCAATAAAAAAGAAGTGATGAAAAGAAAATAAGAGAGGCACAAAAGCCTAAGTCTCATATGCAAGATTTGCGCACAATGTAGCGTTTACCTTTGCCGTGCCTTGGATTCCATTACTCTCTTCTTACAGAAGCCTAAGACCCCGGAGCAAATTTTCCGATTAAATATTTTGTTTTAGGTACTGAATTGTGGCGAAAACTGACGGGGGAGGGAGGAGTTATGTATTTCGACTCTGTATGTGCGTACCTAAGCAAAACGTGACCCATATTGAGGGTTTAGGATAAAATGTTTAGGGTAACCTTAAAACCTAAACCCTAGGCTAACTGCGAGGAGAAGTTGAAGACTCCGACATGGAGCCAACTTTGCTTGTACATTAGGGAAAAACTTGGTCAACAACATGGGATAATAATGGTTGTTGGTAGCTCGGCGGCGGCCCCGGAGGGGGGTGCGCTCGCACGCCCGTCGGCATCCTCTCACCTCCCCGTGGTGGGTGATAGAAACGGGGAAAGGGCGCTCGCTAGCCGCCGACCAGCCCTGTGCCATTCGACACTTCCTAGGGGGTGAGGCAAGACATGGCACAAGCCGGTGGCCGGTCGCAGGCGGAGGAGCGGCTATGTGAGGCGGCGGCGATTCTTAGGATCAGCCACCGCCGGAAAGCCATGTACGGAGGGCGGATTTTTGGAAATTAAGCTAATGTCCGTACCCGGCGTCGAGCTAGTTGGGGAGCAGCACCAAGGTTGGCCCGGCGTCCCTCCCGAACGCCGACCGGCCTCGGCCGGTCGGCACCCCGGTTCGGTGGGAACGGGCCGAGCATCATGAAGGTCGAGCAACATTTTAGTTTTGCATTTCTCGACAAGTGGATTTATTTTTAGCTCTATTTTTTCTTGGTTGCATAATTATTACGCTGTTACTGTCTTGATCTGTTACTTGGCAATTGTTGCGATTGCTTACAGTTTTTCAACTCCCGAGGAACGTCGACACACAGTGAAGCTAGGTGTGTCGATAGGTGTACCTGGTCGAAGAGACCCGGGGCCAACTTGCTAATAAGTCCTAAATGGCAAAGTGGAGTGACCCGAGAGGCAGTAGTCGGTCCAGTTTGCCGGCACATGTTGTGAACAATTTCAATTTCAATTTCAATGGTACGTGTTTGGGTGGCTTACGCCTTTGGGCGTACACCCAAGAATTATACGCCAAACTGGGACAACATGGCAAATGGAGCCTCCCTTGGTCAATGGTCATGCTAATAAATTACATAGGTTTGGATTTCGATTGTGGCTATGTTATTAACATGCGTTGCGATGACGCTATGTAAGCCTAACTGTCCAAACATGTTGAACATGCGTTGCGTTATGATAAGCCCGTGGCCTTACCCCCCTATAAATTATGCTCCTCACACAATGGTAGGCCATATGCTTATTCTGCCTTTTCCGCGAGCACAGCTCACGCAACCCCACCCTCCATAAATTCCTTGGATTCTACGTTGATCGGGTCCCTTTGGTCCTTGCAGCCAACAACTGTAAAATATCCACACGTTTGGCAAATCCCCGTCCCCCCCCCATTGTCTTGTAAACGGTGATGAGCATGTTTACATATCCCTCCGTAGGACTACTAATGGACACATGTGTACGCTAGACTCCGGGGGAGTCTTGGCCCTCCACCTATAGCGAACACCTATAGGTGGAGGGCCAAGACTCCCCCGGAGTCTAGCGTACACATGTGTCCATTAGTAGTCCTACGGAGGGATATGTAAACACTCCCCCTTAATGGATAAACTCCGGCCGGTGCCCTAGTAATCCCCACGTAAACGCGGAGGGCCCATAACCTGTTAATCCATGTACACATGAGGCGGTACTTGGATAAGGCGTACAACTCCGTTCCGGGAAGCGGCGGTTCTAACCCCCTTCATGCCATTCCGTGTGTACATGGATTAACAAAGCAAGCACTCGCCTTCTAGCGCGATGTGCTCATAGCACGCGATATTTGCGTTCTTATTAGTCTCGAGTACATTATAAAAAAATCGGACTTACAAGAAAAACTTGTGGAGACCACCGAGCAAAAAACAAGAAAGAGGAAAGTCTCGAGTATAATATTGCTCATTTGCCCCCCCCCCCCCCCCCCCCCTTTCCCCTGTCGACGTTCCTGTAGTGCTGATTATTTGTATGATTACAAAAATCTCAATGTGTGGAAGGAAAAAGGGAGAGAACATGGAGGGCAAGCACGTTCATATTAATGGTACTTATTGAAGTTAAATTGTTCTATCGAGTATACCATTATTATAATGATTAATACGTCGGTAGTACTTATCATTGTAGTAGGTGGGCAGTGATGATGCTCCAGAGCGCGCCTCTCATGTGCGGAAGTGCCCCCGGTGCTATGCGGCTCCCTCGGAGTCTCGTGGGTCTGGATCTTCGTCGACGATATCGGACACCTTTGTCGGGTTAGCGCTCCACAATTGCTATGCATATGGACCACATCCCCGGGGCCCGTGGTCTTATGCATCTCCACGATCGGATTGTCCACGTGCTTGAAGAGTTCATGCTTGAAGCGGGGGCTACTAAGGGCCGGGATTTGCGCTTGGAGTTCTGTTGTACTCGCTAAAGAGCTTCTCTAGGTCGAATTCGGGATGTGGTTTGGTTAGACTTCATGGCTCCACACCGTCATCGTGTTGTTGGTGTGACGGTCGCAAGTGCTCGCACGAACAGCAATGTTCCTCATATAGGTGCTCGTCTCCCACTCCCGGGCAGTTTGCATTGGGAGCTCATCATGGCAAACTCGATGCGAACCTTCGCACTTCCGCTTTGCTTGACACGCCTTTGGTTCAGTCGGTCGATAACTGCTATCCCTTCGCCATGGAGGATGGGGGCCGGTTAGCGCCTATGGCGGTTGAGTTGGCTATCATGGTGGACGTCGCTTCCCATGCATTGGTGCTTTTGACTCTCGTTCTTTGCCTTATGGCTGTCATGCTTGTATGCAACATTTCGTCCGTCGAACTACTATGTTCCTTTTCGGCGTTTTTGGGGGGATGTGCGGCGAGAATTCATGAAACGTCTTTCTGCTACTCTTCATGGCGCTTTGGGTTCCCATCTTCGGGACGCTTTGCACGAGGGCAGTGTCGATGCTGTGGCATGCCTTCATGTTCCTCGGGTAAAGGTTTTTCAACCTTTCTTAATTCTGCTTGGTGATGTCTATTTATATTATGGTTACAATAAGAACAAGATGAGCACGGACATGGAAAGTGGGAGGGGAAACAGAAGGGCAAAAGTGACAAGAGGATCAAGAATCCATAGCACGGCAAAAGGAAAGCACTACATTTTGCACAAACCTAGCAGATTAAAACTAAAAACCTCCTAGGCCACGCCGAGAATGCAACACGTGGAGGCGACAAGCGGCGCTTCACGCGCCACTCGGGGTTGGTGGCGGCCCATGGCGCGGGTGATGAGCGCCGTGGCAAGAGAAGGCATCCCAGCCGAGGAAGAAACGGCCTCCACGCCGTCCGCAGCGGCGGACAAACCGCGCAAGACGTTGTCCGCGTGAGCAACATGGACGGCGAGAGAGACCTTTCGACGCCAAGGGGCCAACAACTTCCCCACACGCATCCCTTAAGGTGCGGCTGCTTGCTTGGCTAGCTCCGTCAAGAAAGCCGTGGCGTGGCCGCCGAGAGTACCAAATTCCGTGACTGCTAAGGGAATGAAACGGATGTCGGGGCGACTCCTCACCCCCTCCGAGTGCTTTTCGAACTTAGTCTTCTCAGCATGGCGGAAAGGGACTTCGGGTGACGGGGTTTTACAAACGCCGAACAAACCGGAAGCCACGACATCAAGGGTAAGTTTTGAGCCTCGGATGCCGTGATAGTGCAAGACACACACATCCGCGGGGAGGCCGTCGTTGCCGTTGGGGAGTTGAACTTACATCGTGGGATCTGTGAGAACCTCGATGCGAACCCCGATTGCGCCACGAATCTCGGAGATGATTTCCGCAAGGGCCGTCACTAACCAAGAGTGAGCGGTGTGGACCGAAGCATCTCCGCCGCATCAAGCCAAATGGTCACCAAAAGCAGTGGCCCACGCATCGTCCAACATGTCAACACCCGCCGACGCGAACGCACCCCGCATAGCTTGAACCGAGAGATGGCAGGAAGCACAAGCAGTGGGGGTGCGTAGAGTAGAGAGAATGCGGGATGAGGGTAGGCCGAAGATGCGACAGACCGTGACGCGGAAACTGCATCGTAGTGCTTATGGAACTTGCCAAGGAGCTCGCCTAGGCGACCCGACGTAAGCGGGTCTGAAGCCCAAAACGCGAGGTCGCCGTGGCCGAGACGAGATACAAAACGGCTAGACTCCAGCCGAGCGCGGTTGCAAAACGTGGGAGCGAGCTTCGCGGAGCGAAGCAAGTTAACGCGCTCACTGGTGTCGGCTTGTAGCTTTGGAAAGATGTCCGTGGCAAACGGAGAAAGGGGTACGAGCGAGGGTAGGCCATCAAGAGACCGAGCAATCTGCTCGTTGTTTGACCGGGCTTCGGCTACGCAGCCTGCGCGAGCCACCGTTGGACGTTGCGGGGGAAGCATCGCTAAGGCTGTGGTTATCAAGGGTTCGGACTCGGCGAGAGCGTGAGAACTGCACGCATCGTCTAAGCGCGCCCACGACGAAGCGAGTTCTAACGACCACATGGGTTCGTTGTCGCTGTCGTCTATATCCGGTGTACCATGCCTCCGGGACAACGATGTGGTCATAGCAGTCGCTAACCGTCCATATACATGGTCGGCTCCATCGGAATTTCGTCTTGGGAATTCCCGCGCACGCGAGCATCTTGTGTTGTAAGGAAACGGGTATAGTTGAGCCCACTGCCAAACCGGCCGCTCCGACATGGGCCGCATCCGCCAAGGCAACCAAGTCCCCCACCCCCATGCCTCCGAAACGTATGGGAAGAGACATCTCAGAGCGAGTGCTACGGGGTAGGCTAGCTGCGGGAAGGCCCAATATCTCAGCCGCCACATCTAGGGTGGCATTGTCAGCGCGCTCGAGGATGGTCACGACTGTGTCACCGTAGCCCTCGCCCTTGCCAAGACCTCGGGGGACTGTACGGGCAAAGTGTCCGAAGCGGCGGTTGCAATGTTGATGGATACGAAGCGCAGTGCGAGAGTGCCGGTGAGCCGCTAGACCCCTTAGACGTTCGCCGTAGGCCTCATAGTTGCTAAAGGCCGTTTCGAACACGTCTTGAGCAAAATCGGATGTACCCATTCCCCCCCCCCCCCCCCCAATATTTTTGGTCATATTAGTAATATAGAGGTTTGAATTACAGGGCTAAATTACGAAGTAACCGGCGTTACCTCCGTTACATGCGTTACCTCCGACGCTACATCTCCCTAACGGTTCAAGCGCCCAAGCGCGCACGGACAGTAAAATGTCCGCACCCTATATAACACACCAGCAGCGATTGTGTGTCCACCTTCTGCCTTTTGCGAGAGCTATCGCTCACGCAAACGGCATCGTGGCTCTTGCTAGCCACGCAAGTTGTTGATCACTGAGTCTCCTGCACGAAGCACGAAAACACACTCCGTCAGTCCAAATGGCAGACCGCCTGGTATTGCCTACTGACCTCTACGTTGCGCCCGGTGACGCGCCGGAACAGCAGCCAGACCAGCTGCAATTGCTAACACAGATTGTGCAGCAGTTAGCAGCCCAGGTCGAAACTCTCTCCGTCGCAACCGCGTCAACAAAACCAACTACTTCAGCCATCCCCACAGCCGACTCCGACAGCGCTGCGGGTGGACGACTCGAGCTCGACGCTCTACCAGCTGACAGTAAAACCAACCCTCTAGAGTACATCGACCCTAGAGAGTGGTCAGAATTCGCGTCCCGTACGTTCGCGGACTGCCTACCCCCATCTGGCACAACAGCCCCGTGCCTGTGGAACCCTCGACACGACGAGGCCGACAAATTTTTTACGGACAACGCGAGAATTTCTTCCCGCGACGAGTATCGACACCTGCTCTGCTATGGTGTGTTTACGGCCGCCGTTAACGCGGCACTCGAAACTGCTATGGAAACGCTTCGCTCGGTCACCTCTACCCCCGACGAAACAACCTACGCCTACTCCCTCGTCGACGCAGCGCTACGTACTAATCAAGCAGTGGCCTCAGCGGGGGAAGCGCGACTCACCTACATCAGACGCTTCAAGGCCAAGAAGATTCTCACCGGAGAAGAACGCGTCGCGGAGCGTCTCGTCTACTCACGATGCTTCGACACTGTCGCCTCCGATCGTGGAGGCAACGTCGTCGACGGACTCCTGGCAGCCCTGGAGGACAAACGACTCGAAGTCAGCATCACAGCAGCTGCAAAAGCGCAAGCAGCTGCCCAGTTCAAGGCCGACAAGCCTAGACCAGACAAACCGGACAGGCCGAACGATAAGCCGGACAAGCCGGACAAAACCAAGGCCAAGCCAAAGGACCGCACGAGCGGCCGCCCCCTCCCCCCTACCGACAAGGCACACAAGAAGACCGAGGGCGACAAGGACGAATGACGGGGTGACCCGCCGCGCCGATTCCTGCAACCCAGATTCAAACTACATGCGTCATCGCGTGCGGCGAAACTGGCAAGCCTGGAAAGATATCGGCGCGAGCGGACAAGTCTTACGGTGGATCCGGGAGGGCGTTACTATTCCCTTCCTAAACAACCGACCCCCACCCCCGTTCAACCAAGGTACTTCACTGCTGGACGCTACCCCCGAGCAGCTCACCTTTGTCGAGGCCGAGCTTGCGCGCTTCGTGGAGACGGGAGCCTGGGAACGCACCACCTGCAGCAAGTACGTGTCAAGACTCTTCTTAGTCGCCAAGCCCGGCCACAATCAGTGGCGTTTTATCGTCGACCTACGACACCTGAACAGCTTCTGCGTCAGAAAGCGACTACGGATGGAGTCTTTGCTAGGCGTTCGTCATCTGACTCGGAAGGGCGACTACATGTTCTCGTTCGACCTAAAAGACGGGTTCTACGCGCTGGGCATCGTGCCAGAGCAGCGCGACTATCTAACCGTAAACGTTCGCGGCCAGCTGTACCGACTAGCTGGACTCCCGATGGGCTGGTCGCTCAGCCCTTACCACTTCTGCGCGTTCACGGACACATTCGTACGACACCTCCGTCAACCAGACCCCGGTGGGTTTACAACACAGAACGGGAAGCCTACACAACCCGACAGCGACAGACCAAGCAAGCGCTTCCTCCGACACACGCGGTGGCGCGGAGCCAAAATCTTACCTTACGTGGACGACTTTCTCCTCTTCGCCGCCACTCGTGCTCTCGCTCTCTCGCTCAGGCAGCGCGTCGACCGCCTCCTCACCAATCTCGGCCTTCTCCGCCACCCCTCCAAGGGTTTTTGGGAGCCGACGCAATACGGCCACCACCTGGGCATCGACATCGACACAGCTTCAGGTTACTTCTTCGCCCCGGTGGAAAAGCTACAGAAGCTCGCAAGACAAGCTCGTCACCTACTGCAACGTGCAACCCGAAACTGCAGATGGCTCCCTGTCAAGGAACTACAGTCATTCGCGGGTCAGGCGCAGTACCTTTTTCTGGCAATTCCAGCGGCAAGATTCTTCCTCCGCGAACTGCACTCCGTACTCGGCGACAAGTGGGGAGGCCGCGTCCGTCTCTCTCCGCAGCTCAGTCGAGATCTACAGTGGTGGACACAAGTACCCAGTCACGCCAACGGCAAGAACATACACCGCCCGGTCGAGTCAGCCTACATCCACTGCGACAGTTCGGGGTATGGATGGGGGGCAGTCCTGAACGGCAGACTCGAAGCCCGCGGCTTCTGGGGAATACAGGACGAACAGCAGCACATTACCTGGAAAGAACTGAAGGCCGTCCGTCTGGCCGTCCTCAGCTTCTTGCCACACCTGGCTGGCCGCAACGTCCTCCTCCACGAAGACAACCAGGCGGTCTGCCACGTCCTGACCGGCCTGACGTCCCGCTCCCCGGAGATGATGAACGAATTACGCCGGTTATGGTACCTGTTGGACACCAACAACATCCACATCAGGCCCAGATACATCCGTTCTGCGGCAAACACGTGGGCAGACAAGCTCAGCCGACACCTCGACAGCGACGACTGGCAACTCGACCCCGCGGTGTTCCACGAAATGGACACACACTTCGGCCCGCACACAATCGACCGGTTTGCGTCGGCTCTCAACACGCTACTGCCCCGCTACAACGCGAACTGGCTAGACCCATCGTGCGAAGCCGTGGACGCCCTTCACCTCGCCGATGCGAATTGGAGAGCAGAAAACAACTGGTGCAACCCGCCATGGCCCCTGCTACCCGACCTCGCCCAGAAACTACAGCAGAGCGGCGCAGCAGCCACGGTGGTCGCCCCCCGGTGGCAAGGGAAAGCGTGGCATCAGGCCCTTACCGAATTGGCGTGCCACGAGACGGTCCTTCCGGCCCGACCTCACTTGTTCCGTCCCGGGCGGCGGCACGGACGCGGTACAGTCGGCAAGCCTCATTGGCCCGTCACTGTATTCCGGATTCCCTCCCGGCCTGGTTGTACCTCCGCCGGGGCGCTGTCAGTGCTACACTGACCCTGTTCAACACACGGCACATCAGGCCAGCAGTCCAAGCCTACCCCACCAGACCAGCAAAGGTCCGCTACAAGGTGGAGGTGGCAGGCTGCAACAACCCGTGGGCCGCCTCGATGCGCCCCTACATGCAACGTCTACTGGGCACTGACAGCCTTGGAGCAAAAACGCTCGAATTGCTGACCGCCGCTTGGGCGAAGAGCACGTCCGACACGTACAACAGCGCAATCAAGCCTTACTTCCAGTTCTGCGAGGAGCAAGGCCTACCGCCGCTGGCAGCAACAACTGCTACCATGGCCCGCTACATTGCATGGATCGGAGAACGTGGCACCATTAAGGCTACTAGTCTACAGCCTTACCTTTCAGCCGTAAACGGGTTTTTCAAGGACCACGGCGCAGAACCAGTCGCACAAGGCGAATTGGTCGCCAAGGTCCGGCGGGGTCTCGCTGCGTCCCAAGTTTCCCTCCAGCCCAGCCGCACACGCCTGTACCTCCCAGCCCGGATTCTTGTCTCATCGCTACGCCTGGCCAAGGACCTCCGCACACAGCTGACAGACACTTGGACTCAGGCTCAAGCAGAACTCATTCTGCTGTTCCGAGCGTGTCTAGCGACGGTGCTCCTGGCCACATTTTTTTGTCGAGGTGGAGCGGGAGTTGAGTGCCGGTCTGGAGACCTGTTGTGTACTCCGACCGGCGGAATCCTCCTATACCACGGAACGAGAAAAGGTCAACGGGGTACTTCCACGGAGCGAAAACTCCTCTGTGAACTACCGGCCTCGGCTCACCCGGACATGGCGAAACTACTACAGTACTTCGACGCTGCCCGTACCAGGTTCTCCGCCGGGAAGATTCCGGACAGACGATGGGCTATTAGTGTACGCGAGCCTACGACAAACTGGACTGCGGACACCCTGACTGCTTGGCTACAACGCGTACTTTGTGCAGTACACGAACAACCTCCGGACGGTTTCGCGTGGACTTCGCACTCCCTCCGAAAGGGTGCAGCTACTGCTGCGTACAGTATCGGTACCCCAATGCAGAAGATCAAGTTCTTCGGCGGTTGGGCGCGAGAGTCGGACGTAGTCCTCGACTACATCGACCCAACAGTGCTCCCGTGCCCGGGAGCTTGGCAACTCTTTGGGTGGATGACCCCTGGCGGGCCCCCACCCAACGTCACACGCCAGTCGGCGACAGATGGCATAAGTGAGCCCCAACACAGCTTAAATGGTCATATTAGTAATATAGAGGTTTGAATTACAGGGCTAAATTACGAAGTAACCGGCGTTACCTCCGTTACATGCGTTACCTCCGACGCTACATCTCCCTAACGGTTCAAGCGCCCAAGCGCGCACGGACAGTAAAATGTCCGCACCCTATATAACACACCAGCAGCGATTGTGTGTCCACCTTCTGCCTTTTGCGAGAGCTATCGCTCACGCAAACCCACCCACCCGACCCAACACAGCTTAAACGTCCCTTCCGTGGAGACATCTACTCCCCGCATGATGTGGCCGTTGGGTAAGTTATCGAAAGCATCACTGACACTCAATAAAGCGGAATGCATTTTTTTGGCGGATGGCTATTATGAGGCCGACGCTAGCATACGCCTCTTACATAGCGTCGCCAATAGCCACGAGAGACGCATGGGGTCCCAGAAAGTGACCAACATCGGAATAACCGCAAACAACGGATTCGTTCGGGGCATTCGGAGCCAACTGTTTGTATACCCAGGAGGCAACTATTGCGAAGAACATGGCCCCGAGTCCCGAGAACGCAACCTTGATGGACTCCACGGGTACTCGGGATGCGCATGGCCGGGGCGTGAGCATTTGACGAGTCGTAAACGTACAAGGTAGATGGACGGCCATACAACATAGAAGCGACGCGGAGCAACGGACGAAGCGCGGGATTTACTGGCAACTCCTCAAACAAGGGACGCCGCAAGAATTCCTTGAACGCGTTGGATGCGTCGCCCTGCATGTCCGCCCAATCCGATGAAGCGTCAAGCGCAGCTCGAACCATGAATTGTACGATCTCAACCCCGCCGCGGACGCCGACCCCAAATTGGTGCCGAGCAGCCAACCATTGAGACACTTCGTCACCAATTACGACGAGAAGCGCACGATTCGCGAAACGAACTAAAACGGAGCCAATTCCAATCGGGCGCAACATCGCTTATTGGTCGCGAAGTTCTTGCTCTTGTGCGCGTCGTTGTTCGGGATCAAGCTTGTCTAGCGGGATAAGTGTGGCGGACAGGCGGAGGCACAAGGAATTAGGCAACGCGTGGTGGAACCTCTACATGCACGATGGCTTCGGCTAAACCGGTGAGAGCGCAAGGAGAACCCAACGCGCGAAGAGTTTCAAACCTCTAACCATCGACATGAGGACTATGCTTTCATGGTCTTGTATAAGATTTTTTCTCATTTATCATCGTAGTTAAGGGTTGTTTAAAAATACCGACAACAATAAATCCTTATTTCTAATCGAGTCATCGACACCCCGCCCGGAATAAAGCACTGCTAATTATTAAGCTTGCGCCGCTGCTCGTGCTCATGCAGAAGTATCTCTGCATATCTGTCACTAGCGCTAGGAGTCTGGCATATCAACATAAGATTTAACATAACCCTATTTCGGAACGTCGTGCACATAGCGGTAATTTTACAGCAGATAGTAACAAATGATACACACAGGCGGGCCCCGCCGCCCTCGCTGAGAATCTGAGATTGCGCACTTATGGCGATCAGCAAAGAAACCTTGGGGCAATGTACAAACCGCCTGCCGCTGCGCTGCACTAGTCTAAACCAATAGCCGAGTATTACGGCGCGAATATGACCGAACCGCGGAAACAGCAAGTAAATTCAAAATAGTATTCCCATATAAGCTAGGTGCTTCCCATCGTCGTGTGCGTCGCCCTTATTGCTTGAAGTATACACATAATTATAGTGCTGTGCTGATCATTTTTGCATTCTCATCATTACCTTCAAGGTCATATGCATGCTGCTAGGGGAAACCGGCCCCACAAAATTCCATAAGCAGGTCCTGTGACAAGTAAACTGATAATTTCATGGTTGTCTTGGCGTGTATATACAGATCTGCTGCTGATGGACTGCGGCGCAAAGCGAGTTGCTACTAAGTAAGTAGAATATGCTTGGTGATATGCTCTTATCTTTCTTGGAACACGAAGGATAAGATGCACATACATATCGCTATGATATCCGGAGCTCTGCATCCCGCCGGCGGGAACGACGTGTTGTTTTTGTTATTTGTACATACGTTTAGCACATGGCGCGCCAAGGAAGCATATCGAGCATCAATAGTAGCACTGGTTCAGCTATATCAACCCTACATATTGCAGAAAAAAGCTTGACGAAATTATAATAGTGGTAAATAGTTTTTGAAATAAACCTTACCCCGTTTTCAGGATGGACGGCAAGACAAGACATGAGGCAGCTGTAGAACAAAGCGCCGCTGTCGTAGGCAGCAGCAGCACTGCCTGTCGTGGAGAAGGCCATTCCCTTATTTTCAAACATATAGTGGTCGAAAGAAGTCCAGCACGCCACCCTGTCTGTGGAGTTTCAGGGCTGGCTTCTCCTGGGCGTATACTTGTAGTGCTTGGAGAAGGGCGGGAGAAGTTGGTAAGGGCACGCAGCAGCCCAACAAACACCACCTATGCACGATGAACTCCTTAGCACCCAATATTTTTTACCTGCGTCTAACCATTTCTTTCTGCAATTAATTTATCCAATCACTGAAGTCTCATTGGGCATTGAGAGGAGCTTGACATGTATGACCGTCTATGTTACCGCAGATTCAATCCATCGCACAGCACCTTCACTGCAATTCAGTAGGACCAGAGCCAAACCACCCCGCCGATACCACATCAAGACTTATTATTAACGATGCCACTAACGAAGCTGTGTTTTTAGTGGGAAAGCATGGTGGGAACAGCGAAGCCTACATGGGGCAAATCCTTCCACATGATCGCCTTACCAGCAGTAGTGCTCATCCTATTTGCGAGTATACTCCTACTGGGCACTACGATGTGTTTCCAAGCTGTTCAACGGTGTGTATTCGCCTTTTTGATGTTGAACCGTACTAATAGACCTCATTATGAGACTCCATGAACTAACATGCTTTTCTAAATTCTAACTGGTGATAGAAGAGGACAGCATCTTCTTGCTCTGTGTCAGTTCATGTAATAAGTATGTACAGTATACACTGATTATGCCGTTTGTAATTATAGGCAAAGGAAACCATGGAAGATGCAGCAGTTTTGTGTCGTCTGAGCCCTTATTCAGACTCGCAATTAAAGGGTCCTTGTGTCATGACTGTGCTGGAAGACATGTCACTTGGGGATTGCTATTGGAAATTTCCCAATTCACTGTATACCAGCAGCTTGCCCTTCAGGTCGAAAGATGTCGGTCGTGCCAATGACGTTTTGTCAGCTTCAGAATCTCGACGCCTAAGTGTTGCCACACAGCTTGTGTCTGCACGTCCAAAGGTAAGATGTTCAGTGTTATCCACTGAATGATTGTGCATGAAATGCCCTTATGGCAGGTCCTTATTTTTATCGGATTGCAACGTCTGGCATCAATATTTTTATCTGCAAAGCTTTATCTTTCTTTCTTGAATCTCTACTCAACCCTACTCCTGTCTGCCCTCCAAGGTGTTACTGCTGTCAGAAGTCACGGAAGGGCTTCCACCTGCAGAAGCCGATTATCTGCTAACATCTTTGAGAAGCCACGTGGAGACCTATCTCCATACAGTGAGCGTACCTCCCTTAAGCTATAGATAGCTATAGAAAGTGAGAGATGCAACTTTTGTCCTGGCAACGATTCGCATTGGCTCACGAGCATCAGTCCTGCTAATATGTTCAACCGGCATATCCGCATTTCTGATAAATGTCATATTATGATGTGCTGGGCACTCGATCACAGGTTGTTATCTCCATGCCAGAGTATCCCTCTGCATCATCAGCTGGCAACGGGAGCAGCACCTTGACCCCCAAGAATTTAGATGCGCTGGTCTTGGGGGCAGGAGGGAGATCTGTGTATTTTGGACCTATTGAAGATTTGACAAGCCATTTTAGTAGCATTGGTTATAGGTAAGCACTTCTGGCATACGCACCGACAAGTGATGGACTGCCTAGTTAGCCCTGCGGTCGTCATTAAGCGGAATTCTAACGTGCATGAGAATGTCCTTGTTGGCAGTCCTTGCAGTGAGGAGGACAACCTGTGCATATGCTGCCGGGCTTTGGATCCATTCGCTGCCGTGCTCAAACTTATCAGTGTAGACGAAGCTGCGGCAATAAAATCTGCAGAGGTATTGGAGCTAAGTAAGGAAAGTATTCCCCGCACTCCGCCCAATGCACTGGTGCCCAGCGGACGAAAGCTGAAGAAGTGCAACAGCAAGATGAGAGAGCTGCCTATTCCTCGGTCGTGCCAAACTTCCCACACCGGAATGGAGCATCCCGTGCATTTGATCTCCCTCCTCGCGGCTGGCCTTCCACTGTCATCGCACGAAGCCGACTCTGAAGGTGTCAGCCACCGCGTGCTAGGATCAGAGACTGAGAGTATATTCGGTTCACCGATAGGTTGCACCTCCGATCAATCAGGAAAAACTTCGCAAACTCAAGCAGCAATTAGCGAGTATACAATTTCACCAACGGCCACTGCCATCATGTCCAGTCCAGAGCAGTCGTCACAAAAGTACGCAGAAAGGTCGTCGTCAGCGTGTGGTGTTCGAGCGCGCAACATAAATTCGTCAGATCCTCTGCAGCTTCTAAAGGCTGCGCATAAAGGCTCCACAAGGTCACAAGTGTTTAGTCCTTCCGGTCGTATGAAGAGCAAGTCCATGTCGCCTTCTGTCGCAGACACTCCTGGAAGTGGTGGATACCCCTTTTCTGAATTTCTGTCGTCTTCCGCTTTCTCGTCTGAGTCAGCAAGCTCCGACATGCCAGAGAAGGAAAATAGCTCTCCAAAATCACCCGGCTCGTCATCTTTGCGCCACTTCCAGCAAGCAGAGGATTTTGGGGGGTTTTGTTTTCCTGCTGGCACGCAGACACCTTCGACTGATCGAAGCCGGAGTACCGCTAGTGTTGCCAACTGCTCTTCTGGTTTCTTTAACGGCAATACGTCCCAGGGCTCGTCTTCATCTTCGCATTCTCCTGCAAGTTCAGCACGACCCGGTGGACGAAATGCAGCAACAGCAGCAAGTGAAACCTTCACTTCCAAAGCAGCGTATGACCACATTGATGACAATGCGAAATCTGCGGCACTCTTCGATGGTGTCATTCCAAAGGGAACGGTTGGTAATGGATGCTTTCCCGAGCTGGCCTCAAACATGATGAACGGGGGCAAGGCAAAGAACCCCACAGCCCACAGTATCGATCGACGCCCCTTCGCAAGAGCTGAGATTACTTGGGTGCTGACCCAGCGAGCTATGAGAGCTGCAACCCGTGATTTCTCGGGGCTACCGATGCTATTTCTGACATTGCTTTACTACCTGCTTGTTTATGGTAAGTGGCCTTTGTTGTCGGCTCTTCTCGGTGCTTGTTTTCTGGCTTGAAGTATCCGTATCGCAACTCAATAAGTAATAGTTATGATGGTATGAAACGTCGTTATGATACGCGTCTCTATGAACGCATATAGCTAATTAATGCCATACCTGCACGGTTACTTGTGTAAATGTGAAATTACAGGGAGCATAATGGACACTGTGACTTGTGCATTGTCATTATAGTTATAATCTGTCGTAGTCACTTTGTTTTTCAACTCTAGGAAATACACCGAAGGATGATAGTCCAGCGTGGCTCTGGATGACAACGATGAGTGTACTTCTACCTGGATATGGCCTGGTGTGTGGAATCCAAGGCATCAAGGTGTGGTGTGAAAATCACCGAATTGCGTCCATTGAGAACCAGAAAGGGTACGTGTAGTACATTGTTATGTTACTATTGGTGTTGCTGGAATCACAGCTCCGCACAGCAGATGACTCCTTGCAAGACTCGCTTCATGTGTATTATTATCAAGTGTGCAAAACATGCTTCATGTGAGCCGCCCAAATTCTGGCGCTAATTGGATGCTGCACTGCGCTATGCAACTTGCCTCTTTGAACAGGTACTACAGCATGTATGCTTGGGTAATTGCTCAAGTCGTTTGTCAGCTTTTCTGCAGAATGGGGTGTAGTTTTCTGTCAGCTATTGCATTTCCATCCATTTGCCAACTTGCAGCGGCACATTCAACAAATTGGGGCGCTGAGACACTGCAGATGGCCTTTCTTGACGCGTTGACAGTATCTATGTATGGTTTATTCATGTGGAGCTGTGGATGTGTCTGCGCAACGACAACCCAAACAGCGTACCAGGCCGGCATTTTGTTGGTGGCAGTAAGCTATTTGGTGTTGTTTCCCGCATTTTTCGCAATTATTTCCTTGGGGGATGATTCCTGAAAGGTGAGCTCAATAACATTTCTAGTGGCATCCCAATAGTAACCATCCATATCCTGAAGGCACACTCATAGTTATTACCATATCTCAAAAGCAGTTGTTATTATTCAATTTTCCACGTAAATATCAGTCACTCTTGGGCTGTGTCAATCTCAAGCTCGCACTATGCGTATTTAGCGCACTGATCTGCCTGTCTATGTTCAATAGCTTTGCATTGATTGGCCAGGCGGTACTTGAAGTATGGCCACTGGGCTGGAGAAATGCGCGCATGATGAATGGTAACAACAAACTGTATTTTAGTTTTGCATGAAGACGGCAGAAATTGATAGTTCTGACACAAGGCATTAGCTGTTACGGGTATTGCTGTGGGATACTGTGCCAGAATGAATCCACAATATATCCATAGACGGGTTGCTAAGTGAATTGCGGGGCGGGATCGTGAAAGCTTTGCAATCTGTAAGCAAGGTGGAATAGTGAAGTGTGGAGGTCGGCAATGGATGCAATGGCAGCGACTGGTTGCACATGTGGCTCATTGCTTGAAGGCGCTAGGAAAGATGACTTCTCATATGAATAACTACATGTTCATAACACACTGCCATCCAATGCACGGGGAGGAGGGCGTCAGGAATTAGCGGTCGCCGCCACGGTCGCATGAGAACAGCAGTGCCCCAGAAGGGAACGCATGCAATGTTTTGCATGGTGGCAGAACAAATGGTACTTGTAGTTCTGATGGTGTTCATTCAGTAAGCAAGGCCAGTGAAACTTAATTGTCTGTTTAGGGATCCCCCTTCAGAAGTTTTCTGCCTGGATAATGTTCTCTACAAACTACTAAATGTGGTTGGGGTTGGGGTATAGCGATAGGGGTTAAGTTTACGTATAGGGTTACAGTTACATTTGAGTTTATGCTGGTGTCACGTGCCGCTACCCTACGGTAGACGCCGGCTGCTAAGGATATGAAAAAGCACAGCTGAAATACTGGCTACACAATATTCGGGCGGCTATATAATTACTCCCCGCCCCCCCCCCGCCCCTCTCCCGGAATTTGGCTATATTTGACCCCTAAAACATACAGACAGATCCCGCTGGCCTAACACATCGTTAAAAGATAGTAGCTTTTAGCCACCGCGGTATGCCTACCCACCTTATTCATGTTCGACGACATACACATACTAAAATCATTTTTTGAAAATGCAAATGATTTATTTTAAATATTACCATTCACATTCCGGCTTTCGGCTAAGGGCCTTCTTGAATATGCTATATAGGACTTAATATACAAAATCAAGGCCGGTGGGTCTCCTTCCCCATCCTCTCCGAAGGTGTGGTGAGGCTTTACTCTATAGCATGGGAGCTTCTAGGTAAAATAAGGTCTAGGTGTGGTATTGGTTGGGTGGGGAGGGTTGGAAGTACTGGTGAAGTAGTTGTTTGTAAGCGGCGAAGGATTTGATGCGGCAGATGCGGAGCATGTGGTGAAGCCATTGGGCAGATTGTATGTGTAGGCGGGAGGTGATACGGGCAGTGTCGCGAGTTGGGGCTTGGGTGGGTTTGTCTGGTGTATCAATTGTAGGGTTTATGAGTGAAGTGATGATGGTGTAGGTGAGGGTGTGGGGTGTGCATGTGCGGCTCGTGTCAATGGGGATGATGTCCACCTATGTGCCATGCCTGTGTGAGCGGAGTGCGTTTGCAAGGGGGGTGTACTTTACTATGATGAGGTGGTGGGTGTCCTCAAGGATATTGTCCGGGCAATGTTAAGGCTAGGGATTGATGGTATCTTCGATATTTCATATGCATATTTCGCTTTGATTTCGGGAAGATTTCGCATTCGGGGTCTCCGAAAACACCACGAAATACGTCAACATAGTCTGGATGGTATCATCGATCCCTAGCCTTACAATGTTCCATTCGCCTATCTGAATTTTACGAATAGGGGAGTCGCGGCGGCGGGAGGAGGTATGGCCTACGAGGCGGGGTTCCAGCCGTCTTTTGAATATGGTTTATTATGGGCTGTGGGCCTCAGTTGTGTGGGCAGAATATTATGTGGCGAGACTTCGGTGCACCGGGTCAGACATGAGTGGTCAAAGCCTTCGTATGCGTCTACTCTTCGAGTGGTCATGTGACTATGTTGCATGGAGGGTGTGTCAAGTTGGGGGAGTGCTGGTTCGCTGAATGTGTCGGTTGTGAATAGTTTCATTGGTTTTGTCATATCCTAGCCATTTAGCTGAGTGCTAGTATCTGACATTATTTATTTCCTCAAAATTGTACCTGTATCTTAGCGATATATTCAGTGACTCTTTTATTGTCATCACGGCAGTACAACTGTATCGCCGTATTTTCCCTCGACAGTACAGAGTTACTAGCAGTATCTCTTATAGATAGTTCTTTTCTAGATAGTTCTATGAGCTTGTGCGATAAGGTTTGATAGACGGTACAGGTAACCTCAGTTAATCTGTATCACTAGTAATAGTTTGGTTTAGTTAGCATGCAGCACAAGCTACAGGTTCTAAGGCTGTTTCTAGAACACCTGAGGTGTGGATATTTAAGAAGGGGACTTACTGGTAGAGAAGAAGACCGGTACAGAATAGAATTTCGCCACACCCAGATTGTAAGAAACCCTGTTCCTAAGACAGTCTTACTAATTCTCTCTACGCTGTATAATTAGATCCAGAGATCAGGTTCTACTATTAGTCTAAGGTTGCCAACTTAGCCTAACCAAAGTAGCACCTCACACGTGGTTTCGGAGCCTCAGAACAGCTAGACGAGACGAAGATGTCTAACCGAGCAGGAGAGAGACTACCAAAGGAAGTTGATGGTCGACCAGAGGGGGCGCCTTCTGGGCCGACACAGCCGACGTCGACAGATGGTGGAAGACAGACAGTGCGAGAAGGATCGAGTCCCACGATGGAGCCTATGTCGGTACATGTCACCGAGATGCTACAACGACTAAGTAACCGAGTTGACACTTTTTCGACTGAGCTATCTCAACTGCGTGACCACGTCGACAACGGTTTCAGACATTTTGAAGGACGAGTGAACAGAAGCCGAGAAACGGAGAATTTTCTTCGAGGAGAACAATTGAGATCGGAGAGGACGCGAGAGATGCCAAGCATGATGCCGAACGATGTCAAACCAGCCAAGATCAAGAGCATCGCTACGACTAACATCGACGAGCTGAGAGACTGGTTCCGACATGCACGAGGGTATCTACGGTATCACAGCGTTAACCATGAAGAGCAAAGAGGAGTGTACTAGGTATCTAGCTTTTTGGAAGGACCACTATCGAAGTGGTGGTACTTCCAAGTTGCGCAGACTGGAGATGAAGTCGGTGGAGGATTTTCCGGAGTTTTTGAGATGGAGAAATCCTTAATTCAGGAACTCTGCGGAAGAACACCGGCAGAACAAGCGAGATTGAATTTGGACAAAGCGCGACAGAAAACCACGGTCCTGAAGTATGCAAACTATTTTCGAGAACAATTATTGGAGCTTCCTCACCGTCATGAAGAAGATAACGTACATGATTTCCAGCGCGGTTTGAGACCCTCGATTCATAAGGAGGTTGCCCTGAAAAACCCTAAGACCCTACACGAGGCGATTCAAGCAGCTCTGCGAGCGGAGGCAGCGGAGACCAAGATTGAGACGACCCAACGTTCGACAGGCCGACTGAACGCCATCGAAGAAGACAACGACTTTTCAGAGGCATCGGAGGAGATCGACAGTGAGTCGGAGGAAGAATCGCATGGCGCGACCGAAGAAAAGCCGCGGGAGCTGTACGAGATTAGACGCCTCACTCAAGAGGAGGTCGACAGATTTAAGAAGGAGGGCAAGTGCTTCATTTGCCACAAGAAGGGACACATCGCTATCGACTGCCCAGAGAGAAAGAACAAGAAGAACGACAGAACGAAGAAATCCCGGCCGGGAAAGTGAGACCTAAGTCGGCAGCTCGCGGCAAGCTGCAGGATGAGGTTTCGTCTCCTACAGCGACTCAGGAAGAGACCAGAATAGAAGAAGTACGAGACCCGTTACCTCAAACGACATTGAGACCAGTCTTTAGGAGCAAGGACTTTAGCGACTGGATGATGAATAGGGAGTATTTCCTGAAGTACTCTCAGACCTACGGACCTTTCGACTTAGATGGAGCTAGCGATAATGACGGCCTTAATTCTCAAATGGCGGAGGATTTTTGCTGTCCGGCGCGCCCATTTCAGGAGAGAGATTTACAGAAGTACCGGAGAATTTGGCTAAATGCGCCATTTAATGAATTAGAAGATTTTTGGGGCCATTACTTGCGGAGTAAACTGCTTCATCCCCATCTGAGAGCGGTTATAGTGGTTCCAAAATGGAGGGCAAAACCATGGTTCAAGCTGCTGCGAAATTTCCGACTTGTCGACGAGCTGGCGGCGAAAGAGCATGTGTTTACCTGCCCTACGAACGACGGAATAGAAGGAAGAAGGCAAGATGTTGGACCGACAAGATGGACGACGCAAGTCTACGTCGACGACACCGATCGAGTTCGATTTCTGCCTCAGAATCTACAGAATCCCCCGAAGACCTACTGGACTCACTCGACGACTCTTGTTACCGATGGCCGACGAGTGTTACTAGCGAAAGAGGACACTGGCATGGTTTGGTTTCCTGGTGGCAAACATGAGATTGAAGACGCGACCCCGGAATGCACAACAGTGCGAGCTCTTACGGAGACAACTGGATTTAAGGTGGGCGAAACAAATTTACGCCTTTTAGGGACGGAGTCTTCCGGACAGAATAAGCGCTACGTGTATATCGCTCGCGTTCGACCCGGATCGATACCGGACGCTACGTCAACTTCTCGGGCAGTATGGGCTACCTGGAAGGAATTAATTTCGGCACGGCGTACGGGTTATCTAGTCCGTGGAGATCAGCAGTTCCCTCTTCGTTACGAGACTTTCGGGAAACCGATCGACGGGTGGATGAACAAGAACGTCCGACTAGAAGACAGTGTTCCTGCGACGCTACATGTATCCACAACCCAGTCTAGAACAAGTCTGTTAGTGTTGGGAGGCACCTTACGCGGACATCGATGCCGTATTTTGGTTGACTCTGGCGCTTCGGAAATTTTTTGCAAGGCTGAGTGGGTACGGGAGCATCACATTCCGACGGTTACTGGAGAGAAATACCGGATAAAATTGGCAGATGGTAGTACAACTACGACTCGCTAGCGACTACGGAATGAAGTGCTCACAGTAGGGACCCTGGATGTACGTCTGGACGCAATTATGACAGAGCTGGATAAATTCGACATCATCCTCGGTCAACCTTGGTTACAAGCCGTCAACCCGGATATAGATTGGTCTGCTAAAACGATTTGCGACCGTAAAACTGGCGAAGCTATGGTGTCTGGCGACGAGTACACCGTACCTGTGGCAGTACATCACTTGGAGGCGGATGCGATGGCAAAGCTGCTTAGACAACAACCAGCAGACCTCTTCGTGATTGGACTACGAGAAGTACAAGACGCGGTCGACGACATCAATATTGATCAACAACCTGAGTGGACGACTTCGTTACGAGATTCCCTGAATGAGTTTACGGACATCATCAAGGAGCCTGACGGTCTACCGCCAACTCGCGAGTGCGACTTTGAAATTAATTTGGAGTGCGATGAACCACCTAAGGAGCGAACGTACCGTATGTCACCAGCAGAACTCCGGGAGGTTCAGGTACAGTTACAAGACTTATTCGCAAAAGGCTGGATTCGTCCGTCTAAATCTCCGTACGGTGCCCCGATTTTATTTGTACGCAAGAAGGATGGTACCATGCGCATGTGCGTAGACTATCGGAAACTCAATGACCTTACGAGGAAAGACCGAACACCGTTACCCCGGATTGATGAATTGCTCGACTCGCTATATAGGGCTCACTATTTCAGCACGCTGGACCTGTATAAAGGCTATCATCAAGTTCGAGTCAAGGAGCGCGACATACATAAGACAGCATTCCGAACTCATTACGGATTGTTCGAGTACCGCGTTCTACCCTTTGGACTTTGTAACGCCCCAGCTGGATTCCAAGCGATGATGAATCGAGTTTTGGCCCCTTATCTTGGCAAATTCTGCGTGGCATATTTGGACGACGTGCTGATCTACAATAAGACGGCCGACGAACACCTCGAGCATATTCGACTCGTGTTACGAGAGCTGCAGCGACACCAGTTGCATATCAAACTCTCTAAGTGTTACTTCGGACGATCGAGCGTCAATTTCCTTGGGCATGTGGTGGAAGCTGGACAGATCCGAATGGACCCCGACAAGGTGGAGGCAGTACAAAATTGGCCCCGACCGAAATCTGTGACTGAAGTACGTGGATTTCTGGGACTTGCTGGATATTACCGGAGGTTTATCAACCAATTCGCAACCCTGGCAACCCCATTAACGGACCTGACCAAGAAGACACCGGAATTTCGCTGGACTCCTCAAGCTGAGTCAGCATTTGAGCAAATTGAAGGCGCGATGGTACGTGCACCAGTACTGGTAATTCCTAACACTTCTCCTAATGCAAGGTACACATTGTACACGGATGCTTCTGGATTTGCAGTAGGAGCTGTGTTGTTACAAGACCAAGGTATTGGATTACAACCTTTTGCGGACCATGCTCGAAAGATGAACAAGCATGAGGCACACTATCATGTCCACGAACAAGAGCTACTGGCAGTTCGCGACGCTCTACTGAAGTTCCGTTGCTACTTAGATGGCGCGGCGGGATTTACAGTAATTACGGACCACGACACGTTGCGACACTTCTTTCGGCAGCGCGATTTGTCTACTCGACAAGTGCGACTGCTTCAAGTTTTAGCACCTTACCAGCAACATATGGACATCGTATACAAGAAGGGAGCAGTCAACCATGCAGACGCTCTGTCTCACCGACCTGACCTGAAGGACTCATTACAGAAGCTGCAACTGTTACGCGATTGGACCAACGACGAAGCAGAATGCGAGTTACACGCGCAGATTTTTTCCCTGGAATCCCGGTTACATCTTGACTCTGGACTTCATGCGGAAATCAAAAGCGCTTATGACTCGGACAAATATCTGCTTACCCGGAAATCTCTGCCTACCTGGCTGGTACGTCAATCTAATGGACTCTTGTACGCCTACGGGACAAGACTGTATGTTCCGAACGTCTCTACATTGCGATCAAGAGTATTATACGAACTACACGACGCACCAACCGCGGGACACCCTGGTATTATTCGACTACTGGGAGCACTGACCCGGACGTTTTGGTGGCCTAACATGAAGCGGACAGTACAACACTATGTACGCAGCTGTGTTACCTGTCAACGCAACAAGGTAGCGCGACACAAGCCTTATGGACTCCTTCAATCGCATGAGGTACCGACCAGGCCCTTTGAGCATGTATCGCTTGACCTGATTATGGACCTTCCTGAGTGCGATGGGTATGATGCTGTGGTGGTATTCGTCTGTATGCTTACGAAACGGACGATTGTCGAGCCAATTACGAAAACGATTACAACTGAACAATTAGCAAAAGTTATGCACCGCGCTGTTTTTCGGCATTTTGGCTTACCACGGAAATTAATATCCGATCGAGATCCCCGGTTAATGAGCGACTTCTTGCAAACCCTATTTAGGGCTGTTGGCACCAAGCTTAATATCTCTACGAGCTATCATCCCCAGACAGATGGCCAAACCGAACGAGTAAACCATACATGGGAGCAAGTCATACGATGCTATGTGCACCCCTTGCACGACGACTGGGTTCAACACCTTACCAACGTGGAGTTCGCGATCAACGCAGCGGTTTCTACGTCAACGACTATGTCTCCATTTAAGGCGACGCTAGGATTCGAGCCGACATCTCCAACGACGGCTAAATTTGAAGATAACGAGCCTAGCCGTACTTTACCGGAGCAAGTGAAGATTCTGGTCGAGATGCACAGATTTGCCCACGACTGCGTCAAAGCAGCCCAGGCACACATGCAAGACGCTGCAAATCGGCACCGGTTACCAGTACCTTTTACAGTTGGCGACAAGGTTAAGCTCAAGGCGACAAATCTACGGTTTGTACAACAGCCATGTTCTAAACTACGCGACCGCTACATTGGACCGTTTCTCATTACGGAGGAAGTTTCCCCGGTTGCATTTCGGCTTAAGCTACCCCCTGGAGTACGGATTCACGATGTTGTACACGCCAGTCTACTGGAAAGATAGAATTCAGAACCAGAACAGGCCAACAGTGCGCAGCCAATTCCGATTGTGCACGATGCGAAGCAATTTGAAGTCGACATAATACTCGACGTGGCTCTTAACTCCAATGGCACGGGACTTTTGTTTAAGGTCCGCTGGGCAGCACCGTTCAACGTACCTAGCGAGGACACTTGGGAACCCATGCGAGGAGTCAACCACTTAAACATCTTTTCCGAATTCCTTCGAACAGATGTTTATCGAGAATTTTCTGGCACCCTTGACTTGTCAGATTTCGCAATCGTTGGCCTACAAGAACCCCCAAGAAGCCAAGACCCTGAGTACTGCACAGCGAGGACGCTGGTGCTTAAGGAGGGGAGAGTGTCATATCCTAGCCATTTAGGTGAGTGCTAGTATCTGACATTATTTATTTCCTCTAAATGGTACATGTATCTTAGCGATATTCAGTAAATCTTTTATTGTCATCACGGCAGTACAACTGTATCGCCGTATTTTCTCTCGACAGTACAGAGTTACTAGCAGTATCTCTTATAGATAGTTCTTTTCTGGATAGTTCTAAGAGCTTGTTTCGGAGGCATGGGGGTGGGGGATTTGGCTGCCTTGGCGGATGCGGCCCATGTCGGAGCGGCCGGTTTGGCAGTGGGCTCAGCTATTCGTTTCCTTACAACACAAGACGCTCGCGTGCGCGGGGATTCCCAAGACGAAGTTCCAATGCAGCCGACCATGTATGGACGGTTAGCGAGTGCTATGACCACAGCGGTGTCCCGTAGGCATGGTACACCGGACGGAGACGACGGCGATAACGAACCCATGTGGTCGTTAGAACTCGCTTCGTCGTGGGCGCGCTTGGACGTTGCGTGCGGTTCTCACGCTCTCGCCGAGTATGAACCCTTGATAACCACAGCCTTAGCGATGCTCCCCCTGAAACGTCCAACGGTGGCTCGCGCCGGCTGCGTTGCCGAAGCCCGATCAAACAACGAGCAGATTGCTCGGTCCCTTCATGGCCTACCCTCGCTCGTCCCTCTTTCTGCGTTTGCCACGGACATCTTTCCAAAGCTACAAGCCGACATCAGTCAGCGCGTCAACTTGCTTCGCTTCGCGAAGCTCGCTCCCACGTTTTCCAACCGCGCTCGGCCGGAGTCTAGGCGTTTTCGATCTCGTCTCGGCCACGGCGCCCTTACGTTTTTGGCTTCGGACCCGCCTACTTCGGGTCGCATGGGCGAGCTCCGTGACAAGTTCCCTGAGCACTACGACGCAGTTTTCCGCGTCGCGGTCTGTCGCATCTTCGGCCTACCCTCATCCCGCATCCTCTCTTCTCTACGCTCCCCCACTGCTTGTGCTTCTTGCCATCTCTCGGTTCAAGCTATGCGGGGTGCGTTCTCGTCGGCGGGTGTTGACATGTCGGATGATGCGTGGGCCACTGCTTTTGCGGACCATTTGGCTCGTTGCCGCGGAGATGCTTCGGTCCACACCGCTCACTCTTGGTTAGTGACGGCCCTTGCGGAAATCATCTCCGAGGTTCGTGGCGCACTCGGGGTTGGCGTCGAGGTTCTCACAGATCCCACGATATTAGTTCAACTCCCCAACGGCAACGACGGTCTCCCCGCGGATGTGGGTGTCTTGCACTATCACGGCATCCGAGGCTTAAAACTTGCCCTTGATGCCGTGGTTTCCGGTTTGTTCGGCGTGTCTAGCCCCCCGTCACCCGAAGTCGCTCTCCGCCATGCTGAGAAGACCAAGTTCGAGAAGTACTCGGAGGGGGTGAGGAGTCGCCCCGACATCCGCTTCATTCCCTTTGCAGTCACGGAATTTGGTACTCTTGGCGGTCACGCCACGGCTTTCTTGACGGAGCTAGCCAAGCAGGCAGCCGCATCTAAAGGGATGCACGTGGGCAAGTTGTTGGCCTCCTCGCGTCGAAAGGTCTCTCTCGCCGTCCATGTTGCTCACGCGGACAACGTCTTGCTCGGTTTGTCCGCCGCTGCGGACGGCACGGAGGCCGCTTCTTCCTCGGCTGGGATGCCTTCTCCAGCCACGGCGCTCTTCACCCGCGCCATGGGCCGCAAGCGCCCCCGTGCTTCCTCGAGCGGCGCGTGAGGCGCCGCTTGTCGCCTCCACGTGTTGCATTCTCGGCGTGGCTTAAGAGTTTCCTTAGTTTAATCTGCTAGGTTTGTGCACAATGTAGTGCTTTCCTTTTGCTGTGCTTTGGATTCCGTGATCCTCTTGTCACTCTTGCCCTCTTGTTTCCCCTCCCACTTTCCCTGTCCGTGGTCATCTGGTTCTTCTTGTAAGCAATGTTCTAAGAGCTTGTGCGATAAGGTTAGATAGACGGTACAGATAACCTCAGTTAATCTGTATCACTAGTAATAGTTTGGTTTAGTTATCGGACAGCACAAGCTACAAGTTCTAAGGATGTTTCTAGAACACCTGAGGTGTGGATATTTAAGACGGGGACTTACTGGTAGAGAAGAAGACCGGTACAGAATAGAATTACGCCACACCCAGATTGTAAGAAACCTTGTTCCTAAGACAGTCTTACTAATTCTCTCTACGCTGTATAATTAGATCCAGAGATTAGGTTCTACTATTAGTATAAGGTTGCCAACTTAGCCTAACCAAAGTAGCACCTCACAGGTTTACTACCGAAGTCGGCGGTGATTGTCTTCCAACGTCTCCCGTTTAATTGTTCTAGTTGTATGAGTAGTAGTTGGAGTGCGCTATTGTGGCCGTCCTGCTGGAGGCCCGACATTTAGGGGTAGTTTCCCGCCATGTGGCCATTGCGAATGAATTGACCGCACATTAGGCATTTAAGAATTTTGTTCCATAGGAGGAGGCGGGTGTTGTGAACGCCCCATAGAAATTCCATTTTGTGTGTGAATTGAGCGGATGCGAGGGAGGAGTGTTGGCCATAGTAGGTGAAATCTGCGCCATTTCGTTTGGATGTGGCGAGGAGGTCGCCATGTTTGGTGGTGTGTTGGAGGGCGGGAGTCGTGGTGGAGGCTAAACGTCATTTTCGTGTATTTTGTATGTATTCTGATGTTGGTGTAGATTACACTTTTTGGAAAGTTAGTTTCGTTAGGTTGGATGTTGTGAGGCCAGCATGTCAAGTGTCCCATATGTATGTGGGCACCCCTGAAGTATATTGCACTAGGGGGTTGGCCGTCGGCAAATGTATTTACTAAGTGATGACATAGGTCGTTATTTGCTGAATTTGCCATTCTCTTTCCAAACTCCCCCCATGCCCGGTTGGTAGGTCCGACGACCGGAAGAAGCAAATTCCACGACATTAGCGGTATGGAAGTTGCCTTTACAATCAGAATATATACGAAATAATACGGTACCCGTACTATAAAAGGGCCTATGCCGCCACTTCCGTACTAGTAACCGGCACCGCCCGCATCGCTCCCATCCGGTAACAAAACACATCATGCCCGCCACATACGTCTACAATGTCTCGAAGCAGCAACGCGGGTCATGATGACTATGGACTTGCCTCGATAATCATAGGTCAAGGCGAGTGTATGTAGGTGCGTTCTAGAGAGTCGCAAAGCCACGGACGGGTTGCTCCGGGACGGTAGCAACGGCGCCATCTTTCGAAAATATTGTCAAACGAATATACCGCACGGGTCAAGCTAGTCAACAATGCCGCGCTAGCCCGTTGTGGCGCTGCGAGCGGCGCAAAACTTAAGAGCGCTAGCGACCATATGTCGGGATGGTGGGATGCTCGTGCAATGGTAGTGGTGGTGTGAGCGGGCCGCGCTAGCCGCTAATCTAGCATGGACCGAAGTCGCGCGCCGTCGCGCCGAGCGTAGGCTTCTCGAAATTCAGCGTGTGCTTTTATGAACTCGTGCCCCCACTCTCTTCCTACTGCATGCTTTTGAATGACAAAAGAATGGCAACTTCGGTGAGAGTTCCTATTGTCAACAACGACAAGGTATATTTCTGACTATATCCGTGCGATTATGAATAGCGGTAATAATTTGAAAAGAGAATGGCAACTTTCGCCTTACCCATAGAATTGCCGTGTGGCTTCATTTTACCATGCTGTGAGGTGAGGCAAGCTGCGTTACGTGTTTGGAGTGTTGATAGGACCAAGGATAGTATGTCTCCATGGGATTACAGACATACTTTTGGATGAGTCGAAGGGAGCAAGAGCTATCAGATAAGAGGGCAGGGTGGCCTAGTTAATGTCCGAGGTCTATGGCTGCGATTTCGCCGTAAGGCTAGGGATCCATGGTATCGTCGATATTTTACAAGGACATTTCACTGCGATTTCGGGTCCATTCCGAAAAAACCACGAAGTACGTCGATATAGTCCGGAAGATATAATCGATCCCTAGCCTTAGAGTTCGGCTCTATTAATGGTATGTGTTGGTGGTGTGGAGGTAACTGATTGTTTTAGGGAGGTGTTTGAGGATGATTGGGTAGTCGCGGCCCCTAGGGGGGCGGAGCCCCATTTCTTGGATCCGTATGTGTAGACAAAGGTTGTCCAATCGCGGGCGAGGTCACAATGTAGAGGAAGGTCGTGGTAATGAGTTCGGTATGTAGTGCGTAGACGAGAGGGTGTACAATGGATGGTGGGGAGTGGTAGACACCCGGGTTATGGAGGTTGTGCTCAGAGATGTGGTGGGGGGTGTGCATGTGGTAGGGGGAAAGGAGAGGGGGGTGTGATGAATTTGTTCAATGATTTGATGAATGAAGCGTTTCGAGTGCAGTGAGAGAGGGAAGCAAAGGCATGGTAGAGGTGTTGCAAACGATATATGTGTCTACGCTTCACTTGGTAAGGGGGTGGGGATAGGACTGCCTATGTATTGGTTAGGGGGGTGTTATCGGCACGAAAGTGGTAGAGGAGGTGCGTGTAGGGTCAAGAGGTGTATTTATGGTGTTGGTAGGGTCCGTGCTGCCAGTGTGGAAGTACAAGTATTGTGGCCGAAGGTGTGTGCGGTTTCATTCTGTGAGCATTGGCCATGTCATGTTCCGTAGTTCTTCGCATGCATGTGTGGTCAAATTTGGGGTTTGCAATGTTGGTCCCTTGCCAAACGAAGGCGGCATTACTACCGCTAGAGGAGAAGACAAAACTTTCCGGGCAGAGGGAGTCAATGGTAGATGTGTGAGCCTAGCGATTTATTAGGGGGTCGGAGTATAGTTCTGTGTTCGTGCTAAAGGCCGTGCGTAGTGCCTCAATGAGGTCGTCTTGGATGGCCTATATGTTTTTCTGAGTCTTGGTTGTGGTACGGTTGTTGATTTCGGAGGCTCAGTGTGCCGACTCGCATGACTAGGCGATACATTTCTTCCTCGAAGATAAGGTGGGTGATATCAAGTCAAAACAAGCTGTAGAGGTGGGTGATGCACTCGAGGGAGAATGTGGTAATTGCCCTTTCCTGTGGGAGGGCAGAGGATAGCCACGTTTGGTAGAGCAGGGTGATGATGGATGGCGAAATGTCATGTGGGTTGCATATATGTATCGGGACTGATGGGTGTGTGGGAATGGTGACATGCGAGGTGCGCCATTGCGGCATGCCGGGATGTGGAAAGATGGGGTGTGTTGCGGGGGGGGGGGGGGGGGGTATTTCTTAAAATGTGGTGAGGGCTGCCATCCCGTAAGGGTTGGTGAGGATGGTGTCCTGAAGTTGTAAGCATGGAGCCCATTGTACGGTGTTGAGGGAGGTGAGGCTGTATTGTCCTCCATGTCGGCACCAGTGGCATGTCCATCTGGTCGGTCGCTTGCGAGTAGCGCAGTGGGGGTGTATAGCAAAGTTAGTGCATGTGTGACATGTGAGGACATAATCTCATAGAAGTTCGTGGCACCATGCGCAAATGGTGGGTTTTGTTGATATCCCTTAGTGGGTCTGATAATGGACACATCTGTACGTTGGACTCCGGGGGAGTCTTGGCCCTCCACCTATAGGTGATCGCAGTGTTTGCACGATGCGTGGAATTCACATGCACAATATGTTCATGTCGGGTACCGACTTTTGGGGCGGTACTTGGATATGGCGTACAACTCCGTTCCGGGAGGCGGCGGTTCTAACCCCCTCATCCCATTTCCGTGTATGCACGGTTTAACAGGGTTGCCGAGAGGTGAGCATGTGAGTGGTTCGAAGTCTTTGTCTATTTGTTGATGTATTTCCCGGTCGGTGAGGCGTTTTAGGACCCATTCCACCATGTATTAAGTTTGGTGAGTGGTGGAGTCTTTGTATTTGAAGAGTATATTAATGATATGGCAGGGTGGATAGTCTGTGTCGTTGGTGTCGAAGTACGTGGCATCGATGAACGTTGGTTTAGGGTGGGTAGAGTACAAGGTGCGTGGTGCGTCGGCGTTTCATGTGGGGGAAGAGGGTGGCGGATAGGAGCGGTATAAGTGGGTAGATAATTGGGATCCATGAGGGGTGTGCGAGAGTAGTGAGCTGTGCGTATGGGGTTGCGGGGATTTTGGGGGGTAGCGGTTGTGTATTGTGGTG